>BROE01000022.1:13890249-13983493 GCA_036571765.1 Plecoglossus altivelis
GAGGTCACCGAGGTGGTCGGTGGGCTACTCGGTGGCAAAGCCCCGGGGGTAGATGAGATCCGCCCCGAGTATCTTAAGTCTCTGGATGTTGTGGGGCTGTCGTGGCTGACACGTCTCTTCAACATTGCGTGGCGCCTTGGGACGGTGCCGCTGGACTGGCAGACCGGGGTGGTGGTACCCCTTCATAAGAAGGGGGACCGGAGGGTGTGTTCCAACTACAGGGGGATCACACTCCTCAGCCTCCCTGGTAAGGTCTATGCCAGGGTACTGGAGAGGAGAATCCGTCCGATAGTTGAACCTCGGATTCAGGAAGAGCGGTGTGGGTTTCGTCCTGGCCGCGGATAACTGGACCAGCTCTACACACTTCATCGGGTGCTTGAGGGTTCATGGGAGTTTGCCCAACCGGTTCACATGTGTTTTGTGGACCTGGAGAAGGTGTTCGACCGTGTCCCCCGTGGTGCCCTGTGGGGGGTTTGCCGGGAGTACGGGGTCCGGGGCCGTTTGCTCAGGGCCGTCCGGTCCCTTTATGACCGGAGCAGGAGCTGTGTTCGCATCGCCAGTAGTAAGTCGGACCTGTTCTCGGTGCATGTTGGACTCCGCCAGGGCTGCCCTTTGTCACCGATTCTATTCATTGTTTTCATGGACAGAATTTCTAGGCACAGCCAGGGGCCGGAGGGTGTCTGGTTCGGGGGGCACAGGATTTCATCTCTGCTATTCGCAGATGATGTTGTCCTGATGGCTCCATCGGACCGGGACCTACAGTATGCACTAGAGCGGTTTGCAGCCGAGTGTGAAGCGGCCGGGATGGGAATCAGCACCTCGAAATCTGAGGCCATGGTTCTTGACCGGAAGAAGGTGGCTTGCTCCCTCCGGGTGGGTTGGGAGCCCTTGCTTGAAGTGGAGGAGTTCAAGTATCTCGGGGGCTTGTTCACGAGTGAAGGAAGGATGGAACGTGAGATAGACAGGCGGATCGGTGCAGCAGCCGCAGTGATGCGCTCTCTGTACCGGTCCGTCGTGGTGAAGAAAGAGCTGAGCCGGAAGGCGAAGCTCTCAATTTACCGGTCGATTTACGTTCCTACCCTCACCTATGGTCATGAACTTTGGGTACTGACCGAAAGGACGAGATCGCGGATACAAGCGGTCGAAATGAGTTTTCTCCGCAGGGTGGCTGGGCGCTCCCTTAGAGATAAGGTGAAGAGCTCGGTCACACGGGAAGAGCTCGGAGTATAGCCACTGCTCCTCCACGTCGAGAGGAGCCAGCTGAGGTGGCTCGGGCATCTGTTTCGGATGCCTCCTGGACGCCTCCCTCGGGAGGTGTTCCGGGCATGTCCTACCGGGAGGCGGCCCCTGGGAAGACCCAGGACACGCTGGAGGGACTATGTCTCCCGGCTGGCCTGGGAATGCCTCGGGATACCCCCGGAGGAGCTGGAGGTGGTGTGCGTGGAGAAGGAAGTCTGGGCCTCCCTGCTCAGACTGCTGCCCCCGCGAACCGGCCCCGGATAAGTGGAAGAAAATGGATGGATGGATGGATGGATGGTGATTCTATGTATCTTTATGTACTTCAAAAGGTGCTTGTGTCTATGGTTTCGTGGCAAGGATTTCATTTTTAGAAAGTAGTGTTAAGTTTTGATATCAATGTTTCATTCAGGCATATATGTGAGTTATTACTGTAAAATCCAAGTGCTAAGTCTGATCGGCTTTGGTGTAGTTTTGATATAATGAGCCAAATTCTGCAAAACATGTGTAAGCAATAGGCAAAAACTGTAAGTTGAGTAAATGTGTACTCTAGATTTACTTTTTCACATCTTCATGGACACCACAATGTTATCCCTGGTTTGGTAAAAAAATTGTAATTATGTTAGAAAAAATGGGAACTGCTGGGTCTGTGTAGACAAGAGAGAGTGTATGCACGTGGTGCACATGCTACATTATGGCCAAGCCTGCACCCTTAAAATACCATTTGAATAACACACAACTTTTAACCACCCATTTCCTGGTCAGTGGCAGAATTCTTTTTGAAACTGCAAAATACCACCAGGGAATGTTTGCACCGGAACACGACTCCTGTTTTGTTGAATCGCCCCCTGGAGAATAAATTAATTCCCTAATTTACCGGCGTGTGTCTGTGGACGGAAACATCCGCTGTGCGTTGGGTCCACAATAAGTATTATTCATGCGTCGGTGTACAAAATGAAATGCACTGGGTGCAAGATGGAGCCCTTTGTCCTCTACAAGTTTAATGGCTGTGATGCTTTGTTGAGTATTAGTTATTGCCAAATTCAAAATGTATTACAGAGGGAAAGTACTTGACAGTGTCAAACACAAATAGCTGTCTCAAAAGCAAGATTAACAAGTCCATCTAAAACATCAGTGTTTTTCATCAGTATGATGCAAGCTTGTTTACTCAAATTGAGACTTGACTTGCAGGTATTAAAATGTTATGTTGGTGGCTATTGTTTCCTTCAACACATCCTATTTAGGGATTGCGCTCAAAGTGCTGTGCTTCAACAGTTACAGCATTTGGACAAATTGAACTTAGAATCTGGCAGTTGTAACAGCAAACCTGCTTATTTGAAGCGAAAATGTCCAATGTATTCAGATCTTCTGTTTCACGTTGCTTCAATGTTTCAATGTCTGCAAGCAAAATGGGAGTTCATTTTTCATGGACAAGTATGTGATTCAGCAGCTCATCTTTTTGTCTGACAACTTGTGTCAAATGTGCAATTTCAAGGTGATCGTCAAAATGTTCAGCCCTGGCATATCACTATACAGATTTTTCTCTTTAAGAGTAGGTGACTGGTAGAATTCTACCACAGCAACAATACTAACTTTTCCTAAGAATGATCTCCGCACTGTTTTATCTGTCTTAGTCGTCCATGTATGTATGCAAACAGTCTTGTGTCTACCATAGATACTTCACTGATTAGAAATTGACTGTAAATCATTTTCATCATGAACAACGTCCTGCAACGGCAAACATTCAAGACGTTTCATTTCAGACTGCGGACAAATCTGTGCCCACGCCATCTAAATCCTCGTTTCTCCATAACAAGTTGAGCATCATGTAGTTTGTCCAAATTTTGTTCATACAAAGACCTATTATTCTCAACAATTTATTGTACTGTTTCTATGTTATCACTGAAATCACGAACAATATCAACACTGTAAAACACTTCGTAAGCTACAAAAGGATGTGACTTTAATTGACTGTCTTCATAAAGGGGCGAAAACAATTGTAACTGGCTGTGATGGTATTTTTCAGGATCTTTTATGGGTGAAAGTCTTACATATTTAATAACAGCTGGTTCCGTATGTGATCTTATGCAACCATAGTTGTCTTGAAGTTGAATGACAGACTCACTTAAATTAGCTGGGACTTGACTTTGACTCAAGATATTCCAAGCAAAACGTGGCAAGGCACGTGTCTTGAAATGGTGGCGATTGTGGTCTATGTTTGTACCTGTCTATTACACTTGTCGTCGATATAGTGTTCTATTCATTGCTGTCATTGTTTTTTTTTCTGTTCAACAATACACTGAGAGGTAAACTCATGTGCATAGGGTGTTCTCCTGTTGGTAAACACTGCCAAGGTATTTGAATGCAGCTTTGGCAGATTGCTTTTATTTCCTTTTTGTGCAGAATCTAGTAACAATCCCATTTCTCTCTCGGGTTTGAATATGTAAGAAATTATGCACACCACACAAGAATATGCTATCCTGGTCCTTTTCCAGACTGTACATTTCGTTTCCACAGTGAGTCTGGGACTTATCCATTGATGAATGTAGTCTTCGTTAAGGCGGGACTATTGGATCTGCCCAGAGCCACTCTGGATTTGCCTAAACTAATGCTAACCTTTGGTCGTGACATATGTCTTGTCACGACCAAAGGGCCTCACAGCTCTTGAGAATAAAAATGTCAACCAGGATTCTACAGCACTGACTAGACCGTGGAGGCCTACCCCCACCCTCCTCTTGGATACACCATTCTTCACTCTGGACTGGGCAGAACTGTCTTTAATATCTGTTAAGACTATTCTCACAAAGGCCTTCGATATCTCTGTTCTTTGAAGCAAGACTGGTAGCATTAACTGGTATTACTGATCTGGACTGAGACACCATGGTGTGTGGTATTAATTATTTGTTTGCATAACTTCTTGTCAATTAACGACAAAGAACTTGGCCTGCAATTTAACGTTATATTGTTCTCTACCCAATGTTTTTAACTTCACATCACTAGGTGGCAGTAATTCAACGTAGTGAATGCCAACTGCCGTAAAAAAAATCACAAAGGAAGAAGAAAGCTAATCGTCATCTTTTTGCGCCGCATAAAGTAACACTCGTTAAAAGGATGTAAGCGTGAGGATAGCGTTCCACGTGTAGTGTTGTGAATATGGCGCCGATTCAACGAGAACCTGAGATCCAGTTTGCTCATAGATTAGCATCTAACGAGAAACATATAAGGGCAAAAGCGATAAAGAAGCTCAGAAAATATGTAAGTGTAAGATCCCAGAGAATCAAAGGTAAGACGAAGGTCAACTCGTTATGGTCGGTGCCTAGTTCTTTGGCAAATCCCAATCTTCACCATCATGCTTTAGTGATATCATGACCTAGCTTTAATTTTGCCATGCTGCTTCCTAAGGTAGTTTACTTAGCATAGCATAGTACAGAACATTCACGATGAATGTTAGCAAATTTATTGTAGGCTAATACTGTACGTATTGTTTCTAATTACGTTGACTTAATACTCATACAGAACACATTTCTGACAAGTTGGTAAACAGCCGCACGCGCTGACACAATGCTGTGGCATCTTCAATCCATACTTTGCCCCTTGGATTTAGGTGGATTCAGCGGGGATGAGTTACTTAAACTATGGAAGGGCCTTTTTTACTGTCTGTGGTTGCAGGACAAACCTCTTCTTCAGGTGAATATTTCTACGTTACTTTTATATGGTTCCGCATGGGTTAACGACTGACTTACGTCTTCAAAGCATTACTTTTAAATTCTTAATGGAAAATGTTTGTGTCCTAGGAGGAGCTGTCAAATCAAATTGCAGGCCTTCTGCACAACTTTCAAAGTGTTGATAGTCGTAAGTCCACTATCAATCAGATTTTATAAGCAGTCGTTTAGGCCATATTAACATCATATTTGCATTCTGTATTTGCACAGCTCTGACCAAATATTCTTGGCCACACACTATGGTCATTGATGTGTTTCTATAGAGTTTCAGTATCTGGAGACCTTCTTACAGACCATCAAGAGAGAATGGACTGGCATTGACAGACTGCGCATGGACAAGTTTTACCAGGTCAGTGCCTGTGGTATATGGTAAGATCTGATCTGTAAGATAATAATGGCATGCTTGACAATAGATGTATTTTGAGTGTATTACAAATTCTTATGAGCCCCATTCATCTGTCAGCTAGTTCGCTTGGTGTTCAGGCAGACTTTTGAGATGCTAAAGAAGAAAGGATGGGAGACAAGGTAATGGCTGAATCATTTGACCTCTTAACCTTGTAGGTAAAGTCATACCTTCATTGACTTTGTTTAGACTAATAGCTTTTAGTGTACAGTCCTTTTTTGGTTGTTTCTCACAAACTCTAAATATAAATTAGAACTGCCTTACTATACTTACTTGCCACAGACCTCTCATTTGAATTTGTTCTTCCACAGTGTACTTGCCAGGTTTTTGGAGCTTCTCACAGCACAGGTCCTCCAGAACACCAGTGGAGCACCTTGTGGACTGCTGTTTCACATTATGGACCTCTACATGACAGAGCTGGCTGGCGTCGGGTCTGCTGAGGTACGACCTGTGGCTATTGTAACCCTGTAACTTCCGACTTAGATTTTGTTATCCATGTTTTTAATCTTTACTGTTGTCCTCACAGCTCACTGCAGAACAAAATTTGACCTTTATCAAACCATTCTGCAAGTCAGCAGCCAAAACCAAGGAGTAGGTAGCCTGACAAGTCTACAACCCACTGTGTGCAAAACATTGCTTCAACAAGTCACCTTCACCTTATTATTCATCCATCTTTCCTTCCTTTTAGTCGCATCATGCTTAGAGCCATCTGCAACAGCATATTCAGTGTCATTGTAGATCAGGCTCCATTTGCTATTGAGGAGCTAATGAAAGAAATGACGAACGCCCAGACAGAAGATTCAGATTCTGGCCAGGCATCCGAGGAAGAGAATATGAAAACCAAACAAACTGTCAAAAACTCCACAGAGAAATCTTCAGGAAAGCAAACCAATGGTAGGCTTTGAACAACTTTAAAACTATTTATTTATAAAATACTTGAGCCCTGGACTTGTCTTTCACTGCCCCAATATTTCCCCCTCTGTTTTGTGGTTGCACTTGCACGCCTCATTGATTGCATATGAAGATGATGAAGAGGAAGACAAATTGTTCAACATGGAGGATGGCTTGGACATGGAGTTACCAGATGATGAGGGGATTGGACCAGTTCTCCAGGTGATTGTTTAATTACTGGCATGGTTTCATTGCAAAAAATACATTTCTTCTGCAAAATGTTATGTTCTAACAGCAGTTTCTATTTCAGTTTGATTATGGTGCCTTGGCAGACGAGCTTTTTCAGCTCGCCAGTTGTAACAACACTCCTACCTTTAACCGCCAGAAGCTCTACAAAGTTATCAAAATGTGAGTATCTTCTCCAAATCCCATAGAGGGGAGGAGAGAGGGAGAGACAGATATGATGGATTCTGACCAAGGATTTTTGCACTTCTCTCCTTTTAGGCTGCGGGATCTCAGTGAAGGTACTTGGTCATTAAGTTGTTGATATACCTTGTGATAAATGACCATGGCATCTGAATTTGCCTACATCCTTGATCTCCCTCTTTTTTGTTTTAGGAGCCTTTCCTCAAAATGAATACCCAGAGGATGTATCAACTGACGACGACGATGATGAGATGTTTGGCAGCAGAAAAAGGATGAAGAGGGAGATGGCCCTAGGAGAGAAGCAGGAAGACAATAGTGTGAAGAAACTTGGAGGTAACTAAATATGTATATGTGTGTGTATATATATATATATGGACCTGTATAAGCATTTAAACCGATTTTGTTTTGGTTCTAGTCCAGTGCCTATAGATTCTTTTGTAGGGGTTTAACTATCGACCAATAGCAAAAAACTCAATGTGAGCTATAAATGCATTTAATTTTCACACCAAACATGGTCAGTATGACTCTTGTCTACATTACTACGCAGTAGGTGGCTAGATGCTGTTGCAGTCCACCAGTGAAAGCCTTGCTTGGGTGGTAGTATTGGCTTCAAGTGCCTAGCAAGGAAGCGTTAATCTACCAGACGTCAAATGAAAATGAACACACCTTGTCAAAATGATTCTACCATCAAGTGAAAGAACTTTAATGGTGCTAAAATCTGTCAAAATATATTGTTTTATGTATGTATTTTTATGCACTTTCTTAGGTAAAAGTGGGCACAAGCCAGAAAAGTCTGACAAAAGTACACCAATAGATGCTAAGAGTCATGCCACCAGAATTAAGAAAAATAACAAGGAAAAAAAGATCCAACATGCCGAAAAGCAAACTCAAGTGGTGGAGTTGGTGGTTAAAGCATCTGAAGACTTGATCCTGCCCGCTTCATTTGTCTCGCAAAGAACGAGTGATGAAGACGTAAAGAAAGTTGTGTCCTCTTTGAACTCTATTGAACTACAGACTGAAACCATTGCCCTATCAGAACCCAGAGAGACTGATGCTACCATGGATAACCAGTCAGAAATGCCAATGGTCACCACAACAGTTGTGGAGAACAGATTTGAGGCAGCTGAGGGCAGTCAGAAAAAACAATCAGAAATCAAGGCTATTACAGAAGAGCCACTGAACAAATTAGAGACTGTGTGTGTAGCCACTGCTTCTTCAAAGATGAGAAGGATGAAGGCCTTTACCCCAAAGGTGGAGGAACTTGGTGTGGAGCTTGCTGTGGCAGCACAAGGGCAGTTTGTTACCAAGGAGGAGTCCAAGTGTGCAGCAGAGCCACAAACGGTTCCTCAAACTCCTATTGCCAATAGCCCGGTAGGAAAGAATAACAGAAGGAAGAGTTACAAACAGCAGTCAGAGGAGATAACGGCAGGCAGAGAGGAGAGTGTAGACTCTGATCTCCAACCTGCTCTAACCAATGCTGAGGAAAACCAAACAGAAGAAGCTCCACTGAAAACCAGAAAGAGAGCTAGAAAGCATAAAGTTTTGACACAAGAGGAGACTGTAGAAGCAAATGTAACACCAGAAACATCATGGTACTTAGACAGGACACACACTGAAGAGACAACTGTTAATGCAGTTAATTTGAAAAAGATTAAACGGGTGTCAAAGGCCAACTACCAGGTGGCTGACAAGGTCGGTGAAACACCGCCACAGTCAAACACCTTCCCAAGGGGTTGGGTCACAGCGACAACCATAAAAAATACAATGAAATATCAGGATCAGCCAGATTTTGTCAAGGGCTGTGTTGGTGAGGTACCAGCAGAGAATGAGCTTTTTGAGAATGTGAAGGTCAGAAAGAGAAAAAAAACTGTGGTGATGGAGGTGGTCAAAGAACAGGAGGCAGTGGTGGAGGAGGCTGCTCATTTGAGTACTCGGCCTGAGTTGGAGCCAGGAGACAAAATGCCCAAATTGAACAGTGTAAGCAAATGAAGTGTGCCGGCTTTAGTAAACCTGGCCTATATTTTGTTGTCATGTATTCTAAGTGAAAAATTGTTTGCAGCTAATTTAGGTATATTTACTATAACTCTTTCAGGATGGACAGGAACCAACTACTACAGTAAATGCCAAGAGGCTGCAGAAGACTTTAAAGGACAAAGCTGGCTCAAAGAATGATGTAATTATCTCGCAGAGTAATGCCACCATCCCAACACCTCTCTTTTATAAGACTGCCAGTGGAGGCTCCAGTACAGAGTTTGTCAGAAAGAAGGTAAAGAACTCATGGCTTGGATGTTGGGATTCATCTGCCCCCTATATTTAGGACATCATCTTAATTATTTGGTAAATGAAAGAACTGAGTGTAATCATTCAGAAATTTGTTTTTGAACAATTATGGAATGTTCTTTGCTATGATATCCTTGTTCTATGCCAGTCCTTTTCAAATATCTTAATTTATGTTAATAGCTAAAACTTCAGGGGCTTGCATACATGTCTTACAGGTGCGTCAGATACCAAAATCTGAATCCAAGAAGGTTACATTTGGCCTGAAAAACAACAAAACTGCAGGTAAGACACAATATACAAGCAGCTCTTTTAAATTGTCCAATTAGATGGGGACATCTGTCCAATATAATTCATTTTCTATGACTGACTCATGATCCATAGTCTGAGTTTCATTCTTTACCTTTTGATATTTTACTGTGTTTTACACATACGTGCCACACAGAGTTCAGGAAACATGATCGCAGCCTCCTATTGACTCCAGAAGGCCCATCTCGAGTGCCCTTTGACCCCCAACAACAGCCCCTATTTGGAGTCTTAAAGTCCCCTGCATTATCCATTACTGGCAACACCAAGAAGACTAAGAGCACCCGTAATGGACGCCCAACTGCTGCAGACTTTTTCTAGCCCCTCTGTGGGCATGATTAACTATGGCTAAAAACCTCAGTGAAAATAAAACATAAAACATCTTTTTTCCAACCCTCTGTTATAGTTTGACCAACTGGTTATTGAAGGGGTTCTTTCTCAATTATTGTACTCTGTTCTAAATGAGCAAATATTTGAATAAAACTGTTATATTGACCTCACCAAAGTCAAAATAAGGTGATTTGTTGGCCTGTTATTCTGGGTCCTAGTGATTTCCATGGTTGGAATTAAATGGAAATACACTACTTTAGAAGCTACTCATCAAAGTGTGACCCCCTTCTCATTCACTAAGTGGGCTCAGGTTGTGTGTGATGTATTGTTTTGTAACTGGGGATAAAAACACAGGATTCTTTGCTGTGAATGCAAAACCTTTTATTAAACTCTTCAGCATATAATTCAGTGTAGCAAGATAATGTAGTGTGAGAAAAACTCAAGTGTGTACACAGTCAATGGATCTCAAGGCACTACTTGCACATGAAACAAGGAGACAAGTTGTACAAAGTTGAAGTCTTTTTACCAAGACCAATTATGTATACTGTCATCAACACAAACAATTCTCAATAGTCATTGGTTGTAAAATCTGGTACCAGTTGAGCTGCAATTCCTGACCTGGTAGTGGACACCGAAAGTAAGGGATGCTGTCAAACTGAAGGAGTCATATCAAACCTGGTTGGCTTGTGGGACTCCTGAGACAGTTGATGGATATAGGCAGACCAAGCGTGCCACGGCTTGGGTGGTTACAGAGGCAAAAACTCGGGTGTGGGAGGCATTGGGGTAGGCCATGAAGAAGGACTATCGAACAGCCTCAAGGAAATTCTGGGAAACCATTCAGCGTCTCAGGAGGGAGAAGCAGCGCTTCACCAACACTGTTTATGGTGCGGGTGGGGAGCTACTGACCTCAAATGGGGATGTTATTCTACGGTGGATAGAATACTAAAGGTGGATAGAATAGCCAATTGAGGATCTCCTCAATCCCATCGTCACGTCTTCCGAGGAGGAAGTAGAGGCTCGGGACCCAGAGTCTGCGGACTCGTCAATTACCCAGGCTGAAGTCATTGAGGTGGTTGGTGGCCTCCTCGGTGGCAATGCCCCAGGGATAGATAAGATCCGTCCTGAATATCTTAAGTCTCTGGATGTTGTGGGGCTATCTTGGCTGACACGTCTCTGCAACATTGTGTGGTGGCTTGGGACAGTACCCCTGGACTGGCAGACTGGGGTGGTGGTAGGTAAGAAGGGAGACCGGAGGATGTGTTCCAACTAAAAGGGATCATACTCCTCAGCCTCCCCGGTAAGATACTAGATCCTGGAGGAGCAGTGTGGTTTTTGTTCTGATCGCGGACCATCTCTATACTCTCCATCGGGTGCTTGAGGTTTCATGGGAGTTTGCCTAACCAGTCTACATGTGCTTTGTGGACCTGGAGAATGCGTTTGAATGCGTCTCTGGTAGTAGTCTCTGGTAGTACCTTTTTTGTTATATGGTTATTTCATTTTCAAACCCCCCCGAAACAATCAATAACAAGCCGTCATACTGAAATGTGTGTTTAATTACGAAAGTGACAAAACGATATTACGGCTCTATTTTGTGTTTGTCAACACGGGTGGCAAAATAGAAAAACCATTGGCTACAAGGAACACTGACCGACTACATATCACAAAATTGTTGTATCAAGTCTCTCTGTGTACCGTCAAATACTTAAAATAAGATACATAAAACTAGGCTTTTAACATCCATTTACCGTCCACACGGTGGCACCAAGAGCATGGTCTAAAAGACGTTGGCTCGAAAGGCCAATTTACTAACTTATGTTTAATAAGGAGTAATTTTAATAAAGGACCCATAACATGTTGACCAAAGGATGGACTCCAAGTGTCAACCCTGTTTTTGAATTGGCTGCTGTAGACTATAATGAAATTTTTTAAACAACTTTTATTTTAGGCACTTTGCAACTTGGTGATGGCCAATTGATTAATGTCCCACATCCCTCAAAATAACGTCATGTTTTTCGCGAATGGAAATACGGAGTCCTTTCTGGGCTTTGTTGTTCATATAGTCGTAGCACTGTTTGGATATATTTGGTTATGCTTTTATGATGTTTTACTGTTACTCCGATAAACCCAGCATACAGCCTACGAGGCCATAATTAATAATCCTACATCGGTCCATTCAATTCATGGTTGTCCCCTCGACCAATCATAGAATTTGACGACACACATTGAAAAGACCAAAGTTGCAGTATAAAAAGGGCTGCGGATTTGAGGGATGACACCTGTGGAGGCTGGTGTCTTACACGCATGTCTCTAGTGATCCGTTATACCACTATACAAAATAGCAACCATTATTTCCTGTAGATCATGCCTGTTTTTCAGTTATTGTCCTATTTTTGTTTCATGGTTGCCTTTGGGCCAAATGTTCTAGGTGTTCAAATTGGGCTGAGTGAACCCATTGAAGACGATGAGCAGTGCTCAACATGTGATTTCCGACAGCATATTAAACTAATGAGAATAAATACGATCAAGTCGCAAATTCTAAACAAACTTCGATTGAAACAAGCTCCTAATATTAGCAGAGATGTTGTAAAACAGCTACTACCGAAGGCACCACCCTTGCAGCAACTTCTTGACCAGTACGATGTACTTGGAGATGATAATAAAGATGGAATTATGGAAGAAGACGACGAACATGCCATCACAGAAACTATCATTACGATGGCCACTGAACGTAAGTTCCACAAATTGATTCTGACAGGTATGCTTTCAGTGATCATAGATAACAATTGTCAGTGCATAATATTGTAATAGAAAAAGGCACACTCAAAACTAAGAGCACGGTAAAACCACAGTCCTTGTCCCTGTAACTCCCCCCCCCCCCCGCCGCCGCCGCCGCCGCCGCCCCTCCACACGCACACAGATAATTACAGTTGATCCAATTTCACTATTTTGTACTATTGTCGAATATTTAATCATCTTTTTAAACATCGTTTTATTACATTTTGGGCTATGTATTTATTACAAGTTATTACATTTGATCATGGGGTTTTCTTTTTTTTCCCCTAGCGGAATCAATCGTACAAGTAGATCGGACTCCAAAGTGTTGCTTTTTTCCCTTCACTCCGAAGATTCAAGCTAACCGGATTGTCCGGGCTCAACTCTGGGTGCACCTTCGACGTGTTGATGAAGCCACCACAGTGTTCCTGCAAATCTCCCGCCTGATGCCAGTCTCAGACGGGCCTAAACATATTCGAATCCGGTCTTTAAAGATAGACATTAGTACTGGAATGAGCTCTTGGCAAAGTATAGATGTGAAGCAAGTGTTGACTGTGTGGTTACGACAGCCAGAGACGAACTGGGGTATCGAGATAAACGCATTTGATTCGAAAGGGAACGACTTGGCCGTAACAACTGCAGATTCGGGTGAAGAGGGCCTGGTAAGATCAGCTTTATTACAGAAAAAACTGCACACATTTAGGGTCTGCTCACACCTGGCAGGTTTGGTTCGATTAAAACGACCTCTGTTGCGACTGTTCTGTGTCTCTGAGGTTAATTTGTACAAGCGGACCGAGAGCGCCTGAATAGTAAAGTGGTCTCAGCTCTGCCTTTAAACGAACCATAAAAGCTGTTAACGCCTAACCGACTTTCGACTGTATACTTATGCCTTTGTTTGGGTTTCAGTGTTAAAATGGTCGTGTGAATGCTATTTTGGTCCGGACAAAGAGCACCCTAACTACAAGCGTGGCCACGAGCTTATTACCAAATGTAGCCACATTCAAAATGGATTAAGACATGAGAACTATTTTTCTTGTAATGCTTTGTTGGTAAACAAACTACAGTAAAATTAGGTGGACACATTTTTCATTACCAAAGAATCCAAGTTAATAAAGCATAGCAGACACTGCTGTTTCTTAATGGGGTTATGGGGTACAGGGGTTTGGGTGTCATGGGGTCAAACAGTTGACAGTTAGAAGACACTTGTGTATAAACATGTTTCTGTTTATTTGTTCAGGCTACCAATACCCTCAAGCCCTGTTGCATGACTACACACAAGAGTTCACCTTTCCTGGAAGTCCTCTGTACCTTTTGTGACTTAACTAATCTATGTAATGGCCTGCCTGTATTAGTATCAGTAACAAGCATGGTAGTGCTTACCTTGTTTCTGCCTTGTCTTCTAAAAACTCTGTTAGTTTTACACCTAAGATAACAAGCATCAAATATTCCGATTTGTTGTAGAAATTTTATCCAATGATCCAATTGCTTGTACTCAACATTCCTGTTCTCACAATAAGCATTCATAATACTCCTAATTATAGCAACCGTTCATGGAGGTTAAGATCTCCGAAAGCCCTAAACGCTCCAGGAGGGACTCTGGGTTGGACTGTGACGAGAACTCGCCCGAATCCCGATGCTGCCGGTATCCACTGACGGTCGACTTTGAAGACTTTGGCTGGGACTGGATTATTGCTCCAAAGCGCTACAAGGCTAACTATTGCTCTGGTGAGTGTGAGTACATGCACTTGCAAAAGTATCCACACACACACCTGGTAAACAAGGCCAACCCCAGAGGCACTGCAGGCCCCTGCTGCACCCCCACCAAGATGTCCCCCATCAACATGCTCTACTTCAACCGCAAAGAACAGATTATCTACGGCACAATCCCCTCCATGGTGGTGGACAGATGTGGCTGTTCATGAACTAGAGCCCCTAATCTGAGCTGGTGTAGCTCAAGTGTACAACCTTTGACTCTGACAATTCCATTCAGCAAGAACAGTGCTTTCTGCAGAGTAAATACAACAAAACAGTGCACTATTTGCAATAAAGAACAGTGGAAAGTCAAAGAACTGCCTGGCAATTTCTTGAGCAGTGTTTAACCAAAGACATGTCTTGATGTGTTGGTTTATGTTTTCTTTCTCTATTTCATTATCAAATCTTTGCCATAGAGGCTTGTTACAGGGTTGGTTTCAGAACCAAGTGCTTACTGGATTTGGTTGTACACCTAGGTAAAATCACAATAGTCTTTCTCATTCATTCCGTGCTTCCAAGCTTTCAGGACAAATGCTAAACTTTTGGTTTAATAATCCTTGTGGACTTTTGAAAGTGATGGAGATCTGTTGCTGGGGAGTTACCGAAACTTGCTTTCATGTACATTGTCATAACAACCCATATACCTACAGTACTTCCATCCAAATATATGTTAGAATCATAGCTACACTGTAATTCAGCTGCTTAAACCACGGACACACTTGAATTATTCTTATTCGCAATCAATGATACTCAAAAGGAGGACTGAACCAGAGGAACAACAAATGCACTGTGCAGTATACACTGAGATATGTTTGAAGGCAAATTAATCCCATTTCGAATTTATGAATGAATGTCATAGAAACTCATACAAAACAAAATCATTTGCACGATTGCAACAAAATAAAAATAACAGATTGCTACAAAAGGTTTAAGAACAATGTTTTGATGTATTTGATGATTTATGTGTTATTTCCATCAGCATTTACAGCTCTCAACCATTGAGCACAGCCTACCAAAGCGTAACTTTGAGTATATACCTCTCAAAAGTAAAGGTGCATTTCTTTTTTTTCTTCTTTTTTCAGACCTATGCCAGACCATTTTTGTATTAACGATTTTGGTCAGTACCCATCACTCATGTGATACAAATACAATAAAATAAAAGTAATACCAACATTGTTAATCATCTGCAACAAATATGGCTGTAATAGTTACACATTAGACTATTGGATAAGATTTTAGTTAAATGACTTTCAAAGAACCAAAAAACAACTAGCCCATGCGTACAAATCAAACCTCAGAATGGCATGGTATTGCTATCCAAGTAACTTAACAATATGTATCTATCAGATAGACTTGCATAATCAGGTATTAAACAAAACATTAACAGGTATTAAATGCTGCCTGTGTCATTTTTCTCATCAGGAGGTGGTCCACACGTGGGCCTTGGCAATAAGCTTCAGTTAATGGGTTACATAAGCAACATGTGAGCTCGTGGCTGTGTGCTACATACTGTGTTAAAATGTGCCATTGTGGGAATTCTGTTGCTTTAAAAATTTCTATCAACTTCCCTGAATGAGCCATTCCAAGGGTGAGCGGGGGGTGCAGTAGGGGATGCAGAAGGCAATATAGTCATTAATGAGAGGATGTGAACTGTTGTTTTCTGACAGCAAGACCTATTAGACTGATGATTTCAAGGAGAGATGACCTCTACCCAGTAGAGGGCGAACTGAGCACTCTCTAAGAACCACTTCCTTTCCTGCTGTGACTTGGAGGAATGTCAGAACAATCAGGTGCCGCAGACAAGCACAGTAGATTGGCAGCAATCATTATTATCTCCAGTGGCAGACTTGTTTTCTAAAAAGCTGTAAGTTTTTGATTGCTGTATATATACAAACACAATTATATAGCTGTATATATGCAAACTGATTTATTAGGGTTCTCCGATAGGATAACCCTATTGTCATTGGTGGTACTATTGTTATAATGCTAGATCCATGGGAGTCATGGCAGTACCCAATAATTGTGCAGTATGGGCAGAAAATATTAGATGGCATTTTATCAAGTTCAAGTTGTGCTTTATTGTCATTCCGCTACATGCGGGTGCATACAGTGGAACGAAATGTCGTGCCTCACAGAGCCACGGTGCAACAGAAGTAAGTAAGAAGTATCAAGGCCCAATTGGAGAACAAGTCATAGGATATCTTCAATTGTGGTAGGCCAATCGGTACGTTTTATAAGTTCAGGGGTGTCATTTGTTGGACATAAAGCCCCAGTCCCCACTCCAGACACAATTGGTGTCAAAGAGGTGCAGACCATAAGATAAACAATGTCATGCATTAAGAGTAGAATAAAACATAGGTACTTAGTGTGATGTAATGTAATGTGATATTGAAACTCACTGCTCTGAGTTGGTGCATGTAAGTTTAGGCCTTTGAAGTTGAGGCCTTTTAAAGCTCTAAAGCTGAAGAAATTTTTGATTTGATTGGAACACTCCTTTAAACATTTTTGCTGGTTAGACATACATTTGATTCATTTAGCAAGTTTTTTTTTTACTTTTACAACCATGACACAGAACATGTTGTACAAAACTGCAGGTGAATTTGGTGAGATTACTATTTTGGATGTTAACTTTACGTATACAGTGTCAGTTACATATTCATATTGAAGAATCCTTGGGTGCCCAGTATGCAGTGCAGTAGGCTTAAAAAGGGAAAGAGGTGTGGAAAAAAGTTTTGTGCAGGGAATTTGAGTTGTTGTGTTCATTCAGTTAAATGTGAGTAATGTTATTAATGTTTGTTAGTTAAAATAATCATTTTGGCCACTCTGCAGAAAACAACCAAAGTATTAATCCACTAGTGATTTTAACTATGGGGGCATTTGGATTATGCATACTACTACAATGCTATTATACTATTGGATGAATACGGTAACGTCCCTGTTATACACCCCAAATTTGGATGGTTTTTAGGCATTTTGGGTTGGTCTTGAGCATTTATTGGGCTAGAAATGTTTGACCTTGCATACTTGAACTGAGGCATGATGTCATTTCCAGTCCAGAGCCAAAATCTTTAAAGATTGTATCTTTGCATGATGGGCCTGACAAGAGCACTGGGTGCCCTACAGAAAGCTTTAAAGTTGTCTCTTTGAAAAGGATGGCAGTTTAATATATATACTAAGTAATTCCAAGAATAACTGAAATCAGCCATTGCACCAATTGTCTTGAAATGTTTTGTACATGTTTTGAATACGTGTCTATGTAATGTCAGTTTTGAAATGGTTTATAATGCTGAGGAGGAACAGCTATATTGTCATTGTTATTCAATATACTTTGTCTTATTCAACAGTTGTACAACTATTTAAGCTAACCTTACTGTTCAGATATCTATGTATCATCCTGAGGCTGATGCTAATTTAAGGCTTGACCTCTTGTAAAATACTGAATATCTTATCTTTTTGAAGACAGCATTTGTGGAAATACTAGTGGGTTTAATTCAGTCTGTGATAGGATTGTTTGGTACATCACAGGCCCACAACACACTGTCAAACGTGCAAATAAACTTAGCTGGGAGGACAAACTTCATTATAGGCTCCTTATGCACACCATCTAAAGTTTCCCTCTACATGAAAGTCAAAATGTTAATGATAAGTACAGGACAATCACACTCAAAGTAAATCTCTATTTGCTGCCTTGAATCTGTCATTGTCAGAAATGCATAGTGTGCAGTGCAGTTAGAAGCAGTGCAGTTAGAGCTTTTTTGTCAGAAATGCATTGTGTGCAGTGCAGTTAGAAGCAGTGGAGTTAGAGCTCTTGCCTCCCAATATGGAGATTGTGGGTTCAATTCTTGGGCCAAATCCAACATCACATGATCTCTCTGGGTGGATTCTGCATGTTCTCCCTGTGTTACTGTGGGTTCTCTCCGGGCACTCTGACTTCCTCCTACCGTCCAAAGACATGCACGTGATAGGTTAATTGGAAATTCTAAATTGCCCCTAGTGAATGAAGAAATGTGAGAGTGAATGGCTGTCTGTGTCTCTGTGTTAGCCCTGCGACTGGTTGGCCCCAGTCCAGGGTGTACCCTACCTATGGTCCAAAGTTACTGGGATAGGCTCCATTCACCTCCTAACGGGAACAAGTGGCACTGCAATCCCTTACAGGAATCAGCAGTAGAAAACAACATTTCTTTTCTCGTTGAACAATTATATCATATTCCCACAAATATCTTGATGTGCAGAGAACAAAATAAATGTCAGTATTTTTGCCTGCCTGCCTGCCTGCCTGCCTGCCTGCCTGCCTGCCTGCCTGCCTGCCTGCCTGCCTGCCTGCCTGCCTTTAATTGGTCATTAAAGTTAGTCCATTATTGGAGTTGAAATGTTATCAGAACTAGATCAATACATATCTTTGAGATTACTGGTTGATAGCAATCTCTAAAACCTCCATATACATTTTTTCTTAAGATGTCAAACCATATTTTGCCATTTGATAGATACCTGAAATTATCCGGTCGACGGAACTGCAAGGCATGACACCAGAAATACTGGAGGTTTCCTTAGCCAGGCTTCTTCCAGGCTCCTCTGAGTCACATCCATCCTCCATCACTGTCAGCTCACTTTTCCCAAGGAAACCATGCTTCATTATTGTGATCCTTCAAGCCACATTTATGTCAAAACTCTACAGGCAAAGACTGATATGGAAACATAAAAAATGTAGTGGACACTGGATAGATAGCCAACTTAAAGTCACAATAAAACAATGGTCTGGAATGAATACATTGAATTTCCACCGCTGTATATTTACCATGTCATTAATCATCCAACAGTTTTACAGGAGTCACTTTAGTTTTTGGGATGGGAGTTGTGATTCCACCACTAAGTGAAAAAGCAAGCAGAGTGTGGATGGGAGAATAAATCATTTTAAGAGTGAAGACAGGTAGCGTCCAACAGCTGGACATCTGGCTGCCTCTGCCCCAGACTGGCCTCTTTTATTGCTGTTCATTGCTTTCTTTTGACCCAAGAGATGTCTTCATAAACAGTCTGTCAGATGGCCTGGATTATTATCGTCTTCTGGTTACTTTAGTGTTTACAATATGGTTACAGGTTGACCAGAAGCAATAGAATGATAAAGACCTATGTTTTCTCTTGTGTAGTATAGTTGCTGAAATCCTTCACCATCTCTGTCTATGGGTGTCAGTTTGAAAAACCAGTTCCAGTCAAACACATCTAATAATTTCTATTGTGAAGTCTAATGTCTCATACTTTCAAATGTTAGGATGTTGGTTAGGAGGTTGAAGTTGGAAGTTGACATTCACTCATCATGGACATCAATGTTATGGCAATATGGGGCCTTCAATCATTTATTGGAACTTTTATCTTCCTGGGGCAGAATGATTGTACAATATCTTTAATTAAAAACAATAATTTGAGGAATTTTATGTATTTTGATTTTTCTTCAACATGGATCCAAAAGTATACATGAATGGTCAAATATATATATATATATATATATATATATATATATATATATATATGTGTGTATATATATATATATGTATATATATATATATGTATATATATATATATATATGTGTGTATATATATATGTATATATATATGTATATATATATATACAAGCACTTCATATTAATTCAGTGGGGCTCAAAGTTCAAAATGTCCTTTGGTTTGCCTAGACCAAAGCCTCTGAATTTTCTGTTAGTAATCATCAACTACAGCTGGCAGCTTATCTGTACTACTATAAAAAGGGTTTGTTTAACTGCACTCATCGGACTGACCAACACTATGGAAAAGTCCAATGATCAAAGTGCAGATCTGGAAAGAGAATGGTGGATTTATACAAGTCAGAAATTTCTAGACAATTGCAGATTCCAAGATTACCAGTGCAAACAATTTTGAGAGGTGAGAAGTGTAGCTACTTTGACTATGTCTGGAAGGAGACCCAAACCTTTACCCTAACCTGACAGGAAATTGGTTCAGGAAAAACCCAGGAACAACCAAGACACGGGCCTGCCATAAACAGGGAGCTGCTGAAGCATCAGTCAAGCAGGTTTTATATTACCACGGTCTGAAAGGCTGCTGTCCAAGAAAAAAGCCCCTGCTCCAAAATTGACACCCTTCAAGCCCATGTAAAATTTGTGGCTGAACATATGGAGAAAGAAAAATCCCTCTGGAGGAGAGGTCTATGGTAAGATGAGAAAAATACTGAGTTGTTTGGCCACTTTGTTGGAAAATTAAAGGACACTGTGCCAACAGTTAAGTATGGTGGTGGTAGCATTATGCTCAAAGACTGTTTTGCTTCTGATGGAAATGGAAAACTGGATGGAACTGGAAAAAGCCCCACCTTCAAACCTGAAGTAAATCAGGTTAATTACATTTTTTACCCTGTGCCCTGCTGGGCACTGATATACTGCACACAAATCAGAAATATTTAGTTTTGTCTGAGTTCAATCAAGCACATACTATCTAAATGTCTCATTCGGGGTGTGTGTATTTACATTAAACATAGTTCCGGGTCATTCTAGCCCCAGAAGAGTGCATAAGGGTTAATTCATCAACCAGATAGTTGAAACTCCAAAAGGACAATTCCCCTAAACACACATCAAAGCTGGTTTAGGGAATGGATAAAGCAGGCTAACATTATGCTTTTGGAATGGCCAATTCTCCACCCTATCGAACCTTTTTGTACCATGTTTAAAAGTCGAGTCAGAACATGGAAACTTGACCAGTTCTGAAAAGAACAGTGGTCAAATATCCAACCAGAATTCTAACAAAGGCTGGAAACTTCACGGGACATTCAACTAAATAATAGTTGTGCTTTATGTATTGTTTCGCCCTTTATATATGTATAATGCTAACCTTGTGTGGACCACAAATAAACCTAAACTTAACCACATTTTTTTAAATGAAAGATGTTGTACAATCCTCCTGCTTCAGATCAAACATATTATTGAAAGCCCAATATTGCAATGACACTCACATCCATAACTACAGTTAGGACCAAACATATTTGGAAACTGGTGGAAGTTTAGTTATTTTTATTATTTACTGTTTGGAAAAAAATATCAAAGAAAGTTAAATAATGACTATGGACTTTAGAGTGCAGTTTCTCATCTTAAATGCTAGGGTATTCACATCCAAATTGAAGGAATATGTAATATGTACCCACATTTTCTCAATTAACCAAAGTAATTGGAGAATTGATTCAAAAGCTGTTTGATGGAGAGGTGTGGGCTATTCTTCTGTTATGTCTTCATCAATATGTATTAGAAGGCCCAGAATGGATACCAAGTGTGGCATTTGCCTTTGGAAGCTGTTGCTGTGAACCCACAACATGCAGTCAAATGATATTTCAATGCAAGGGAAACAGGCCAAATCAAGAGTTTGGTACATTCTAAGGGAAAAAAGAATTCACTTGAGCTTGGCAACACAAAAAGGCTTGAATGTCAAAGAGAGAGATGGTTGATGAGTACAGGATCCTTTCCATTGAGAAGAAAATCCCCTTCACATCATCCAAGCAAGACACTCTCCAGTCCAAGTCCAAGTCTACCAAAATAATTCACAAGAGCAAATACAGAGGGTTCAGCAATAGGCACAAACCATTCATAAATATCAAGAATAGAAAGGCCGGATGTGAACTTTACCCAAAGGACATGTCTGCCCAGTTCTGGAGCAACATTCTTTGGACAGATTAAGAGAAAAAAGAAGTATGGAGAAGGTTTGGAACAGTTCATAATCCAAAGCAGTGGTTGTTAACCCTGGGGCCCTTTCTTTATACGTCGCTAATTTAGTTAGCTGGATTTGATTGTTGATGATTTGTCATGATCTCGGATTGTTCGGTTCTTCAAAGCTTATCCTGAACTTGCTGTCAAAGCAGCAAGTCTGTTACTTTCAACCTGCTCAGGAACAGGTTTATTTTATGCAAACAAGATTACATTGCAGCCTAATGAGCAGAGGTGATACAGGAAGACTGTCAGAGCCATGTCGGAACGTGCACAGACAATTAGCAAAGGTAAACACCAACCTGAATTAACTGCATATTGCGCATAGACTAATATTCAGTAGACACAGCCAACCTGCTCTTCAAAGATGGCATCCCCATTCATTTCTTTGAAAATTGCTCAGTGGCGCAGTGAGGAAAGCAAGAGCGCATAATGGTAGGGAGGACAAGCATTCTGCTCACAATGTAATTACAACAAAGCTCAAAACGTCAAGAAATGCAAAACTGAACTTTTTACTCATTTTACGTTATGATAAAAAACACAATTGTGAGATTCAATGTACAAAACATACATCCGTTTTCAATTGTCGAAATGATAAAAATGCCTCACATTTAATTTAACATTTTATGATTTATTGTGACATTATATTACTAGTAAACGATTAATGGGCAAAACTATCATTATGGACCTGTAGGTTTAAGCCAGTGCAGCTCACCGTATTGCTATATGGTTTGGAGAAAACGGAATTCTGCTGTTTAGGAAGCCAAAGGGCGACAGTAAAATCTCAGTACTCGTCTTACAAGAATCAAATTTCCCAGATGAGTTTTTCAACCACTTGAATTAAAGCCCAGGTCTGAGGATTTCCCATTTTAAGATGTCTCTAATTATCGGAGAATACTTTGTGCCATTGACTGCTAACCTGAACTTCAATGCCACAGCCTAAATTTGTTGTCATTATGTTCATGAAGGTCTCCTCTACAGGATTGTGAATACGGCTAACATTTCCGAGGTGGAGGATTTTTTAAACAGTAGATTTTATGTCTAAGGACCCCCTATTTCAGAGTTGCATTCTGAGCTGCAGCAAACTCCCCATAGCTCTATCTAACTTGTTACCATGCCAAGCGCATTAGTCTCCCGGCTTCACAACAAAATATGGACAAATGTTTCTTGTGTTCGCTCATTTTATCAAATCAACCTCATAATCTGTTAACATATAGTCTAAATGTGCATCTACAAATATATTCCAACGAGTTCAGAGTCTCCTCAGTAAACTTACAGAAGTTGGCAACGTACTGCTGCAGCCTGGCACAGTAGGGGGAGAGGTACAAAGGGCACACTTATGAGTGGTAGTAGTAGTCGCTATCATGAAACTAGCCTCTTCCACAAGCTGATCATTAATGGATGTAGCTTTGAGGCCAAGTTTAAAACCTTTACAAACTTTAGCAAATTGAGCAAATATTGTTAATATTATTGTGCACATGTATTTTAGTATAGTTATATGTAATTTCATTTTCTGCAGCGAAAAAGAAGGGTGCTCTTTTTGGCCATGCTGAGCAGCCAATAGTAGCATTGATGATCAAGGTTTCTACTATCGATACATAACTCTTTTTAACCTAATGCATTAATGCAGTTATCCTGGACAACTCAATCCAGCCATACTAATCATCAATAACTAGAGTGTTTGAAGAACCGAATTTGCCAGATCATGATTACCAAGATGATGTTATCTTGAATATGTCATTTGATCTGACCTCATCTGACAGGCCCCAGGTGTGGTGGAGCAGGGAAACATCTAAAACATGTAGGACCCTGGTCCCTGAGAACCAAGGTTGAGAACCACTGATCCAAAGAATACCACATCTGTAAAACATGGTGGAGCCAGTGTGATGGCATAGACATTCCTGACTTCAAATGGCACTGGGACATTTGTTTTTACTAATGATATCACAGAAGACAGAAGCAGCCCGATCCATTTTTAAGTGTATAAGGATATTTTGTCTGCACTGATTCTGCCAAATGTAGTCAAATTGATTGGATGGCACTTCACCTTACAGATGGACAATGACCCAAAACACACTGACAGCGAACCAGTAGATTTTAAAAGCACAAAAGTGGAATATTCTGCTGTGTCTAGAGACTCACCTGATCTTACCTGACCCAATTAAGCATTAATTTCACTTGATGTAGAAGGCATAAATACCCACACATAAACAATCGTTATCGACAGCTGCAGTAAAGGCTTGGCAAAGCATTACAATGGAGTAAACCAAACAATGGAGTTTGGTGATGTTCATGGGTTCAAGATATCAAGAAATCATTACCTGCAAAGGATTCTCGACGAAGTAGTACAAGGAAACAGTTTTAAGTAAATTGTCAAATTACTTTTGAGCCACTGAAATAAGAAAAATGTGTATAAAAATGGTTGCAGTTCCTAAATGTGTCATACTACATACTGGTTATAAGTTCAAATCCATTGTGGTAGTGTCCAGAGCCAATATTATAGAACATTAGCCACTATCCAAATATTACTGGATCTAACTGTACTAGGGTGCATGGTGGGGTAGGACCCAAATGCAGGAGAGTACCGCGGCATAGCATCAAAATAAAGGGTTTATTTTTCTAAAGTTTTGCAAACAGACATAGCAACATGGGGGTAAGGACAAGACAAACACTGGACAAGAAACTAGAACCTAAATATACAAAACTAAACAAGACACTGGTGGAACCAATGAGACTAAAGAGGACAGAACAAGACACAAGTGAAAACCATAACAGGGAACACTAGGATAGGGCATAACCAAAAACAGGGGCATGGCTTTAGCCGTCACGAACTGTATAGGCATATTTAAGACTTTGTATTGCATAACTACTTGAGCAAATACGGAATCGGTATAAGTAAATTGTGTTTTTCATCCCCCTGCCTGTAGTGATGTGCCAATCACGGACCCCCAGCCCTGCGGCTGTTTAAACTGACTTTGTGCTATCTCAAGCCCAAGTTGAACTCTAGTTTTTAATGTTTTAATGACCAATTCACACTTTCTTGCTAAATGATTATGTTTAGCCTGTGTTCTGCACCTCTCTTTCACCAACCGTCTCTGAAGGAGGGGATCCCTCACTATATTGCTCCTCACAAGGTTTCTTCCCTTTTTACTCCACTAGTGAGTTTTTGAGGGAGTTTTCCCTTGTCTTCCTTAAAAGGTTTATGTTCGTTTAGGGGCTGTTCTATGGGCATATGTGAAGCCCTCTGTGATATTACTTGTAAAAAGAGCTATACAAATAAACTTTAACATGGCCTTGTGGATTTATTTACGCTAATACATGGGCAATGGGGGGTGGAGTGGTTTTTATATTATTTATATTTAATGTGTGGATGTATAAACCAGATAGTCATTGTAATTGTCATGCTACTATGTTGCTTAGAGCTGCACTAACTGGAGCTGACTGTCACCCACTGTTGTGGGTGTATGGTTGGAGTGACAAAGTTGAACTTGAACTAACAAAAAACCCCAAAGATTGAATGAAACATAATTAACTTTTGGCATCATTTAAATATACTGTTTACCAAAACTGTTTTCATACGTTTACACTTTGATGGCCACATTTAGAAAATCACTGCAATGCACCGAAGGGTAGTCCTTCCTACCCACAGAAAGGACAGTTATAGTGTGTTTCCCAATGAGTTATTTGTCAGAATCAGTGCCTCATGTATGTTTGTCTAATAGTCCAGATGTTTTTGACTACACCTGGCTGCCATCCGTATTTTGTGGCTTTTTGCCTTGTCGGGGAGAGGGTGTCCCCTTCCCACATTTCCCAGATGTTGGGGGAATCCTGGGCCCAAGAAAAAGCATCCATTCCCATGACACCGTTGAATGGACTGTGGATTCTGTTCTCTTACTCTCACTTCCTCACTTGTCAGGAGCGGAATGTCATTGGCAGCTTCAGCTCTCCAGAGTCTATCTGACTGCTGTAACATGCACGGTTCAACCTTTTCTCAGCTTCTCTTCAAATAGCATCCAGTCTTTTCTGTCACCCAGAGAGCAAATAACAAATTGTTGTTGACAGCATATGTTATCTGAGAATCCTATGGTCTATTATACAGTATATCGAGATTAATCAAATCTTGACTTGTTAGGTTGTAAGATAATCTTTTTTGTTTAACAGTTCTTGACCCCAAAGATCTCCACTAGCATTACCCAGACATGGCGAACCTTGCTTTTGCATTTAGTGCTTAGACTTCGAGTGAGTGTCATGTCATGCATCAACAGAAGCTCAAGGTTAGTTATACAGGGGCTGGGTGCAAGATCTGCAGTGTCACAAGTGCACAATCGGTGAAAGCTCTGTCATACTTTCACCTGTTGTCGACTCACATTGAATGTTGGAAGAGGGTCCATCATGCACATTACGCTTTGGCTGGCTCAAGCTACCATCTTCATCATTCATATGATCAGAAAAAGATATGACCAGAATCATCATTGAAAAAACCATTCCAACATTTACCTTCACACCTTAAACAAAATTTGAATTGGTAACCTCACGTTATCACGTTATTATTGTATTATGTAGACACTACTGTAATATTTGTGCAGCGGATGGAGACTGGTTTCATAATGGTTGATTCAATACATTCTAGGAGTGTTGTGCTGTGGAAGGGAATTGTATTGAAAGAAACTAGAAGTGAGAATTCATATTCACATTTTGGAAGTCAACTGCCTATAGGAAATCACAGTTCCATCTATACATGTCAGGTGCTACGCTACTGTCCCACTTTAGGTAGATATGAGATATGCCTACACCCGAACCATTCACGTGAATGTGTTTATTATATGAGAAGGAGGGTTGGAGGGTAACAGGCAAATATTAGGATAGACTGAAGCCCTTTAAAAATCAAGCATTTTTTAAAAATTGTCTTAATTTGTAACTGGTAATTAGAGGCGCAGGACTACACTGTGCACTTGCGCAATCCACTTCTTGTTTACAACAAAAAAAGCATTTCTTTTTACAGTCAACAAGCAAATGCATACTATGGTTTTTAAGTGATTTGAAGAATGAAGAATATACCTCAATACCACATAAATGTATGTAATAAGTGACAATCATGGCACAGTTAATGCACTGCAGAGGAACATTCCAAATAATGTTATTCTTTAGGTAATTCATCATCAATCTTTATTACAGCTTCAGGCTCCAAGTTTAAAAGAGGAAGTGAGAAAAACAAAAGAAAGAAAAAGAAATAATAGGACAATATGTTCAGTCCACATCATCTACCACAGACAAATAATTACAAAATACAACTATACCAATGTCTCCACAGATTTTACTGATAGCGTATAGTACCAATCCCTATATTTGATAAACTCACAATAGTCAAATTTTTTGAAGCATTTAGCCGCCAGATAAATCAATAGATAAGATTCCGTAACAGTGGTTTAAAAGTAATTACTTGTGCACTCACAAACATTTCACTTGCACTATGCCATCTAGGTTTCTTTAGTAAGATTCTCATTAAATCATTTTGAGCTGCTTGCAGCAGTATAAAGTGTTGTACAATATGCTTTAAAAAGTGACACCTTGACCGTATCTGAGTGGAAACCAAATTTATATAAAAGTATATTTGCCTGCATATACATCATACAGCGTTGCCTTTCATCAGCGTTGCCTTATCCTCATCATCTGTCATGTGTTAAGTGATGAAATGTCCAAAACAGTTTACTTTCGCACACACAGTAAGACTCTTATTAGAAAACTTAAAAACTGGAAATGTCATACTTTTATTCTCCTTAGTTCTGCAAATCATAACCACACTCTTATCAGAATTATATAAAATATCATGTTCAAGACCATAATTAGAGTACATAGTTAAAAGCCCCTTCCTTAAACTGCCACCTTAACGTGGTGGAGGGGTTTGAGTGCTCGGAGGATCCTTGGAGCTATGTTGTCGGAGGCAATAACCCCCTGGTAGGGTCTCCCACAGCAAACTGTTCCTAGGTGGCTAGTCAGACTAAGCGCGGTTCACCTACCCCCCTATGATGACAAAACCAACAAGATCCGCTACGAGTGGCGTAATGAGGCCCCACCCTGGAGCCAGGCCTGGAGTGGGTGCTCACAGGCGAGTGCCTGGTGGCCGGATCTTTGCCCTTGGGACCTGGCTGGGTATAGCCCGAAAAAGCAACTGCAGGCCCACCACCCACAGGAAGGACCGTACGGGGCCGGTGCAGTGTGTTTTGGGTGGTGGTCAGGGGCAGGTGCCTGGAAGACTGAGGCCATGCACACAGTCTCTAGTGCTGGGGACATGGAATGTCACCTTGCTGGCAGGGAAGGAGTCCGAGCTTGTGCGGGAGGTCGAGCGTTACCGGCTAGATATAGTCGGCCTCCGCTCACAGCTTGGGTTCCGGAGCCATTATCCTCGAGAGGGGCTGGTCTCTACCTTTCTCTGGCGGCGAGCTAGCAAGGTCTTGCTTATAGCCCCGCAGCTCAGCCACCACGTGTTGGCGTTTACCCCATTGAACGAGAGGCTCAAGTACCTGCGCTTTCAAGCCGGAGACAGGTCTTTCACTGTTGTGTCGGCCTATGGTCGCAGAGCCAAAAACTCGGGTCAGGGAGAAATTCGGGTAGGCCATGGAGAAGGAGCATCGGACGGCCTCAAGGAAATTCTGGCAAACCGTTCGCCAACTCAGGGGGGAGAAGCAATGCTTCACCAACACCGTTTATGGTGCGAGCGGGGAGCTGCTGACCTCAACTGGGGGCGTTGTTTCACGGTGGAAGAATACTTTGAGGATCTCCTCAATCCTGCCATCACGTCTTCCGAGGAGGAATCAGAGGCTGGGGACCCGGAGATGGACTCATCGATCACCCAGGCTGAAGTCACCTAGGTGGTCGGTGGGCTACTCAGCTTTGCCAGCCCTGGGGGTAGATGAGATCCGTCCTGAGTATCTTAAGTCTCTGGATGTTGTTGGGCTGGTGTGGCTGACATGTCTCTGCAACAGTGCGTGATGGCTTGGGACGGTACCTCTGGACTGGCAGACTAGGGTGGTGGTACCCCTTTACAAGAAGGGGGACCGGACGGTGTGTTCCAACTACAGGGGGATCACACTCCTCAGCCTCCCCAGTAAGGACTACGCTAGGGTACTGGAGAGAAGAATCCGACAGATAGTTGAACCTTGGATTCAGGAAGAGAAGTCTGGTTTTCGTCCTGGTGACGGACCACTGGACAAGGTCTATACCCTTCATCGGGTGCTTGAGGGTTCGTGGGAGTTCGCCCAACCAGTTCACATGTGCTTTGTGGATCTGGAGAAGGCATTCAACCGTGTCCCGCGTAGTATCCTGTGGGGGCCCTTTGCTCAGGGCCGTCCGGTCCCTGTATGACCGGAGCAGGAGCTGTGTTCCTATTGCCGGTAGTAAGTCGCACTTGTTCCCGGTGCATGTTGAACTCTGCAAGGGCTGCCATTTGTCACCGGTTCTGTTCATTGTTTTTATGGACAGAATGTCTAGGCACAGCCAGGGGCCGGAGGCTGTCTGGTTTGGGCAGCAAAGGATCTCATCTCTGCTATTCGCTGATGATGTTGTCCTGACGTATTCATCGGATCGGGACCTGCAGCGTGCACTGGAGCCAGAACAACCTCGAGCTAAATGCTCTGAAGACAGTGGAGATGGTTGTGGACTTCAGAAAGGACCCAGCCCCACTCTCCCCCCTTACCCTGTGCGACTACCAGGTCAACTATGTTGAGTCCCTCCGTTTCCTGGGCACCACACTCTCCCAGGACCTGAAGTGGGAGCTGAACATCGCCTCACTGGTTAAAAAAGCCCAGCAGAGGATGTACTTCCTGCGGCAGCTGAAGAAATTCAACCTCCCAAAGACAACGATGGTGCAATTCAATGCGGCCATTATTGAGTCCCATCCTTTCCTTCAGGTACGATGCTGCCACTGCCAAGGACAAGAACAGAATGCAACGCATCATCCGTGCCGCCGAGAAGGTGAAAGGCAGGCTGCAACCTGCCATCCCTTGAGGACCTGCACACCTCGAGGTCCTTGAGGCGAGCGAGGAAGATTGTGGCCGACTCCTCCCACCCTGGACACTGTTTGCTTCAGCTGCTCCCCTCTGGCAGGAGGCTGCGGTCCGTCATGACCAAAACCTCTCGCCACAGGAACAGCTTCTACCCCTCTGCTATTGCCCTCTTCAACAGGCCAAGGACTCAGTATGAAATTGCCACAAACTACCAACACCCCTGCTCCTACTGCACTCTGCACAAGCCACTTTAGCAAATGACATGTCAACTTAAAACTACCGCTGTGATTTTGCACTACTGTATCTATGCCCCTCCCCTCATCCCGTATATACCCCCCCCCCCCCCGCTCCCACTGTTGCACTACTGTGTATATAACCCCCTCCCCCTGCACTATATATACCCCACTTTCTATAGTTATATTAACCCCATCTGTAACCCCAGCTGGTGTCCACTTTTTATCTTATTTGTATTTTATAATAGATTTTTATTATATATTCATCTACCTTCATTATGTTTCACATACTGTATGTTTGCACTTCCCTGCCACAGTAAATTCATGCAAGGTATATCTTGCATGGCGAATAAAACTGATTCTGATTCTGACAGGATACAAGCTATAGGTCTATAATTATCTAAGTTACCTACCATTCCAGCTTTGTTCTTAGTAACTGCCACTAACAAAACAGACAACATTGAATCTGGTAACACACCATGAATCAAAAGGCCAGAAAAACAAGCAGCTAATAAGGGGGCTATCCTCTTACTTCCTTATGTTCAGCAGTCATATTAACTAGGCCACTAGCTTTGTTTTGAGGCAATTCCCTTAAAGCATGATCCACCTTACATGACCTAATCACTATTGGATCATTAACTTGAATATCTTCATCCGCATTATACATTGCATTTTCTAATGCAATTAAAAAATACTACAATACTGCTGTCTCCATAAATTCGCAACATTCTCTGCCCCAGAAATTCAATTTAAGGTACAAGGAAGAGATACTCTGAATTGATTAAAAGTGCTGACTTTTTTCCAAAAATCTGTGAAATTGTGATTTAGCAGTTTCATAGCCATTGATTCAGCGCTTCATTTTGCTTGTTTTTAAGATCAAACGAATAGAATACTTATATCTTGCATTTGTTGACTTCTTATAATCAAGCTCGGGCCCTTGCCTGGGTCTACCTGCTGTAACCCATAATTTAAATGCTTCCCGGGCTTCAGCCTGATATTTAGCTACATGTTTACTCCAGCCAGGCCTAATCTTATTTATTACGCCATAATTTAAAAAAATGCTGTACTAAAACCATGCAGGGAATTAACTATTTCGTTATACATTAAGCACATATCCTCATGATGATTTGTATCTTTTCAGTTAACATCACTTCACCTTATTGCATCCATAGGTAAATAAATACTACTCAGACATGTTTCTGTATTTACATAGTAGACTAAAACATCCTCCTTTGTAAGTGCTGACCAGTCCATTTTTGCTGCCTCATATTACTTTCATTATTAGACATCGCTACAAGAAACTCAACATTTATCACCACAGACACAGGTATGTGATCAGTTGTTACTGTATCATATAGATAATATAATAACATTATTATCTTGATAAGTAATCTGTATTGCAATACAACAGTTAACATATAGTCTAATTACTATTACTATTTCATCCAATCCATACCAAGATCACTGTAGATTCACCAGCACCATGAAAATAATCATTTGAGAAATAAATTTGTCCGAATCTTGTATTGGTAAAAATGTCCCATGCAAGCATAAAATATCACTGTTCTCCAACAGTGTCCACAACAATACCGCAAGCTTTATCCCAACACTTTTGTCCACACGTAGGCCATGACAGTTATAATATACCAATATACCAATTAACCTATCACATGCATGTCTTTGGACGTGGGAGGAAGCCGGAGTGCCTGGAGAGAACCCACGGTAACATGGGGACATGCAGACTCCACGCAGAGAGATCATGTGATGTTGGATTTGGCCCAAGAATCGAACCCATGATCTCCTTCCTGGGAGGCAAGGGTTCTAACCGCACCGCCACCATGCACCCACCCAATTAATTGATCTCATAAATTATAAATTTACTGGAACTACATTCTAAGATGTGTAATGGATAATTAAAATTTAATATAATTTTTATTTTTTACTTCTGACCTAACATTACTCCCTAGTCCTGTCCACATTTTTATTGAGTTTCTGAAATTGAATTTGACTGATTGATACACTCCTCAAACAAACCTGAGACATGCTCCTGATAATTCTGAGAATAATTGGGGGTATTATTATCATACAACCTAGGTTCAGTACTACCGCTAGAGCAGGATAATAAAAATATATGAGGCGTGTGTAACTTGGCAGCATCTAGTATGTATGTGCTCAGCACTCTCTCTTTGGCTTTATTAACCTATAATTTATGTGTTTAGGCAAACATAGTCTCATTCCTATCTAAATAAATACTTGTATTAAGTTGAAACATTACAGATATAATCATCAAAAGGCCTTATGTCTTATGGGAAACTGTGGATAAAAGGCTATAGAATATATAATTTTTATAGTTATTTCACTCAGGAAGATATAGGGTAGGATATTTGCGAATTGTACTGTGTTATTAGTCTAATTATACATATCAAACATTTTCCTGAATCATGCAATTTCCCTAAACACATAATTATGCTTTCTAGACATTGTTGGTGTACAGTGATCTTTGCTGATCATCCAACCAATGGACCACCATTTATATAACTCCTTCACTGCTCAGTTATGCCACTTGTTTCATTTTACAATGCTCAAACACATAGATCCACACACATCTATACAAATGGTCATCCACAGAGCAGTTTCTGCTTGGCAGTAAAGTTGTATCTCTCTGGTATTAAAGTGTTCTATCCAAAGGCATTTGTGTCACCCAATCAACCAGGGTTCACTCCAGCAATCTGTCAACCACTAGTTCTGGTTCCTTGAGGCCACTGCTGCTGCATATGTTACAAGTCCAGCAGTAAATACATAGTTTTGAAAAAGCACAGAAACAGATGGAAAACGTGGGATTCAATGCTTGGCCCCTGAGTGACACACCTGATGCAAGGACATCCAGTTGAATAACCCACTAGGTTATGTATTTTCCACATACTAATTTACTATAGTGAATATAAGCGGATGCATAAATATTTTGTCTTGTTTTGTTTTGGAACATTTTTGGTGGGCAACGTGCAGAGAACTTTCACTGCAAAGCCAAAAATGAAGTAGGAAGGTCAGATATAGTTCACGCCATTGAGGGAGTTTCTGTGAAAGACATATACCGTTATTAAAGTTGAATCTAAGCTGAGAAGTGTACATTGGAGTGCATATTGGAGGTAACATAAAATTTAAGACATTCATGACAATATTTGGGGACATCTTGTAACTTAAGATGGACACTTTACTTTAAGTTGCATAATACAACCTGAGATGGTTAGGCCCTGCACATTTGCCACAGATTATGGCAGATCCTGTAGTAGTAGACATAGGCTGGTGATTTGTATGCTGATTACTGAGCCAAATACGAAATCAATTTGTTTTGAAAATATCCATTTCATTATTTTGAATGACAGCTATTGAATTTAATTACTGATGACCTTTTAAAGTGATATATCAAATTACCAAAAAATGGATGATCGGTTGATCCTCCTTAATCACTTTTATGTGACCCCCCTGGGATGAGAGGGAGCGTGTACAGAACAGATTCAGCAGGCAGATCCCCCCCCCCCCTCAGAGGAAATTCACTGAATCTTCACCATGCAGAAATGACTAAGCCATCTATAGTCACAGAGGAGACCATCAAAGTCTGTGTCATATACGGCTTGATCTTTCACTGCGCTGACAATTGTGTCATCATCGGATGACCTATTGTGTTTTTTTTTACTTTTCCCTGCTTATAGATTGAATATAAAAATTAATGGGAAACATGTTATGGGAGTATGTCATTCAATAATTATGAGGAAATTGTAAATTTTTGTTGACCCTGCTGTCCAGATATTTAACTTCCTCCAACACCAGATGTCAAGCTTTCTGCATGTTCCTACATGTGGTCCTCTGTGAGGCTTATAAGTTCCATCTTGCAGTACATGGCACAGTCACTGCCATGCTTGCAACAGTCTCTGTTGCCTCAGAAGTTAATGTGGACCAGTGTGCTTTGTTCCAAATACTGATACATTTGACATTGCACTCCTGTACCACTTTCTTAATTGACCTTGTGATGCAGCTTTGTCCACCCAATTAGTAGCAATGAGGTGTCAGGTATGTGCCACACAGCATTGATGTGGAGGGAAAAAGTGAAGTTATTGCTCAACCTCATTCTCAACATCAAGAATAGATGAGATCTTCGGATCTCACTCCATCATCTAACTCGTCATGCTCCTCTTATTTAGCACTGAACTCACAGAATTCCTTTACTAAATTGCTCCCGTTGTCCATCACTGTGGCCCCTACTTTGCTGATGTCAGCATGTATTTACTTAATTTAACTGCAATAATTTTGTATGTATGGCATCCTTTTATTCTAGCAAAACCAGAGCAGCGGACTTCCTCTCCAAGTTGTCATCTATCCAATGGAATGTCATGAAAAGGGTTGCATGACCTCTATGATGAAGTTAAATATCAGATCACTAACATGGCTCTGTAAGGTGAGTGGTCCTCCTGGGTTAAGTTTAGCTTGTCTTAAGAGGTGTAGATGATGTACCTTCTTGGCATAGATGGTTTTGTTTTTCTGCACTACTTTTTTTAGTCAGGGTGTTCCATTTATTGGTGTGTATCCTCTGAAGAAAAATAAGAAAAAAAAATATTATTACATATATGGTTTAGGAAATACAATAGCATGAAATGTTAACTGTACAAAGTAAAATAATATATTTGATATTGTCTCATAGTTTTATGGTCACAATATACAGTGTGCGTATCTCATACATAATAATACAAATAATGTATTCAGCTTTAATAACACTCACTCACACACACACACATATATGTATACATATATATACAGTATATATACATACATACATATATATATACATATATATACACACACTACACATATACAGTATATACACACTACACACACACACACACACATATATATATAAATATACTAATATATATATACATAGTATATATACACTACACACATATATATATATACAGTATATATACACTACAATTCAATTTATTTTTGTAACGCCCAAAATCACAACTTCCATCATTGGTCAATAAACAGAAAATCAAGTTATAAAAATGTACATATGATTTTAGCAAATGGACGACTGTCCCGGAATATCCCCTGTCCTTAGACCTTCCTTCTCGGCAAGAAAAACTACAAAAAACCCTGTGGGAAAAAGTAGAAACCTCGGGGAGAACCACAGTGAAGGAGAGATCCTGCTCCCACGGACGGACAGGCTGTAGATGGTCCAGGACTGGCGTGCATCCATATGCAGATGGACTGTAAAGAAAGAACCCCTCAGGCGGAAGGAGGGGTTCATCTAGATCATCTAGTGCGAGGAGAATTCGGCTATTCAGTGAAGTGGGTCTGAGGAAAGCAGTTTGTCCCTTGTAGGAAGCACCTCCGACAGTTGAGGAGCACCCGGGTCCACAGATCAGGTCGTGAGGCGGGGCGAGGCATCTAGGGTGAAGTCATCGCCAGGGCAGCATCCAGGACAGAGCCCACCTCGGAGGGATCGAAACTTGTGAATAGCGATGAACATACTATAGTGAACTACGATATTAACTAATGCCCTGCCCATAAGCTATTTCGAAGAGAAATGTTTTAAGCCTGGTCTTAAATAAAGAGAGTGTGTCGGCCTCTTTAACATGAACAGGGAGCTGATTCCATAACACATGAGCTTGGTAGCTAAATGCTCGACCTCCTACTGTGCTTTTGGAGACTCGAGGGACCACCAATAGTCCAGCGCTTTCAGAGCGAAGTGCTCTGGCTGGATGATATGGTACTGCAACATCTTTGAGGTAGTGAGGGGCCATGCCATTTATGGACTTATATGTGAGGAGTAGGATTTTAAATTTGATTCTAAATTCAACAGGGAGCCAGTGAAGAGACTCTAACACCGGTGTGATGTGGTCTCTTCTTTTGGTTCCTGTTAGTAGTCGTGCTGCTGCGTTCTGAACCAAGTGAAAGCTCTTTTTCAAGCTTTTAGTACACGCTGCGAGCAGGGCATTACAGTAGTCTAGTCTAGATGTAACAAATGCATGGATGAGTTTTTCAGCATCACTTCTAGTCAAGATCTTTCTAATTCTAGCTATATTACGCAGATGAAAGTAGGGAGTTTTGCAGGCCTGGTTCATATGTGCTGTAAAGGATAGTTCTTGGTCCAGTAGGACACCAAGGTTTCTTACTGTCGAACTGGGGGCTACACTGATAGTGTCCAGTGACACCATCTGGTCGGATAAAGAGTCTCGCAGACGTTACCGGCCTAGTACAATGACCTCGGTTTTTTCTGGATTAAGAGGTAGATAGTTAAGTGTCATCCAGATTTTTATATCCTTCACGCAGGCACTAAGTATGTGTAACTGATCGGTCTGATCAGGTGTGATCAGTGTGTGTCATCCACATAGCAGTGGAAGTTAATGCCATGCTTTCTGATAATGTTACCTAAAGGCAGCATATAGAGCATAAACAGAATAGGACAGAGTACAGAACCCTGCGGGACACCGTAGGTTACTTTAGAGTACCTAGGGTACCTAACGCCAGGGCAACCCAGGGCTTTGCCCTAACCCCAGGGCAAAGAGGCGGTCCTCAACCCAAGAGGCGGTCCTCAAGTGAGCGGATCCGCGCCTCTAAATCCGTAACCCTAGACTCCAAAGCCACCACTACACTACACTTCACGCATCTATCCCTGACATCAGAGAAAGACCCAGGGTTCTGACTCGTCATATTGCAGCTGGAGCAGACAAAAGCCGGGGGAAACTCGGCCATGACGCTAGATAGCTGGATAGCCGCTAGATAGCTGCTAGGCTCTAGCTCAGGCTGGACTCACCGGATGTGACGACGATCCAAACAACACCTCACACGAACTGGTGAGTTCGTTCTGTTTAGTATTTTGTGGATTAAATCACCCGCTAGCTCCAGCCTGAGGTAGCCTAGCCTACGATCTACAATCGTCGACTACGATCATACGATCAAACGACTACACATATATATATATGTATATATGTACTGTATATATATACACATACATATATACATACATACATATATTTACAGTACAGACCAAAAGTCATTCTCTTGATGAGCTTCAAGAGTTAGTCACCTGAAATGGTCTTCCAACAGTCTTGAAGGAGTTCCCAGAGATGCTTAGCAATTGTTGGCCCTTTTGCCTTCACTCTGTGGTCCAGCTCACCCCAAACCATCTCAATTGGGTTCAGGTCCGGTGACTGTGGAGGCCAGGTCATCTGGCGCAGCACCCCATCACTCTCCTTCTTGGTCAAATAGCCCTTACACAGCCTGGAGGTGTGTTTGGGGTCATTGTCCTGTTGAAAAATAAATGATGGTCCAACTAAACGCAAACCGGATGGAATAGCATGCCGCTGCAAGATGCTGTGGTAGCCATGCTGGTTCAGAATGCTTTCAATTTTGAATAAATCCCCAACAGTGTCACCAGCAAAGCACCCCCACACCATCACACCTCCTCCTCCATGCTTCACGGTGGGAACCAGGCATGTGGGGTCCATCCGTTCACCTTTTCTGCGTCGCACAAAGACACAGTGGTGGGAACCAAAGATCTCAAATTTGGACTCATCAGACCAAAGCACAGATTTCCACTGGTCTGATGTCCATTCCTTGTGTTCTTTAGCCCAAACAAGTCTTGTCTGCTTGTTGCCTGTCCTTAGCAGTGGTCTCCTAGCAGATATTCTACCATGAAGGCCTGATTCACACAGTCTCCTTTTAACAGTAGTTCTAGAGATTCTGCTGTTAGAACTCTGTGTGGCATTGACCTGGTCTCTAATCTGAGCAGCTGTTAACCTGCGATTTCTGAGGCTGGTGACTTGGATGAACTTATCCTCTGTAGCAGAGGTGACTCTTAGTCTTCCTTTCCTGGGGTGGTTCGCATGTGAGCCAGTTTCTTTGTAGCGCTTGATGGTTTTTGTGACTGCTCTTGGGGACACTTTCAAAGTTTTCCCAATTTTTCAGACTGACTGACCTTAATTTCTTAAAGTAATGATGGCCACTCGTTTTTATTTACTTAGCTTCTTCCCATATATAAGACAAGGAATCACAATTATTAAACCTGACAGGGCACACCTATGAAGTGAAAACCATTTCAGGTGACTACCTCTTGAAGCTCATGCTCGTGCAAAACAGTAATCAATGCAGAAGGTGGCTACTTTGAAGAACCTAGAATATTACATATTTTCAGTTGTTTCACACTTTTTTGTTATGTATATAATTCCACATGTGTTAATTCATAGTTTTGATGCCTTCAGTGTGAATCTACAATTTTCATAGTCATGAAAATAAAGAAAACTATTTGAATAAGAAGGTGTCCAAACTTTTGGTCTATACTGTATATATATATATATACAAACCCTCATATTTAAATGAATGGGAATAAATAAACTAAATAAACTGAATTATGTCTCTTGAATCATACTTCATGTGCTTTTTTGGTCATCATGTTTAACCTGTTTTACCATTCTTGTAATGTTGAAATGTTGAAGCTATATATAACCCTTATAATAAACTACAATCCATAACAAGCTAATTCTTTCAACAACCAAGATCAAACTCAACATTTTATCTTATTTTAAAGAGAATGGGTGCACGGTGGCAGTGTGGTTAGAGCTCTTGCCTCCCAATAAGGAGGCAACATCACATGATCTCTCTGGGTGGAGTCTGCATGTCCTCCCCATTTACTGTGGGTTCTCCCCAGGCAATACGGCTTGCTCCCACCATCTAAAAGCATGCATATCATAGGTTAATTCGTAATTCTAAATTGCCCCAAGTGAATGAATGAATCTGAGAGTAAATGGTTGTCTGCATCTCTGTGTTAGCCCTGCAACTTGTTGGCCCCAGTCCAGGGTGTACCCTGCCTACGACCCGAAGTTCCTAAGATAGGCTCCAGTCTCCCATGACTCCTAACAGGAAAAAGTGGCACTGCAATCCCTAACAGGAATCAGCAGTAGAAAATGAGTGAATGAAGAGAATGGCATCAGTTTTGAAGACTGATTAATCTACCCATCTTAACTGGTAACTATATCTATATGGTAGTGACTACCATACGTATAGCATACATACTTCACAGCCACTCTTATCAGAAACTCCATATTTGATTGTTTGCCACTTGGCATTTTTTTTACTGTCAATTTATGATGAAAGCAAAATAGCAATGATCATACGAGTGTTAGATAATGTGTGGTTATAGGTAGGACTGAAATGTGGCAAGTAAATGATTAATCTTAATTGGATGGCTGATCAGATAACATAGCCTCTGCCAAGATACAGAATACCTTTTACCACAATTCATATTGTTGGTATTTGGCAATATTTCAAGTTAATTAGTTAGCCAATTAATCAGTTTAAAAATAATAATATTGATAATTAAAACAATTTAAGGGGCTAGCGGCTGACTAGTCATCTAGCTAACACTATTTAACTTTTCACTTGTTAATTGTGGAAGACGGGAACTTTTAGGTAACCATGTGGTACACATCACAACATTATCATTAGCCATAAACCTACCTCCCAATGCTTCTTCAAGTTTTAAATTGAATCTTTTTAAGTAGACAGTAGCCTCACACAAGGAAAACACTTGTTGTTGTTTTTTTTTTTATTGAACACAAATGGATCATTGAAACCCCTCCTTGAACCGCCACCTTAACGTGGTGGAGGGGTTTGAGTGCTTGAATGATCCCAGGAGCTATGTTGTCGGGGGCAATAAGCCCCTGGTAGGGTCTCCCATGTCAAACTGGTCCTAGGTGACTAGCCAGACTAAGTGCGGTTCACTAAAAACCCCTATGACGACAAAAAAAAAGAGAATCGCTACGTCGCCCGGAGTGGCATTACCGGGGCCCCACCCTGGAGCCAGGCCTGGGGTGGGTGATCGCAGGTGAGCGCCTGGTGGCCGGGTCTTTGCCCATGGGACCCGGCTGGGTATAGCCCGAATAGGCGACGTGGGATCACCTTCCTGCAGGCCCACCACCCACAGGAAGGACCGTAGGGGGCCGGTGCAGTGTGTTTTGGGCGGCAGTCAGGGGCAGGTGCCTGGACGACCGAGGCCATGCGCACGGTCTCCAGCGCTGGGTACATGGAATGTCACCTCGCTGGCAGGAAAGGAGCCCGAGCTTGTGCGGGAGGTAGAACGTTATCGGCTAGATATAGTCGGCCTCACCTACACGCACAGCCTGGGTTCTGGGTCCATTATCCTCGAGAGAGGCTGGACTCTACATTTCTCTGGCGTTGCTTGCGGGGAGAGGCGGCGGGCTGGTGTGGGCTTGCTCATAGCCCCGTGGCTCAGCCGCCACGTGTTGGGGTTTACCCCGGTAGACGAGAGGGTCGTGTCCCTGCGCCTTCAAGCCGGCGACAGGTCTCTCACTGTTGTATCGGCCTATGGGCCGAACAGCAGTGCAGAGTCTCCGGCCTTCTTGGGGTCCCTGGGAGGGGTACTGGATAGTGCACCGACCGGGGACTCCATTGTTCTGCAGGGGGACTTCAACGCCCATGTGGGTCCTTTTTGGGCTGGTTCTGTATATATATTATCACCTTATTTCATGTGGGTAATACTATAATGATTTGTTCTTGATTACTATGTGTTTTTGGTCTATGTTTAACCTGATTTTTATTTTTAGTTGATGTTGAAGCTTTTACCTTTCTAACTACAATCTTAAGCTAATTTTTTCAAACCAGATCTCAACTCAAATTTTATCTTATTTTCAAAGGAATGGGGGCGGTGCAGTGGGTTAGGGCTTTGCTACCATAAGGAGGCAACATCCATGATCTCTTGGGTGGGTCTGGCATGTCCTTCCCATTTTTTGTGGGTTTCTCCCCAGGCAATAGCTTGCTTCCCACCATCTAAAAGCATGATCTAGCGTTAATTCGTTTTAATGCCCCAGTGAATGAAATGATCATGAGAGTAAAGGTTGTCTGTCTCTGTTTGCCCTGAGACTTGCAGGCCCCAGTCCAGGGTGTACCTGCCTAGACGAAGTTGCTAGTAGGCTCCAGTCTCCATGTCCTAACAGGAAAGTGGCATGCCCATCTAACGTCAGCAGTAGAAATGGAGTGATGAGAGGAATGGCATCAGTTTTGCAGACTGATTATCTACCCATCTTTAAATGGTTATATTTATGGTGTGCTACCATACGTATTAGCCATCATACTTTCACCGCACTTTATCAGATCCTATTTGTTGTTTGCCTTGGCATTTTTTTTTTGCTGTCATTTATGTGAAGCTGCTGTCTCATGAGTGTTGTATGTGTGGTTATGGTGACTTGAATGTGGCAGGTATGTTATCTTAATGGATGTGTGATCCAAGTACTGGCCTTGCAGTACAGATCACTGTTGGACACAATTCTATTGTTGTTTTGGCAATTTTCAAGTTAAATTAGTTAGCAATATCAGTTTAAATAATATTGATAATTAAAACAATTTAAGGGGCTAGCGGCTGACTAGTCATCTAGCTAACACTATTTAACTTTTCACTTGTTAATTGTGGAAGACGGGAACTTTTAGGTAACCATGTGGTACACATCACAACATTATCATTAGCCATAAACCTACCTCCCAATGCTTCTTCAAGTTTTAAATTGAATCTTTTTAAGTAGACAGTAGCCTCACACAAGGAAAACACTTGTTGTTGTTTTTTTTTTTATTGAACACAAATGGATCATTGAAACCCCTCCTTGACGGCTTACGTGGTGAGGGTTTGGTGTATTGATTGATCGGAGCTTGTTGTCGGGGAATAGCCTGGTGTCTCCATGTAAACTGGTCTAGGTGACTCGCTGGACTAAGTTGCGGTTCACTTAAACGTTGACGACAAAAAGAGTGCTCCGTCGCCCGGAGTGCTTCGGGGCCCCCCCCTGGAGCCGGTGGGTGTGATCGCAGGTGGGTGGTGGCCGGGTCTTTGGGACCCGGCCGGGTATAGCTCGAAAAGGCGATGTGGGATCCCCTTCCTGCAGGCCCACCACGCACAGGAAGGACCATAGGGGCCGGTGCAGTGCGTTTAAGGCGGCGGGCAGGGGCAGGTGCCTGGACGAACAAGGCCATGCACACAGTCTCTAACGCCGGGGACATGTAATGTCAACTCGCTGGTGGGGAAAGAGCCCAAGCTTGTGCGGGAAGTCGAGCGTTACCGGCTAGATATAATCAACCTCACCTCCATGCACAGCCTGGGTTCAGGATCCATTACCCTCAAGAGAGGCTGAGCTCTCTGGTGTGGGCTTGCTTATAGCCCCACAGCTCAACCGTCGCGTGTTGGAGTTTACCCCGGTAAACGAGACGGTCGCCTCCCTGAGCCTTCAAGCCGGGGACAGGTCTCTCATTGTTGTATCGGCCTATGGGCGAACAGCAGTGCAGAGTACACGGCCTTCTTGGGGTCCCTGAGAGGGGTACTGGACAGTGCACCGACAGGGGACTCCATTGTGCTGGGGGACTTCAACGCCCATGTGGGCAAAGACAGTTACACCTGGAGAGGTGTGATTTGGAGGAACGGTCCCCCCGATTTGAACCCGAGCGGTGTTTTGGTGTTGGACTTCTGTGCTAGTTCCAGTTTGTCCATAACGAACAAAATGTCCGAGCACAGGGACGTCCGTCAGGACGTGACACCAGGACACCCTAGGCCGAAAGTCGATCATCGACTTTGTTGTCGTGTCCTCTGACTTCCGGCCACGTGTCTCGGCTGGTAGGGGGCGGAGTGTCGACCTGGTCGTTGAGTGGTCGTAGTGGGAGGAAGTTGGACAGACCTTGCAGGCCCAAGCGTATCGTGGGTGTCTGTTGGGAATGTCTGGCTGAGCCTTCTGTCAGCGTGGTTTTCAACTCGCACCTCCGGGAGATTTTCTCACAGATTCCGGGGGGGGACTGGGGACAATGAGTCTGAGTAGACTATGTTCTCGGCCTCCAATGTCGATGCGGCGGCCCAGAGCTGCAGTCATAAGGTCTCTGGCGCGGCGGCAATCCCTGAACCAGGTGGTGGACTGGAGTGGGTGCTGTCAAACTGAAGGAGTCCTATCAAACCTGGTTGGTTTGTGGGATTCCTGAGACAGTTGACAGGTTTCGGCAGGCCAAGCGTGCCGCTGCTCGGATTGTCGCGGAGGCTAAAACTCGGGTCTGGGAGGATTTCGGGGAGGCTATGGAGAATGACTACCGGACGGCCGCAAGAAAATTCTGGCAAACCGTTCGACTCAGGGGGGAGAAGCGATTCTTCACCAACACCGTGTACGGTGCAGGCGGGGGGCTGCTGACCTCAACTGGGGAATTTGTTGAGCGGTGGAAGGAGTGCTTTGAGGATCTCCTCAATTCCACCATCACATCTTCCAAGGAAGTAGAGGCTGGGGACCCCGAGGTGGACACGTCTATCACCCATGCGGAAGTCACCGAGGTGGTCGGAGGGCTACTCCGGTGCAAAGCCCGGGGGTGATGGAGATACGCCCGCGTATCTTAGTTCTGGAGTGTGTGGGCTGTGTGGTGAACGTGCTCTTCAAATTGGTTGGCGGCTTGGCCGGGTGCGTGGACTGGAGCGGGTGGCTGGCCCTTTATTGAAGGGGGGGAGGTTGTTTCACTTTTTTTTTTTTTTACACAGGTCCAAAAAACCTCCTCGGCCTCCCTGGTAAGGTCTATGCAGGGTACTGGAGAGGAGAAACCGTCCGATAGTCGAACCTCGGATTCAGGAAGAGCGGTGTGGGTTTCGTCCTGGCCACGGAACACTGGACCAGCTCTACACTGGACCAGTTCTACACACTTCATCGGGTGGTTGAGGGTTCATAGGAGTTTGCATAACCAGTTCACATGTGCTTTTTTGGATCTGGAGAAGGCGTTCGAGCATGTCCCTTGTCTTGTGGTGTCCTGTGGGGGTTTGCCGGGAATACAGGGTCCGGCGGCCCTTTGCTCAGGGTCTGGTCCCTGTATGATCGGTGCAGGAGCTGTGTTCGCATTCCCTGTAGTAAGTCAGACTTGTTTCCGGTGCATGCTGGACTCCTTTTGTTTCCGGTTCTGTTCATTGTTTTTCTGGACAGAATTTCTAGGCACAAACAGGGGCCGGAGGGTGTCTGATTCGGGGGGCACAGGATTTCATCTTTGCTATTCGCAGGTGATGTTGTCCTGATGGCTCGGACCGGGACCTACAGCAAGCACTAGAGCTGTTTGCAGCCGAGTGTGAAGCGGCCGGGATGGGAATCAGCAAATCCAAATCCAATCCAAATCCGAGGCCATGGTTGTCGACCGGAAAAAGGTGGCTTGCTCCCTTCGGGTGGGTGGGGAATCCTTGCTTCAAGTGGAGGAATTAAAGTATCTCAGAGTTTTGTTCACGAGTGAGGGAAAGACTGAGCGTGAGATTGACAAGCGGATCGGTGCGGCGGCCGCATTGATGCGCTCTCTGTACCGGTCCGTCGTGGTGAAGAAGGAGCTGAGCTGGAAGGCAAAGCTCTCAATTTACCGGTCGATCTACGTTCCTACTCTCGCCTATGGTCATGAACTTTGGGTAATGACCAAAAGGACGAGATCGCGGATACAAGCTGTCTAAAAGAGTTTTCTCCGCAGGGTGGCTGGGCGCTCCCTTAGAGATAAGGTGAGGAGCTCGGTCGCACGGGAGGAACTCGGAGTAGAGCCACTGCTCCTCCACGTCGAGAGGAGCCAGCTGAGGTGGCTCGGGCATCTGTTTCGGATCCCTCCTGGACGCCTCCCTCGGGAGGTGTTCCGGGCATGTCCTACCGGGAGGCGGCCCTGGGGAAGACCCAGGAAACGCTGGAGGGACCATGTCTCTCGGCTGGCCTGGGAACGCCTCGGGATCCCCCCGGAGGGGTTGGAGGTGGTGTGCATGGAGAAGGAAGTCTGGGCCTCCCTGCTCAGACTGCTGCCCCCACGACCTGGCCCCAGATAAGCGGAAGACAATGGATGGATGGATGGATGGATGGATCATTGAAACACCAGAAAAATTTTAAAAAATCCAAATGTATTTAACACCAGGAGAAAGATGCACTGTGTTTCTGCGACGTGTCTGTGATTGCATTGTTGTTAAGCAGTCAAAATAAAACTTCTAACACGCTGGTTGTGTGTCAGTTAAACAATGTGAAATTTCAAAGAGAAAATGGCCAATGAAAAAAACTGTTAAAAGGAAACATACTTCAAGATATATTTGACAACCAAATGTAAAAGTAATCCTCAAGATTGTTTAAAACGCATCTTTAATCTGATTTTTTTAAAATGCCAGTAAAGTAACATATTACAGTTACAATTATTTTGTAATCTGATTACAGTAATCCAATTATTTGTAATCCGTTACTTGCCAACCCTGCTAATGGTATTTTAATGAGTATGTCACAGAGATCTAGCCTCAGCGGCATTTCTGAAATTGGACAAGTTGAACACACGTAGTAACTCAATAAATGTGTGACAAATGATTTGATGTGTAAGCGTTAAAATATGTTATCATAGATCATACGTCTTTGCTACTTTACAATCATAAAATTTGGTTTTAGATTCAGATAGCTTTATACACATTTTCTGCTATCTTGAGAATAGCTTTGTGTTAAGATTGATGCCTTTCAGTCTGAGATTGTTCAATCAACACATGTGTCTTTGATTTAGTGGAAGAATATGCAAGATTAATAAATGATTAAATGATCATGTAGAGTAGTGGCTAAGGTTTTGGAACATGCTTTTGCAACTGGGAAGGTGATGGCCACATTTGAAGGCTGGCAAAACTATAGAAATGTATACATATCTGTATCTAGCTCTGTCTATCTAGCTCTGCTAATCTATCTGTCTAGGTCGCTGCCAATTAATGTATTCTATAGCGTCCGTAAATATGTCTCCTCTCAATAACATCCGAATATTGTTGATTTATGTTGTGTTTTAAACGTTTGAATAAAACGCCGTTTGTCTCGGATCCTATCAGACTGTAACACGACACTGTCAGCTGTTTGTGTGACGTCCAAAGATGCGACGGGTGATCACATGTTCTTTACCGATTTGAAGGAACGCCCGACGCCGGTACCCATTGTACCCAAAAGTACCCATTGTTTCGAAAGGTTTATGCCGTTTCGTTAGCACGGCTTTGAGCGTAACATCACAAGTCATTCATCGCTAGTAAATGAAGCAAACTGATATCGGTGAGCAAATTTGGTTGCTGGTAAATGCATTTTAACTATCGCTTTGTTCTTGAGTCATTTTGAAAGTTAGATATACTTGATTGTGTATCATTTTATGCCAACTCTCTGGCTACCAAGCTAGTAGGTTCGCTATCATTTAAACTATTGTGGTGTATTCAACTTGTATGGGTGTTCAAAACAAAGACATAAGGAAGAGACTGACAAATATAGCACAGTTAGAAGTCTTCCTATTTCTGTAGTTTACCCCAGGGGCGTCGCCAGTCATTTTCTACTCTCAACTTTCTCAATGCCAAATGCAATTTTAATATCTCGACCAAAAAAAGGGTCAGATCCGTGAGTTTTCGTAACAAAACCCTCTCGTGGTAAAACTCTCGAAGTAACTTGTTTCAATATGTCAGGGAACGTCTCTAGCCTACTAACTTACTGGCTGACGAGGTCTCAAATTCCAGCCTGAGTTACAGTCTGTGACAGCGGCAATGGAGAAGAAATAGTAGAACGTTGTCTCAAACATCTGGGTATTTTTTGTATATTCCCAAAGCAGAGTAGAGAATTTCTTTTCAAATAAAGTTTTGAAATTGCCTGTTTATTTTATGAAATCAGATCTGGTACCTGTAGTCACGATTACACTGAGTTTAATGAAAATGTTTTTTATTTTATTTTATTTTTTTTACATAAGACTTAATTTATATTACATTACATATTACATAAAGGTCAAAGATACTCAAGGTCCGATATTGGGTTTGGCCAAAGCCCTAAATGTCTACGCTTCTGGTCTAGACATTAGTGTTTAATTGGATATCATCAGGACACCTTTAGTATGTAGTGCTAAATTAAAACTAAAAAAGGTTTAAGTTGAAAACTCCTGTGAAAAGATGTTCCATGAAAATACACTGAAGACTGAAGCAGTAGGGCAACTATGCAGGATAAAAAAAGATCTATCGCTTTTTATAGACAAAAGGTTAGGAAGATTGTGTTCAGATATCTGAACACCATCTTATAGATTCTAAATGTTTGTATATTCATTATAGCTACACCATGTTAATTTTTTAGCTCACCATAATCACTGATCATAAAATATGTTAATTGGTCTAATGTTTGGTTGGAAATCTCTTGACAGGGGTCTCAAGAAAATGGAACCACAATCAAAAAAGAAGAAAGAATCTGAACGTGACATTGACCAATGGGTTGCCTACCCAGTTCTATCTGATGAGCTGTCACAAGATCCTGAACTAATTGAGGCTTTTGCTGCTCCCATACTAAACAAGAAATACACATCTACTTTGATAAAGGAGCTGTCTTCACTCTACCCTTTGCAAGAATTTCAACATATTAAGAGAGTGCGGGCTAGCAAAAGCAGCTCTCACTCTCTAGAAGTCCTTTTATGCCTTGTTGGTGACGTATCAGACAAAAGGAAGATGGACATATCAGCTTTGTTGCCAGCACAAAGATTTAGGTATGATTATTTAGGGGACCCTTTCCTAGTCAGGATACCAGTATGTGCTCCTTTAACAAGAAATCAATTTGAGCAAGTTAGCAAGCATTGGCCCACCACCTTCCACGAAGACAAACGGATTACTTTGGCTCTGAAAGGACAGCTTTTCACCAATGCACAGAAAATAAGAATGCATGCGCATATGGTAATTGCAGTTGCAACTGCCAAAATTGCACAAGACAGTGGCATGGAGGCTGTGGGGGCTGTACTGGTTGATCGTGTGACAAAGAACATCATAGCTGTAGGTCACGACTGTCGAAGGACCAATCACCCATTTCATCATGCAGTCATGGTCTGCATTGATCTTGTGGCTCGCAAGCAGGGAGGAGGGGTCTACATCTATGAAAGATACCCTGCCTGCAAGTTAAAGCTCTCAAATTCCTTACATTTATATAATGAAACATTGCCAACCTCCATAATCCAGCAAGATGTGACCAGTGAAGAGAAGGGTGACCAGCAGTACATATGTAGCGGATATGATCTATATGTTACACGTGAGCCCTGTCTTATGTGTGCCATGGCACTGGTTCATTCCCGCATAGGACGCGTCTTTTATGGGACAACCTCTGCTGATGGTGCACTTGGTACTAAATACAAAATCCATACTCAAAAACATCTGAATCATTGTTTTGAGGTTTTTAAAGGAGTCATGAGACAACACTGTGAGGATCTATGTACATAGATAGAAGTCTGTGCAACACCAAAATGACTTCAGACGTATAACTGCATGATTAGGTTTCAAGACATGAATTGCTGGTAAGGTAGACTGCGCCATCATTGAATGTGAAACCAGTTTTGCCATGATGTCTTAGTGTCCTACTTTTTCCTCAAAGGTTTAAGTTTAGAATACTATGGCCTTTTAGCAATTTCACTTAGAAACCAGTGCTGATCCGGGCACATAATGTTGTGTGAGAAAGGGTTCACGTGTGATTGTGATTATGAAATGTGTCTCATCAATACTGTGTAAGAGTAGTTTGGCATTGCTGAAAATGACAGATGAAAACAATTACACAAATTTGATAGCCCTGACCCTTGATGTCACGGTCCTACATGTTCTCAGGTTTACAGGACACACCCCTAGACACAGAAATATGTTATATGTTTTAGTAGATAAACCTACAGGGTAGGTGATGTTGTTGACAAGCACTTTTTGTCGTATTTGCTGAAGAAATGTTTACATCATGATAGCAAGCCATAAATCTAAAGGCTTCACAAGAAAAATGTAATAAACCCATGTCTGTGGGCATCACTGGACTGTCCAATCATTAGCGTTGAACCAGCACTAATGATTGGACTGCATTTGGACTGAATGAAATCATTGGATGGGCTACTTACCTGTTTACCTCCCTCCCAGCTGTAGTCATGCATGTGTTATGGTGACTTGGCTTCGAAGGAAGGGGGTGAGATATTTTGATTTGAAACCTTTCAAACTCAAGATGAAATTGCATGGTTCGCAAGACTTATCTCTCCTGTGTTTAACCAACCTCGAAATTGAAACATGTTGCATGTGTAATTTGAAGACAAGTGCGGTCCCTACTCATGGATGCCTGACGTTTTTGAATAAAACAGGTCTAGCATTAATGAGAATGGATGTCAATACTATTGTTTAAATTCTCTAAATTGGCCTTAAAATGAAAAATTAAACTTACACCACACAACCTTTAATTGCAAACAATTTGAACATAGTGTTCTGGGGATACTTAACACTACCTGTGGGCCTTCACAAAATGTAGTCATAGGCTACATTTTTTTAAAGTGATGAATAAGTGGCTGGATATGCATGGATACGAGGCAAAATATATGATCTATTAACATTTTTCAAACAGCCAGATTTACTGTGCTTGTAGTACACCACATCTACATTTGACTAGGAAAATGTGCATATACGAGAGACAATGTGAGATTTGATTGTGGACAAATTAATAAATGCCCAGCTTTGCGCCGGATTGACCAGTTCTATGTTGTATGTTTGTTCAGCAAATGAGGACCTATTAATTAATTTTAAGGCTGATAAAATAGGCATAAAATATCAAATGGCAGACGTTGTACCCAAAATATTATGGATCTATCATTGCCACATGGATCAGTTGCCTTGGTAGTAGCATAATAGACGTGTATGCTTTTCAATAATATCAGTAAATGACAGAAAACACTTTCAGTTTCTCAGTTTCACGTTCACATACAAGAATCAATACATCAATGTTTACACAACTATATACGTATTGAAAAGCCAGCCCAAATTGATTTTAGTAATTATATTGCAGATATGAGAGAATTAGAGTCTAGAAAGTGTAATTCAATGAGTCTCTTCATAACCATAAGAAAAAAGTGTTCAGCTCTGCAACCTGGGCCAGCCCAAGTGTTCGCAAACCTAAATGAAATATAACTTTTTAACTTAAATTAGTGATGCACGGCATTCTCATGACTCCCACTTGAAACCTGAACCACCATCCAGACATGGGTCGACAATACATACCATACATAACCTTTTAGTTTCCACTTCAGTGGGACAAGGAAAGGTAAACTGTTGTGTTTCCGTGTTAATTGTAGATGGATCACATTACTTCCCTCAACACTCAATACTTGTTGATTCCAAATATTTGCACTCCATGTGGCAGTTTGGGGATTAATACACTTAAAAGTGAGGCACTGTTTTTGGCAAAGTTTGTTGTATGGTACTCAGCGTGGAAACTCGCTAGGAAATATCTGAGGATTAAATAAGTGATCAATTATTAAAAGTCAAATCATATCGTTTTCATTTTCATAACATAATTTGTGCATGTAAATATTTGGTACAGAAAGACAAATGCAAAGTTGGAGGAAATGTCTAAGGATAGTTCATCAGGGAGGTTTATTAAGCCATATCGTATCTATAATCATATAAACCTTCCCATATTTGCTATTGGATACCATTACAACTACTGAGCACAATTAGATTTTTTAAAGATTGGTTAAATGGTGAGCACTGCATGGAAGGTACAATGTAATTGGGGATATAATTATGAATTTTCTGGATGATGTAAACTGCATGCCATTGTCTAGCGCTACCAATAGGTAAGTAGGTTGGCTTTGCCTTGGTCTGGGGTCTAAAATTGAGTGCCTTTTACAGCATGCATGAAGATGTACATCCCCTACAAGAAGTACAGGAAGACAAGATGGGAAACGAGACAAAGTAGAGTCCATATGAATCCATAAATTCAAATTGATTTCAAATAGATGCAGAAATTAGTGGCAGATGAGGACTGGTTGATGGGTAAATAACTGCAACACATTCAGTGCAGTGAGGGCTATTGAATAGTATTTTAAGATATAGCTGCAAGCAAAGATGCAGGTTCCTCCTCAAAATAACAATTTATTATACAAATGTACGTTGTAGAAGATCAAGTTGTACATGAAGGGAGATAAATTAATTCATATTTGGCCAACAACAACAGGCTGAATAGAAACTCAAACTCAAGAGCATAAAGTTACAAGTCAGCCTCCTTATCTTCTCTGCTACACGCCAACTGTTAAATAGTTAAAGACTAGAGAAGGCATAGTATCAGCTTTGGACAGAGTTTAAACAGCTGTAATGACATATCAAGGTAAAATTGTGCATGATACTTCAGAATTACTTTATCTTGAAGCCAATAAGGTGAGGAAATCATCTGCCAAAATGACTTCTGCATTGCATTTCTTACTCTATCTGACCCTATAGAAAAATATGTATTCTATAATTCTGTAACACGTTTCAAGTCGCTTGGATCTATGAAGGAAGGTTTTGAGGGTTGGTCCAAATTTGGCCAGTACAAGAACATTTATGAATCTGACGTTAAGGGTCCTTGTGGCTTTTTTGTTCCTCTTGAGACATGAGGCATATATATCCAATTTCAGGCATTTTGGAGTGATAAGACACTAGGTACAACACAAAGACTTTCTGCGTGGCTTATAGCGCCACCTATGGGCGCATGTTGGCCACTAGCTGCCTGGGAGTAGTGAGTGACTATTGAGTATCATTGGGACAAATTGACTTTTTGAGAAAAAGAATACTGACAAAAACAATAGGTTTCCTCCTACCAGAGGCATCCTAAAAATAGGAATGCAAACATAAACCAAAAGTTTCCTGCTCTCGGAGGAACCCTAATTACTCCAGCTTTCCTCTGACTCGTACAGTGACAATCTGAATTGCTCTGAATGCACATTCCACTAATATGTCAAATTTGGCCTTGACATCTACTCTTTGATGAGATCGGTTTTCACACAAATATAAATGAACATCTATACATCACAAAACGTATTTAAAAAAAAATTTAAACAAAAAAGTAGAAAAAATAGTTATTTTTTCTGATAAGCTTAACATAGCCATCTGACTTGTTTATTAAGGATAAACCACCCATAATTACAGTATGTTAATAGTATGCTCAATTTTAAGTTAATAGTATGCTCAATCTTTCAGTATTATCTAAGGCTGGTGTGACATCTGTATAGGCTTTTCAGAAATTACTTGTTTTGAGCAGGCCATAGGCAAATACAATTTTTCTATGGTCAGGATTATCTTGATCATTCACTTTATTAAAATAACTCTAACAACTGCCACATTTTAAACCAAATTCGTAATGTTTTCATAACACAATTTAGAGTGGAATTCGATATAAATTAATACTCGTTTAGAAGTATGCTGTAATATACTGTTCTAGTTCACTATCGGGAAATGTGTTTATTCTATAAAGTTAAAACACTTGCTAAAGTTAAAAAGCTGCTAAACACCGCCGTTAATAGTCAAGTTAGGATCCCTCGAAAGCTTTAAGTAGCTAAACTAGCAACAGTAGCTAGCTTGATAACCGATGTAAATCTAAGGCCCTGTGTCCCAGACCTAAAGACAAAATGTCCATTAAGATCTCAATTGAAAATGTTTTCCGTCTAGTACTAAACGTAATCTATGTGCTATGGCAAACTGGGCCTATGTCATAATTATTTACACGCGAAGCCGTTATTGGTTGGCTACTTGGCTACACAGGCAGATAGATGGATAATTGTGTTACTGCAAAAATACATGACTTATTTAGCTGAGCTAATGTTAAATAGAAATACCTGGCTTTGAGAACGTTTTTACTCGTAGTTACGCAGGCAGACTCTCCTCTTTACTGCACTAGCCTCAGAGGACCGCTGCCAGGTGTTTCTGCTCTGAAGTGAACGTGTGCACTGAAATGTGTATGAATGTAAGTCAAGCAGTATCTTAGTGATGCATCTAAGGATAGGCAATGCAGGCTAGACCTTTGGAGGATATACGGGGAACGTACTTTATTCATCCAATCACTCATAGGTCATCAAGCAAAACCCCACATTTAACCTGTAGCGTAGCTGTCTTTCTGTTGTTGACGTGATGTTCGCACTAAAGGTAAGTAATTACGATAATGTGGGTATTTTACATAAAATTTCAAGCCCACACCAATATCAGGTTGGACAAATAGAACATTTGAAATTTCTGTTAAGCCTCTTTTGTAAGTTAAACAAATCCTTACTGGTGCTTCTACAGCGAGGTGAGGTTAGTTTAATATTCGACATACGTTTCACATCCGGAAAAGGCCTTGTTTGCAGCGTCGCGTTAGGGACTGGGTAAAAACTAACTATACCTGTACAATTTCAAAAAATGATGATTTATAATATTTATATGATTATAAGACCTCAAATGGACACCAGATTTTCATATGGTAACCGTATGTCTTGCCAATATCGGCCTGAGATCAAAACGTTGCTTTCTATTCATAACGTTTGACAAGCGTCAGCCCATGATCAGATTTCTTCCTATCTCTGTGCTCTATTTCAAACGTCTCAGATAGGTCAGCTCATCATCGGCTAATCACTGACTGTTTCAGCAAAAACATTCCATGCTCATTGCAATGTTGAATTACAAGCATATCTCGCGAGTCAGAGGCGCCCACTTTTTAAACTGTCATTTATCTTTTCCATAAGGAGCAGTATTATTGGTTATTAGTGAAGGATATAATGATTCACTTATGCTAACCCATATAATTTTACTTCTGTTAACAATGAAGGATACAATGATTTGCTGGTACTGACCTATAAGATTTGTAAGGCAGACAGACAGTACTTTTCTATCATGTAAGAAAGACAACACACTGTGGGAATCAAGAGGGAGTCAACAGTCCACACATAGTCGACAGTAGGATGTATTCTACTGTCTTATCTTGGGATGTGGGGAGTAGGGAACACTGTCTTCTTTGTGTGCAGAGTCAGATACAACAACACCTGAGAGAAAGAGGCAACAAAGAGGGTCCTCTCTACCACATGAGGAGATAAGACGGCCCTCGAACCATGGGCGGACACCACCAAGGGCGGAGGAGCCTCTGTCCTAATGAAATGCATAATGTTATCTATATTACTGTGGGTCTCCCAAGGAAAGGTGTCGTTCTTAACTATACTGAATCCTGGTGATCCATCTTACCACTCTCAATGCGTGAACACGTAACGGAGTAAAATCACATACTCCAACATTAGGTAAGTAACTTCAAGTAGAAAATATAAAAAAGTTTTACTATGAGTATTAATAAAGAGAATGATATGTTGCTTAGAGCCGAAGCCTACAATGTATAGCGTTATTGAGCTAGGTTTGAGTGAACTCAAGGCTAAGCACAAAGGGACCCTAACCAGCTAGCTCTTGACGCAGTAGTCCGGAATTTTACGAACATTTAGACAACGCATATTGTTTTTTATCGTCACCTTATATTCCTATCAAAGTTTATGTTCAGCGTATACATGTTCATCCGCAAAGTGATATTTCAGATCGATTATGGATAGCGAAATATGTGCTGCCTAAGAGATATATAATTTAATTCATGTTGCTAACAGCCAAACAGGATATATCTGTAGAGCGGCCAGGTAGTACAGCTTTGATTCATCGTTTGGAAGTTGGTCCTCGATAAAATGCCAACGTCTTGCTAATTTCCAAACACTCTCCATGCCTCATGTAACTTCTATAGACTTTGATAGACTTCCAAAGATCGAGCAAGACATTGGTGTACTATTTGGGTTATTCTAATAATGTCTAGCCTACTTCCACAACCTTTACCTTTTCAAAACATTTCAAACTAAACTACAGAAAGTAACTAATCTTGAAAACAGCAGGAAAATCTTGCTAATATCAAGAACGTTTTTTCAATTTGTGTAAAAAAAAAATCTTAAATTCGCACCAGATCTTTTTCATAATGTCAAGCCTACTTCCAGGGCCAGAGTGGGGCCACTATTCAGTCCAGGGGGGCACAAGACCAGCCCACTTTTTATATATTGGTGGAAATAAATAAATAAAGCAACATATCAGCTCTTACTCTGCTGTAGTTTTATTAACACTATGGTGCAACAGCTGCCACTTGTTTTTCCTCTTGAAAACCAAACGGGAAGTTTAGCACATTTAGCAGCATCTTCCTTCAAATGCCTTTCTTTTTTTCAACCTGGCTTTTTAGCCCCTCTTTCTCTTATCCATCCTCCCTGGCGCTTATTGTTACAGCAAAGTTATTGGTAGCCTACCTGAGAAAACATTTAGGAAAAGAAAGGCTTTGGACCTAACCAACTCTATTTAGGAGGGTAGAACTCCCTCATATGGTACAATCCATGCAGAAACTGAGGTTTCAGAATTCGGAACGTGTGTAGCCTACTTTAAGAGAAGTTAGATTAACGTGACAAGTGTCACCCTCAAAAAATCCTCGACCGGTCCCAAAGTGAAGCAGCCCACCGGGAACTCTCCCAATTCTCACGATTACCCACTCCGGCCTTGCCTACTTTATATTGCCTACAATATAAACGATTGATCTTGGAGATAAGACTTTAGACAACTTTGTTCGACCATGACGACTTGTTTCCTTGCTTCCTGCACAAGTAATAAACTTCCATGAAATCCATCGACTCTGTGCATACTTAATGGAAAGAGGTTTTCTCACTGAAACTGTTTCCAAGAATTCCCTGTCCTCCTGTTGTTTTCAACTTGCAACACACCGTCCGGTCCAGTATTATGCTTTGTGACCTTCCCATCCCTTTGCCATTCTCCTTTACCCCTGCTGCCTATACTGCCTGCTTTTGGAGAATATTATGCACTTTTTTGCTATTTTTATTCTATTGATCAAAATCTAATAGAATATGTTGATGTAATTTTGTTAATCATTGATTCACTCATGTTTTCAGAGTTCAATCAGCATTGCTGCAATTGCTGCATGTAACAGATAAAGGGAATTCTAGAGTAACATAACATTACCAATATTGTTTACATTACTATTTTCTACAAGTTGACGAATCATTTCAAACAAGAGGACATGATCACATCCACCACGAAGGTGCCATTAACAGTCTGAGCTGACAAGTCACATGTAACATTTTTATTCAATACTTTTAAACGTAAGCAATATTTTGGATCCAGTGAGCGAGACACAGAGAGAGAGGTATGTGTCTACTGGGTGAAGACAGATTTGATTTCTCTGATGCAATCCTTCGACACACCCCATCACATGATGGCATGTCTCCTTATCCCCGCAGCTGTGCTGGTCATGGGACCAGCATATTAAAACCCATATTTTTCACAGTCAAAAGGTGTGAAGAGAATGCATCACCATGCTAACAGACAGAGTAGATTTTGGACTGTAAAGGTCAACCAACACATCACATATGAATATGGAACAGTTGAACGTAAGACGCTTTGGTTACAGTTTGTTGATTTCATGGATCAAGCTGTATAGTTCCAGTTGAATCCAAGAGCAAGCTGGGAATTGATTGTAGTGGCATCATTCTAATGTGAGGGACAGGTTAGGGACATATCTATTAACTAAAGAACAGCAGGACTGTGTAGTTATAACAATTTGTGGTTTAAAGAGTTGATGCATAATTAGTAGATGTGTAGTGTGTTTTCAAAACAGGGGTAGACATTTTGACAAAGGAATTATCAAGGCGTGCCCGCAGGGAAGATTTTCCACTCATTTCCCCTCACAGGTGTGATCTACATCAGTGATCAAGGATAATTTTCCTGCTTGCCACCCTGCAACTGAAACACACAGACTGAGAGAGGAGACTGCAACATGAGCAAGCCCAGGTTAAGTTATTTAAAAGGCAAAGATTGTAAGAAATATAGTTACAAATATAACTAAACAGCAGTGCATGTTCCTCTGCAAAATAGCCATTTATACAAATGTACACTGTAGATGATCAAGAGTTGGACATCAAGAAAAAATTCATGTTTGGTTGAAGAATGGAACGAAGATTTGTACTCTAGTGCATAAGATTGTTTTTTCTGTTCTTTCTGCTACACATCAACTGTTTAGTATTTAATGACAAGACTAGACTGATAGCTTTAGATAGCTTTGGGACACAGTTTAAGCAGCTGTTATTCAGTCATTCGGTTATTCAATTCTCATTGAAAAAGGAAGCCGTTCATCCTGCAGCACCCATTGTTAGATTCCACCAAAGTGCAAACAGCTACTATAATTGTCATTCCATTCAGTCATTCAGTTCACATATCAAGGCAAAATTGCGTATGCTACTTCAGAATAATGTCATCTGGTTTATTGGCCCACAGGCTGTGGCTGAATTCAAACCTGTGACCTTGGTCATTGCAGCACACCATACCAGCCCATTGAGCTAGTGTCAGTGTTGGATAAACTTCATGGTAAGTCACTGTATAAAAAAGGAAGCTGTTTCTCCTGCGGCACACGTCAGATTTGGACAACATTTAAACAGCTGTAATTCAGTCATCTTTTGACATCCATCCATCCATCCATTTTCTTCCGCTTATCCGGGGCCGGGTCGCGGGGGCAGCAGTCTGAGCAGGGAGGCCCAGACTTCCTTCTCCACACACACCACCTCCAGCTCCTCCGGGGGGATCCCGAGGCGTTCCCAGGCCAGCCGAGAGACATAGTCCCTCCAGCGTGTCCTGGGTCTTCCCCAGGGCCGCCTCCCGGTAGGACATGCCCGGAACACCTCCCGAGGGAGGCGTCCAGGAGGCATCCGAAACAGATGCCCGAGCCACCTCAGCTGGCTCCTCTCGACGTGGAGGAGCAGCGGCTCTACTCCGTGCTCCTCCCGTGTGACCGAGTTCCTCACCTTATCTCTAAGGGAGCCCGGCCACCCTGCAGAGAAAAAATCATTTTGACCGCTTGTATCAGCGATCTCGTCCTTTCGGTCAATACCCAAAGTTCATGAACATAGGTGAGAGTATGAACGTAGAGTAGGAACCCGGTAAATTGATATGAGTTTTGCCTTCCGGCTAGTCCGTTCGTCAACCACGGCGGACCCGGTGACGACAGAAGCGCATCAGCGTGCGCCGGCCGCACCGATCGCCTGTCAATCTCACGTTCCGTCCTCCCTCACTCGTGAACAAGACCCCCAGATACTTGAACTCCTCCACTTTAAGCAAGGACTCCCCACCCACACGAAGGGAGCAATCCATCTTTTTCCGGTCGAGAACCATAGCCTCAGATTTCGAGGTGCTGATTGCCCCATCCCGGCTGCTTCGCACTCGGCTGCAAATCGCTCTAGTGCATGCTGTAGTTCCCGGTCCGATGGAGCCATCAGCACAACATCATCCGCGAATAGAAGAGATGAAATCCTGTGCCCACCGAACCAGACACCCTCCGGACCCTGGCTGTTACCTAGATATTCTGTCCATGAAGACAATTAACAGAACCGGTGATAAAGGGCAGCCCTGGTGGAGCCCAACATGCACCGAGAACAGGTCCGACTTACTACCGGCAATCCAAACTCAGTTCCTGCTCCGGTCATACAGGGACCGGACGGCCCTGAGCAAGGGCCCCAGACCCCGTACCCCAGCGGCAAACCCCCCACAGGACACCACAAGGGACAAGGTCGAATGCCTTCTCCAGGTCCACAAAGTACATGTGAACTGGTTGGGCATACTCCTATGAACCCTCAAGCACCCAATGAAGTGTGTAGAGCTGGCCCAGTGTTCCGCGACCAGGAAGAAAACCACACTGCTCCGCTCTTGCCCTGAATCCGGAGGTTCGAACCTCATCGCGGAATTCTCCTCTCGCAGTACCCCTGGGCAATAGACCTTACCAGGGGAGGCTGGAGGAGTGTGAATCCCCCTGTAGTTGGAACACCCCCTCCAGTCCCCCTTCTAATAAAGGGGTTCTACCGACCGCTCCCGGTTCTGCTGTACAGCGGCACCGTTCCAAGCCGCCACGCAATGTTACAGAGACGTTGTCTGCCACGACAGCCCCACAACACCCAGAGACTTAAGATACTCGGGGCGGATCTCATCTACCCCGGGGGCTTTGCCACCGAGTAGACCACCGACCACCTCGGTGACCTCTGCCAGGGTGATCGAGGAGTCCACCTCCGGGTCCCCACCCTCTGCTTCCTCCTCGGAAAACATGACGGCAGGATTGAGGAAATCCTCAAAGAATTCCTTCCACCGCTCAACAACGTCCCCAGTTGAAGTCAGCAGCTCCCCGCCCGCACGCGTACACGGGGTTGGTGAAGAACCGCTTCTCCCCCTGAGTCGGCGAATGGTTTTCCAGAATTTCCTAGAGGCCGCCCGGTAGTCCTTCTCCATAGCTCCTCCCGAATTCGTCCCAGACCCGAGTTTTCGCGTCCGCGACAATCCGAGCCGCGCACGCTTGGCCTGCCGATACCTGTCAGCTGTCTCCGGAGTCCCACAAGCCAACCAGGCTTGATAGGACTCCTCTTTCAGTTTGACAGCATCCCTTACGTCCGGTGTCCACCACCGGGTTCGGGGATTGCCGCCGCGGCTGGCACCAGAGACCTTACGAACAAAGCTCCGGGCTGCCGCATTGACAACGGAGACCGAGAACATGGTCCACTCAAACTCAATGTCCACAGTCCTCCCGGGATCTGGGGCTATGAGCAAGCCCACGCCAGCCTGCCGCCTCTCCCCGCGAGCAACGCCAGAGAAATGTAGAGTCCAGCCTCTCTCGAGGATAATGGACCCAGAACTCAGGCTGTGCGTGGAGGTGAGGACGACTATATCCAGCCGGTAACGCTCTACCTCCCGCACAAGCTCGGGCTCCTTTCCTGCCAGCGAGGTGACATTCCATGTCCCCAGCGCTAGAGACCGTGTGCATGGCCTCGGTCGTCCAGGCACCTGCCCCTGACCGCCGCCCAAAACACACTGCACCGGCCCCCTACGGTCCTTCCTGTGGGTGGTGGGCCTGCAGGAAGGTGATCCCACGTCGCCTTTTCGGGCTATACCCGGCCGGGTCCCATGGGCAAAGACCCGGCCACCAGGGTGGCCTGCCTGCGAGCACCCACCCCAGGCCTGGCTCCAGGGTGGGGCCCCGGTAACGCCACTCCGGGCGACATAACGATTCTCCTTGGTTTGGTCATCATAGGGGTTTTTGTTGAAAAAACCCCCAGCTTGTTCAGCTACAACTTATTCTGATTCAAATGGAATGTTGTTTCGAATCAAAATGGCAGCTCTCCTGGCCCCTGGAATGATATAAATGGCTGAACCTACCCCTTTTAATGCACAAGACCTCGTCACTGCTCAAGTGCGTGTCCTGCAAAAAAACGACATCACTCCTCAAATCTTGAAAATGAGACATGATCTCATTTATTTTGGTAGCCTGATTTGCTCCCTTGACGTTCCATGATATAAAACTAATGTTATTTATGGTTTTTCCTACTTTCCATAAAGGCCTAAGTGAGGGAGTATCTTGTATAGCATAGTGAAATATCTGGTTATATCTGAGAAAAATGAGAAACGACAGATGAAAAGAAAAAAGAGGAGAAAAGAAAAGAGGAAGAAAAAAGGGAAAGAGAGAGATAAGAGAGACAAAGTGCAAAACTCCACCCCCCTTCACATACACATTCACAGTGCCCCCCACTTCCACACCCACACCCACCAACCCCACAAATACCCACAACCCATGCACGAAAGTGCCATGTTCACTTATCAAAATGGTCAGTATAAAAATTCCACCTAACTCACTGTGGTAAGAGTGTAAATCAATGAAGGTAATGTCTATAAAAAGGACCTTGACCTACACAGCATACCTTTCACGTCAATGGTATGTCATTTTATTTTGATGTGGTGGATGAAGGAGCTGCTTAAAGGGAACACTCTATTTCAAAGTAGTCACGTGGTATTTTGCATTACTTTTTTACCTTGGTGGATCGATATAATCCACGTTCTACCTCTTAGGCTGCTTACGAATGGGTTGCACGTGCAATTAGTTTGACTACTTAAACCAGACTTAAATTTGTAGGATTGCGTGAGCTGAAATGAGCCTATAATGAACCATTTAAGCCCCGCCTGACTTGTTAAGCAAAGTCAAGACAGGTTTGGGACTTAATGTCTGGCTTTTTTGAGCAGTCTTAGGTTTAGGTCTTTAAACTACCAACACATCTTGGGCATTTTATCTTCTTCTTTGGCACCATTAAACTACGGACTGGACTTTTAAGAAAGTAGGACCAAAGCAATTTGGTGAGTGAGGGTTAGTCCATAGAGAGTTGGTGACACAGAAGTTTACTTAAACAAGTGGTGTATTAAGAACAGACTAAAAAAGAGAGTAAATGTGATAACGTCCAATCTTCACCAGATAGTTTCAGACCAAGCCTATCAAAAATTATCACAGGGATATCTGAATTTCAGAACCATTTGCCTGTTACAGCCAATCAAATTCGGCTGCAGAGCCATCAAACAGGAACTTGGCTCATATCTCAGCAAATCTTTCATGTATTTACGAAACTTTCTGCGTCCACTTAGCACTTAGTCGCAGGGTGCTGGATGTGGGGTGGAACCCTCAATGCATGGTGAGGAGCAATGCTGTTTTCACATGTGGTCTGTATGTCTTTCTTTGGCCTTATAATTCTAGTGGGGTATCTGATGACTATTAATTGCCTGGACCTTGTTTCTGCCATTATGTTGACTCGTTAGGACTTGCCTTGCTCATTCTAAGTATTTTATAGTTGCTGCATTTCTTGTGTCCTCGTCAAGGTTGCGATTTGCTTGTGAGATTCCAAGGTACTTGTAGCTCTCCTCAATGTCTGCTATTGTGCTTTCAAGGAGTGAGACCCCTTCTGTATGGACTGCCTTCCCTCTCTTCTTAAGTCCGAATGGAATTTCTGGAGATCCATCCATCCATTCATCCATCCATTGTATCTCTCATGACACAGGGAAGTAAGGGCTCTTGCCTATGGGTCCGCAATGGATGATGGATACTCCCCTAATCCGGATTCGAACTCTGGTCTCCCGTGTGCAATCGAATTGGCCAATACTCCTCCTACAATGTTGTTCAAACTTCATAAAATCTTGCAAACAATGTCTTCAGACCAAGGCTTACAAATGATATCATTGATTTTTGAAACCGTTTGCCCAGTACAGCCAATCAAATTTGGCAGCATAGCCGCCAAACAGGAAGTGGTATCTCAGTAAATCTTTCAAACTTGCAGTGTGCATTCGGAACTACATGTTGATTTCGTAATGGTTTGGAATGTTGAGGAGGAATTCACCATTGCTGCTTGCAGCTATATTTAAAAAAAATCATTATTATGTTAAAACATCCGCACACTGGTATCTATGGAAGCCCCTAGATTTGAAATTTGGCACTCTTTGGGGCTAGTCCCTGCATCAATTTCACCAAGTTTCATGTCTCCCATTCAAACCTTCCAGTGCCACTAATGGATTGAAGGTGTGTTTACACACTTTACTTTTGAAACAAATACCACAACGAGATACTGTTGGATTTTCTGGATCAAGACAAGTTTAAGTATATGACGGGATACCCACTGATATAGATTTTCTGCCATTTTTAATTTTACAGAAAAATTCTACACAAATCATCTTCACACCAAGCCTCAATAAGTTATCAAACTGATTTTTGATTTACGTATCAGTTTGTCAGTTACAGCCAATCAATTTCAGCAACTGAGCTGGCAAATGGAAAGTGAGGTCATATCTTAGCAAATGTTTGATACATTGACTCCAAACGTGGTGTATTGACTCAGTACCCTGTTATTAAGAGGTTATTATTATTATAGCCTGTTATTAAGCAATTATGTGTTTTGACTAATAGCTTTTGATTCGTTTGTCCTATTCAAGTGATTCCTTTTTGCCGTTATAACTTGGGAGATCCCGTGTGACAGATGTTAACTTGGCAAATATATGTGGCTGCCATTTTGAATGATAATAATGGTTTTTAGAAACTTTTTAGCTACATTTTGCCCAATCATCAAATTTGGCACAGATTATCTTCATAACAAGCCTCAAAAATGTACAGTATAATGTTTTGGGGATTTTCTAAACTGTTTGTCTGGTATAACCAATTCAAGTTGTCAACAAAGCCACCATAAAAGAAGAGAGGTCATATCTCAGCACATCTTTACAGCATTGACACCAGATTTGGTTTACGGACTTGGAAGCTTGTTCTAAAGAAGACCAAACTAGGCCATGCCATTTCACCTCTACGTGCCATTGCAGTGATTAAAACCTTGGCACCGTTTATCTTCAGATCAAGTATCAAAGAAGTTTTCAAATAGGAGTAAATGTTATTATGTTCACAGCAGGACAAATTCAATCATAGCCTAATATAATTAGTGACATTGGGGCATGTTAAGGTGTCATTATAGATTGCTGATGTTTTGTTCTGGAGCCAAGACCAAGATGAATAAATCATGTCTGATCATCACAATATTGTTATGGTTAAGTAACATGTCAGTTAACAGTAAGCTATTAATAGTAATGCAACACTCAACATCATTACAATGGTAAAATATATAGGCCTATTTAACTCAGCTTTCTTTGCCAACCTATAACAAAGGAGTCAGATATTCAAGTTTACAGTTTCTTTAATTGGACAGAATACCACAGCAGTCATGCAAAAACATGAAGCAAAAAGTACAACATATATTTGGTGAGTCTGAGTCATACGTGGACATATGGTCCATCTAGAATAGATTTGTATTACCAAAAACCAAGCGAAAGGAGTATTATACAAAGATAGCTTTGATTTTTAGTGAGTTCACATCGTGTATCTGCTTCTTAATCAGACTTGTCACCTATTCTGCAAGTTTTCTATCTACTGCAATGCCTTAGCTCACACGCTTGTGACAGGTTGTCGCAAATTATGAGGTGTATAGCTAGTTGCAAGCATGCACAAGTCTCAGAGCTAGTAGCACAGCGAGCCACTGTTCTGCGCAGGATCGGACAAGCCGGAACTGGAAGATGGCACAGCCCTTTTCGTCGTCTTGCTTGCCTCACTGCTCCACTGAGCACTTTTCAAAGAAATTAATGGGGACGCCATATTTAAAGAGAAGGCTTTCTGTGTCTAGCCTACTCTATATAAGTCTATGCATGAGACGAGAGGACAAAACTCTCATACCCATTTATGGTGGTTAACCTGCACCATGCCCTTTAACCCTCATGCTCTCTTTTTGTATTCTGTAACTCCCCTTGTCCTGAGGGTCAAAAAGGCCCCACTTTTCAAAACTTTTTCCCGTTAACACTTTACATCACTTTGTCACTTTTTATTTTTATTGTCCGACTCAGCCTAGATATTATAATTTTGTTTATAGTCTTCCCCAACGCTTTTCCCCACATCCCGAAGGTGACGCTACTGTACCAGTTCGACATGCCAACGTCAACGCACTTGACAGATTTTCTTTGTTGGCTTCACCTTTTATTGTAAGTCAATGACAATGTCTCTCACCTACTCAAATGGTCCTTCATGTGACATTTTGCTCGAGAGGTTGACTCTACTAGGGAGTCGGGTACAGTCACTGGAGGAAGAGAGTAAGCTAGTAACTTTAAATGCGACTGGTGCTACATTACCCATAGGGAGTTTTAGCGTTAGAGCACTAAGGCTAGGTCAAATGCTAAAGCTAAGGCACATGCTGCACACACTGACGATAGGTATGAGAATATTGTCATACATATTGGCACCAATGATGTTAGACTGAGGCAATCAGAGGTCACAAAGGTTAATATAGCAAGGGCATGTGACTTTGCCCAAAAGATGAGTCACCATGAAGTAGTAGTCTCTGGTTCACTATCTGTTAAGGAGAGTGATGAGATCTACAGCAGACTTGTCTCTCTTAACCGCTGGATGGCTCACTTTTGCGCAGAGCAGGGTTTAGGATTAGTTGATAACTGGTCTTGTCTTTGGGCCAGACCTGGCTTGTTGAAAAGTGACAGACTCCACCTGAGCTGAAGAGGTGCTTTTATTTTGTCAAGGAACATTGAAGCAGTCTTGACTCTCACTACAACAAGCCAGGCCACAGTCTCTTAAAGAGGCTGATTGGGTTGTGGCAAGTTGTTTGGGACCCAATAGCTTAGCTTGTAGTGTAGCCAGCGTGATTGCAGATGTAGTCTTTCCCATTGAGACTGTGTAGGACCCCCGCTTCTTTTCCTTTTCCAAAATTTCTCAGGTCTTCAACCATTATGCTGGAATTATACCAATTTAACTTATATCCAGCCTTGCACCTCTGTTCTCCATGCTACGTTACTGCTAAGAATTTCACTTTTTGAGGAGAAATCTCTAAGACCAAAGCTGTCTTAAAGCCATACTAGAATATTGGACTCCTAAATATCAGATCCCTATCCACAAAAGCGTCTTTATGACTGATCTAATGTATGAATGCATTCTGGACCTGATTGGACTGGACCAAAACTTAAGGTGAAACTTAACGTTAAAACCTGGTGAATACTTCCCTTTGAATGAAGCTTCACCTCCGGATTTTGCGTACTCACACATTGCCCATGTCTCTAGGAAAGGTGGTGGTGTTATTTTTGATTTATGAAGCCAGTCTCAACCTCAGTCTAAAATCTGTGCTTACCCTCAAAACGTTTGAAATAATTTGCATGAAACCACCATAAACACTAAAAATAAATAATGTTAGTACTCTTATCCCCCATCCCTCATTTTATCAACTTTTTCTTGAATTTTGGAGATAAATGGCAGAATAGAAATTGGCATGTATTTGCTAAGACATCCAAGATTTCCATTGCCCCTCGGGGGGGGGGGATAGAGGGACATAAGTCATAAAAAATACAGGAACAATTTATTCAATCTGACCTTAGACCTAAATGGCTTTAAAGTCTCCCAAAGACATATGGTAAAGGGGTCACAATGGACCAGACCTCAACTTTGAGTGTCATATTAAGCAAATTACAAAAACTGCATATTCCCATTTTTGTAACATAGCTAAAATAAGACACTTCCTTGAAAGGATTATGCTGAAAAACAAATGCATGCATGTGTTTCATCCCAATTTGAAAGTTGCAATGTATTATTCTCTGGCTTCCCAAGTACCTACGTAAAATGTACATCTGGTGCAAAATGCTGCTGCAAGACTACTGACCAAAACCAGAGAGCATGATCAAATAACATCTACTCTCTCTCACTCTCTACATTGGCTCCGTATTCAAACTAAAGCTGATTTAAAAGGTGTACTACTAACCTACAAATCTCTGCATAGATTTGTACCACTTTTCCTCGTCTCCTTGCACCCAACACCATGTGAGGACAGATCCCAAGATGTCGGCTATTTGGTGGTTTCCAAAATTAATGAAAAAATGCTGGAGGCAGGGCGTTCTCACATAGTGCCTCCTCTCTGGAACAAATGACCTAGTTAAGGAGGCTGATGCCATCTCAACATTTAAAGCTAGGTTGAAAACATTTTTGCCCAGTAAATTCTACGGTTGTTAATGTATGTCCATCCATCCATCCATTGTCTACTGCTAATCCCTGAGAGGGATTGAAGTGCCGCTTGTTCCCATTTAGGGGTCACGGGTGACTGGAGCCTAACCCAGTAGCTTTCGGGCCATAGGCAGGGTACACCCTGGACTGGGGCCAGCAAGTTGCAGGGCTAACACAGAGACACAGACAACCATTGCAGACTCCACCTAGAGAGATCATGTGATGTTGGATTTGGCCCAAGAATCGAACCCATGCTCTCCTTCCTGGGAGGCAAGGGCCCTAACTGCACCGCCACCATGCACCCCTAATGTATGTGTTTTCTTTTAGTGTACTTGTAATGTAAACTTGGATTGTTTGTCTGTGTATATATATATACACAGACAAACAATCCAGGTATACAGTATACAGTATATATATATATATATGAATCATTTCACTTCTACATTTCAAATACATATTTGAAATTTAATTTATAAATAATTTAAATCTATAACAGTATGTTGTCATTTGTATTGATTCTGTTTCTAGCTGGTGATGACAGGGGAGGGAGCACTCTTAAATTATTAATATCCCTTCCCTGGAACAGACTCCATGTTCTAATTGAAGGGGGCTGTTGCTGTATTGATGTCTAGGGCTAAATAAAATACCATTTTATTCTGTTAAATTATTGCACCAGTGTACACTTGACCAGGGACCTCCCTATTAATATTGCTGTAACTGTTAGCTGCTCTTGGCACTCTCTAACGTCTGCTCTCCTCTCTCTGTTGCCCCATCCATACCTCTCTTTGGTGTGGGGGTCTGAGCTTTCAGCACCTATGTGGTCGTCGACCAATGCTGGACCTGATGTCAGTGAACATCGATTGGTGACGGTCTGCCGATCCTGGATCTGGTCGCCAGATGGGCGTCGGTCTTCCAGATGGACAATAAATGAGTACCGATGTGCAATAAAGGACCCTGTGGCTATTTAAACTAACCTTTTGCTACCTCAGGCCCAAGTTGAACATTCGTTTTTTATGTATTAATGGCCAATTAACTCTTTCTTGCTAAATGAGTATGTTTAGCTTATGTTCTGCACCTCTCTTTCACCAGCTGTCTCTGGAAGAGGACATCCCTTACTGAATTGCTTCTCCAAAGGTTTTTTTCCCCCCTCCGCTAGCAATTTTTCCCATGTCTTCCTTGAGGGTTTACATTGGTTGAGGGACAGTTCGATGCGCGTATGTGAAGCCCTCTGTGACCATACTTGTAAAAAGGGCTATACAAATACATTTAGATTTGATTTCTAATATTGCTCTGTAAACGTTTCATTTATAAACTGATGAAACATTTTGAATTTGGGTCTTTGATGGTTCCTATAATCTCATCTAATTACCTACAAACTCCCAGATTACTTGTGCAAAGTGTTTACAGTTGGAACAATCAAATATTTTGTGACATACCAATTGTCTCTACATAATTATAGTTATGAATAATGCGTTAAATTACACTAAACATTAGTCTACGTAATTATCTCATAACTGATTTAGCTTTACTAGACTCTTACCATTGTTTTTGGTAGCAGTTCCACATTAAGGTAAGACATCTCATCACTTTAAACTATCAAGAATTATCAAGAATTAGTGTACATTCAAATCACAAGTTTAGTTTCTCACAATCAGTTTAAGAACCGAGCAAAGTGAAGTTGATTTTCACATCTTTAATGGATCAAATTAAGTTTTATTTTAACACGAAGCAAAACTGAGTACAACAAAAATGAAATTTGTAGAATTCGTAGGATACATCCTTTTCTTGTGTCTTGTTGAGTAGAGCATGTTGATATCAAGCCTAGATATAGTATACATTTAACTGCAATTGCATTAAACTAAAAAGCACCTTCCTAACATACACAATAGGACAGTAGACTAATGTAATATTTTTTACAGTTGGTGGTTTCAGCTAGACGCCACATCTCCTCCCTTGTCTTCTGGTTTGGCTTTCTTTTTAGCCTGCTTGATCTGCCGTTCTTTGCCCGCTCTTCTCTTCTTCGACCAGTTCTCATTCTGCTGCTGGAGCCTATACTGCTTCCTTTCCAAGTAGGAAGACATGTTGTCGAAGTTGACCTTGTACAGGTGCAGGAAACGGTTCTCGGCTGCACCAAAAGCTGTTGAGGATAGATAGCCATGAGTGTTTTGTATCTATAGAACTGGGTGTGCTTTAGCCATTTACCTTAAAGTCCAAGTGAAATTCCCCAAATCAGTCCCCTATAGAGAAAACATTTATTGCCTGTGTAAGCAAGGGTTCCAAAAACAACTTAGAAATCTTACAATGCTAAAATAGAAGTGTATGTACCAAAGTAGCAGCGTAGGCTGAGTGTTTAAGAGTGGGAGGTTACAGAAGGGTCTGGGTTATAGGAGGGTCACCTACAGTTGCTTTGAGTACATATGCTAACTCACTCTGAAGAGCCTTCCAGTGGGTTTGGAGGGTCTCGGACACTCTGCTCAGCTCCAGGCACTGACTGTCACACTAGTAAGAATCCACAAACAAATCAAAATAACTTATTTTCCAGACTACAACTCAAAGTTTGTAAGTGTTTGCCCCGTTCCCGTCCCTTTTTGCATGGTTGTCACATTTAAATGTTTCAGATCAAACACATTTAAATATAAGACAAAGACAACAAGTAAACACAAAATGCAGCTTTGAAATGATGGTTTTTATTAAGGAAAAACTAAATACAAACCTTATATGGCCCTATGAAAAAAATGATGACCCAATACAACCCAATAATTGGGCCACCCTTAAGCTGGGTACACACCACAGGGCTATTGGTCTGATTTTGGGCCGATTTGACCCTTATGATAACCCTAGGTAATGTCCTGATTATTTTGATGGTTCTACAGATTATCTTGTCAGACCTTCTCTTGGTGTGAGATGTGTTAAGAGCGACAAACCTACTCAGAAGAACATTGGAGCTGCCAGTCAGAGAATTTGAGAATGCAACCTTCTGTATTTAACAAATGTTCTCAGCATTCCTTTTAGTGTGTACCCAGTCTTAGCAGCAGCAATTTTGTATCACAACCAAGCTTTTGTGATAACTTTAACAGAGCTGTGGAGGAATTTGGCATACTCATCTTTGAGTAGAATTGTTGTACAGTGCCTTGCAAAAGTATTGACCGCCATTGACTTTCCCAATTTTACTGCCTTCCAACGTGGAACTAAAATGGACCTGGGGGGGGGGGTTGTATCCTTTGATTTACACAATATGCCTACCACTTTCAAGATGCAAAATACGTTTTATTATGAAAGCAACCAAGAAATTAGACAAAAAATAACAACTTGAGTGTGCATAATTATTCACCCTGATCTATACTTCAAAACGTTTTCCCTGACCTGTTTGGAGAGCTCCTTGATCTTCACGGGGCTGCTTAGTTGGTGGTGCCCCTGTCTTAGTGGTGTTGCAGACTGGTGTTGCAGAGCCTTTCAGAACAAGTGTGTATATATACTGAGATCATGTGACACTTAGATTGCACACAGGTGGACTTTTTGTGACTTCTGAAGGAAATTGGTTGCACCAAATGTTAGTCTTAATTGCAAAGGGGGTGAATACATATGCACACACCACTTTTCCATTATTATTTTTTTTCTTGGAAAAAATAATAAATCTATTTCACTTCACCAATTTGGACTATTTTGTGTTTGTCCATTACATGATATCCAAATAAAAATCCATTTAAAATCCAGGTTGCAAGCCAACAAAATGGGAAAACACCAGGGTGTCCCAATATTTATGGACCTGACTGTAAATGTACTTGCTATTGTGTTTTGTATCACTGTCTTGCTGCAAAACCCAAGGTCGGGATCAGATAGCCGGATATTCTCCTTCAGGATCTTTTGGTACACAGCAGAAATTATGGTACCATTTATCACATTTTTCAGGTCCTGAAGAAGAAGGACAGCCTAAGAACCATCACACTACCACCACATTTTACTCTTAGTATGATGTCCTCTTTCTGAAATGCAGTGTTTCTGTTACGGCAGATATAATGGGACACACACCTTCCAAAATGTACTTTAGTCTCATCATTCCAGTTTTTTCCAAACATCTCGGGGATAATCAATGTGTTTTCTTGCAAAAATGAGCCTTAATTTTCTTTTTGCTCAGCAGTGGTTTCTGCCATGCAGGCCAGTTTTACCAAGTCTCTTTCTTATGGTAAAGTCATAAACACTGAATAACTGAGGCAAATGAGGCGTGCAGTTCTTTGGATGTTTTGTGGGGTATTTTGTGACCTTTTGGATGAGTCAACTGTAATTTTGGGGCAATTTTAATCAGCCGTACACTCCTGAGGTCCACCTCTGTTCCATCTTTTTACCATTTGCGGAAAAAATAGCAGACTCTTAATCCCTGAGTCCCTTAGATTTAGAAATGGCTGTATAATTACTCAATTAAATCTCATTTGACCCTGAATGCTTTGGAATGTGTCTAGCCTGTGAGGATTTTTTGGGTCTGTTTCACTACCTGGTCTTATTCAAGTGATTGTGATTGAGAACAGGTGTGACAATCAATCCCAGGCTAGAGAAATTGAACCCAGGTGTGATAAACCACAGTTATGTTGTAACAGATGAGGGGGTAAACACATTCACATAGGGCCATGTATGTTTGGAATTTTACCCTAATAAAAACCTTCATTTAATAACTGCATTTTGTTTTTTTATTAAACCATTGCTAAAATATTATTCTCACTCATGTATATTAATTTATTGTTGTCTTCCCACTCCTAAGGATTACACAATTTTTGGACAACATTGACAACTTTGGTGTCAAAATGTTCGTCTTGGTCTCGATTGTGTTGTTTAGTACTAGCTAGTATATAGTAAAATTTACTGGTGTTAGCTTCTTCACATAAGGCTGTAAACTGAGATCAAAGGGTGGCATTTAGTATTTAACCAATTAACTTTTTTGGAATGAGTGATTTTACCCTAAAAATAATTGTCAAGCTTATTCATGTTTTGGGGGGCATATTTTCAGTTAGTAGATGGTACCGTTTTCAATTGCGATCCGGGATACTGTTGGTGACAACGTTGTTTTAAAGCTTCAAAGGGAGTTTTTCTTGGTGAATGAATGCAATACGAGTAAGCTTGAAGGCCTGAAAATATCATTAGAAGAAAAAAATAATTGACACGTTTACGCCAGAGGTTGGGTAAATTTTTATACCGGATTGCCCTGTTTATTCGTCATAATTCATCTATTCAGCTGCAGGGGAAAGAACACGACAGTTTTTCAGTTGTGGGGAAGTCGTGGCCTGATGGTTAGGGAGTCGGGCTTGTAACGTGAAGGTTGCCGGTCGATTCTCGCACTGGCAGGAATTGAAGGTGGGGATTGTGAACAAACAGCACTCTCTCTGCCTTCGATACCATGACTGAGGTGCCCTTGAGCAAGACACCGAACCCCCAATTGCTCCCCGGGCGCTGGAGCAATGGCTGCCCACTGCTCTGGTGTGTGTTCACTGTGTGTGTGCGCGTGCGGTTGTTCACTACTCACTGCTGTGTGTGTGCACTTGGATGGGTTAAATACAGAGCACCAATTTCGAGTATGGGTCACCATACTTGACAATACGTCACGACTTTCACTTTCAATTTAAGTAAAAATCGAACACAACACACCTATCTGCAACTGATGCAAGCACACCCCACAATTTCCACCAAAATGTTCCCATCTAGTTTTCATTAACTTTGTATTATTTTTAAAATTAGTTTGATGATCTGAAACATGTACGTGACAAACATTAAAAAATAACAAATCAGACAGGGGCAAAACACTCACAACACCGTATATGCTGGTATTCATTCACATCAATTTTAGACTAAAGGTCTTATAAAATGTTCTCTGCCTTTATAGATAGGGTAAAGTATGCACATACAATCACTGAAACTTACCTTCCAGCAGTCCTGCATGCACATGTAAATCTGAAATGGTGTTGCCTGGCTATCCAGCAGGACCAAGAGCCTGCCTTGGAGGTCAAAGGTCAAATCCAAGGGACTGTGAGGTAGGGTCAGTCTACTACAGGGAGTTAAATGCTCCTCCACCCCTTGGCTTATCCTAAAAAACTGAACTAAGGGAACTCTGGAAAAACAGAAAAATATTTGATCACGGTTACACCAGGTTCTCCACTGATGTACATAGACTGTAGGTCACTGTTGATATGTACAAAATGTTCTTACTCCTGACCTTTGTAACATTCTATTTACATACATCAGTAAATAAAAAGGGATGTGCAAGTGTCGCAGATAAAGCTATCCAGATTAGCAGTTAAAGATAGCAAAAAAGACATGTATACACGCATTCAGTGCCATGATGAGTTGCATAAGGCGATGGAGCCATAGACCTCCCAAGCCGCCGACAGGCAGTACACAAGTGTGCACTTAAGGTACCCAACCATGTTTTTACGCCCCTGTAGGTTTTTGCTCCAACCCTAATCTAGAACACTTGATTCTAATAATTAGCAAACTGATGTGTTTACTCATTTTAGTCACAACTGGGGTTGGAGCAAAAACCTACAGGCACGTTTATCTTGGGGGCTAGCATGATCCAATAGGCACTGCAGTAGCATGAGCCACCTACAGGCATTGCACTGGTAAAAAAAAAGAAGGAGAAAGAAACACATAATAAAAAGAAATAATTTGGATGGTCGGAGTATATTGTGATGACAACACTACCTCTCACACTGCACAGCAATGTGACAACCGTCAGGAGTGGTGGCAATCTTGCTGACAGCAGATCTCTGGGAAACAAAACGAATATAAAAAACAACCGCACTGAGCACTGTAGAAAGGAGAGAATGTGAATATATTGTCAGTTGGGACAAATCATTTCCAAAAATGCCCTTTTATGCAACAGCAACAAAGGCATATATGATTAGACCCCTGAAATGTCTTCACCTCTTCATTAACTTGAGTTCTATGTGCTTCCCTTAGCTGTTTAAGGTCCCAGCTCTGGATCCAATGACCAGACTCGTACTCCCACAGCTTCATGGTCCCATCCTGACAAGAAACCGCACGTAAATGATGTGCACTATCTAGAATGGGTGGACCTCAATCAGGAATAAATAATCAATGGTGCAACAAGCTGGTAGATAGTGTCTATCATCTGACATATGTTGGAGAAAATCTAGAGACACCTACCCCTGATCCAGATAGTAGCCAATGAGGATGCATGGGTAGGACCAACAGAGAGCTGACAAACCTAAGGAGACAGAGGACAGCTTCCAACAGTGAGGCACAGGTTACTTTATTTGTACCTGTGTGTATATATAAAGCGCTGTCAACAGGTTTGTCCATCTCGACATCTCTCTAATAACCATAAATCTATGAATGCACACATTTGAATGGGTTAGATTCCCACTATCAGCTCAAGGACCGGCCACTCAAGTGTCGTCTTTATAATCCATCAGAATGCCGTGCCACGATTTACATTATTTGGATAAGCATTTGACATAAAAAATGTTGGCTTGCTGCAACCTGGAATTTAAAAAAAATACAAACTGGAATTTAAATGGATTTTTATTTGGATATTATGTAATGGACATAGAGGAAGAGTTGTTCGTGCAGGCCCCTGCAACACCAGGAGTCTGCAACACCACTAAGCAAGGGGCACCACCAAGCAAACAGCCCCATGGACCAGGCATTAATGAGAGAGGCAACAGAGACCACTACTCCACTGCGGATACTAGAGTTTCTGTCCATAGGACCACTTTCAGCCATACACTCCACGGACCTGGGCTTTATGGAAGAGTGGCCAGAAAAAAAAGCCATTGCTTCAAGAAAAAAAAAAAAAAAAAGGAAACACGTTTGATGTTCGCCAAAAGGCGTGTGGGAGACTCCCCAAACATATGGAAGAAGGTACTCTAATCAGATGAGACTGAAATTTAGCTAATTGGCCATCAGGGAAAACGCTATGTCTGATGCAAACCCAACAGCTCATCAACCCCAGAACACCATTTACACAGTGAAGCATGGTGGTGGCACCATCATGCTGTGGGGATATTCTTTAATCAGCATTGACAAGGAAACTGATCAGAATTGAAGGAATGATGGATGGCGCTAAATACAGGGAAGCGAGATTTGAGACTGGGATGGAAATTAACAATCCAGCAGGAAAACGACCCATAGCATACAGCTAAAGCAACACTCAATTGGTTTAAGAGGAAACAGTTAAATATCTTGGAATGGCCTCCTCAAAGCCCAGACCTCAATCCAATTGTGATTATGTGGCATGACTTAGATTGCTGTACACCAGCGGTACCCATCCAACTTGAAGCTGGAGAGGTTTTGCCTTGAAGAATGGGCAAACATCCCAGTGGCTAGATGTGCCAAGCTTATACACTCACCTAAAGGATTATTAGGAACATCTCTTCAATTTCTCATTAATGCAATTATCTAATCAACCAATCACATGGCAGTTGCTTCAATGCATTTGGGATGTGGTCCTGGTCAAGACAATCTCCTGAACTCCAAACTGAATGTCAGAATAGGAAAGAAGGGTGATTTAAGCAATTTTGTGCGTGGCATGGTTGTTGGTGCCAGACAGGCCGGTCTGAGTATTTTACAATCTGCTCAGTTGCTGGGATTTTCACGCACAACCATTTCTAGGGTTTACAAAGAATGGTATGATAAGAGAAAAACATGCAGTATGCGCCAGTCCTGTGGGCAAAAATGCCTTGTTGATGCTAGAGGTCAGAGGAGAATGGGCCGACTGATTCAAGCTGATAGAAGAGCAACTTTGACTGAAATAACCACTCATTACAACCGAGGTATGCAGCAAAGCATTAGTGAAGCCACAACACGCACATCCTTGAGGCGGATGGACTACAACAGCAGAAGACCCCACAGGGTACCACTCATCTCCACTACAAATAGCAAAAAGAGGCTACAATTTGCACAAGCTCACCAAAATTGGACAGTTGAAGACAGGAAAAATGTTGCCTGGTCTGATGAGTCTCGATTTCTGTTCAGACATTCAGATGGTAGGGTCAAAATTTGGTGTAAACAGAATGAGAACATGGATCCATCATGTCTTGTTACCACTGTGCAGGCTGCTGGTGGTGTAATGGTGTGGGGGATGTTTTCTTGGCATACTTTAGGCACCTTAGTGCCGATCGGGCATCGTTTAAATGCCACGGCCTACTTGAGCATTGTTTCTGACAATGTCCATCCCTTTATGACAACAATGTAACCATCCTCTGATGGCTACTTCCAGTAGGATAATGCGCCATGTCACAAATCTCGAATAATTTCAAATTGGTTTCTTGAACATGACGATTTGTTCACTGTACTAAAACGGCCCCCACAGTCACCAGATCTCAACCCAATAGAGTATCTTTGGGATGTGGTGGAACAGGAGCTTCATGCCCTGGATGTGCATCCAACAAATCTCCATCAACTGCAAGATGCTATCCTATCAATATAGGCCAACATTTCTAAAGAATGTTTCAGCACCTTGTTGAATCAATGCCACACCAGAATTAAGGCAGTTCTGAAGGTGAAAGGGGGTCAAATCCAGTATTAGTATGGTGTTCCTAATAATCCTTTAGGTGAGTGTATATGCACACCCCAGGAGACATGCAGAGCTGTAATTGCTGCAAAATGTGGCTCTACAAAATACTGACACAAGGTTTTTTTGTGTGCCTTGTTTGTTTCACAAACATATTTTGCATCTTCAAAGTGGTAGGCATGTAAATCAAATGATATTACTCCCCCCAAAATATACATTTTTAATCCCGGTTGTATCTGTACACATGAACACACAAATCACAGAACTCATACTTGAAATGTTGGTGTAAATGTTGTTTATATCATGTACAGACCATGATAATGATAATAAAAAAATATGTATACACAAAATATCCTTTCATATAATGTTAATAAAATTTGTAATGAATACCATTACTCCATGATATATAGAGTGCAGAGTGGCAGCGCAGTTAGAGCCCTTGCCTCCCAGTAAGATTGTGGGTTTGATTCTTGGAACAAATCCACTATCACATGATCTCTCTGGGTGGATGTCTGCATGTACTCTCCCCATGTCTCCAAAGGCACCCTGGCGTCCTCCCACCATTCAAAGACATGTGTTTGTGAATTGGAAATTCTAAAATTGTTCCCTCATGTTCATTCAATGTGAGAGTGAATCGTTGTCTTTGTGTTAGACCTACGACTTTCTGGCCCCAGTCCAGGGTGTACCCCACCTATGGCCCTAAGTAACTGGGTTAGGCTCCAGTCACCCCTGACCACAAGCGTCACTGCAATCCCTCCAAGGGATCGGCAGTAGAAAATGAATGAGTTATTACTCCATTTGCAGAAGTACACTAAAAACCTTTTCACAAAATGTCTTATCACTTTTATACCTTAAATCAGCGGTCGGGAACCTATGGCTCTCGAGCCATATATGGCTCTTCCGGAGACGTCATATGGCTCCCAGACAGTTTGGAGTTGAGGGGGCCAAAATTTTTTAAATTAAATTAAATTTAAAAAAAAATTATATTTTGGAACTGGTTTTAAAATACTAGTGATAATCTTAATAATATTAAGTAATTTAAAATTAGTTTTAAAGATACATTTTAAAAGTCAGGGGTGGGTTGCGGCACTTGCAATCTGCCGGTGACCCGAGGATCAGGTCGGGAACCAATCGATCGCAAGTACGTCACGGGTCATTGTCAATGTACGGAAATTAATTTTATCAGAGATAAAATTTCAACCCTTCAACCCGCTTCAACCCTTGTAACAGAAAAGATGGCGAAAAGAAAAAAAGACGATGATTACCGTACATTCCAGGCTGCGTGGACAGAGGAATTTGCATTTGTGGATCAGCTAAGTTGTGTAGGGGGGAGGGAATAGCGACGGGAGTCTGTTACTTGCACGACGGCTCATGACTCCTTCAGCGGCTATGAATCCGCGTCATTTTTGCTGGTAAGGCCGAGAAGGTGGGAGCTGCAGGAAGTGGCAGGCGAATGCGGTTTGGACCGAGGTGAGGTATTGCAGCTCGTTTGGTGGTGCTTTGGCTAGTGAGAGTGGAACGTTAAGCGGGATATGCGCCATTTGTGATGTGGATAGGTGTTTTGATTATTCCATCAGAGTAAAAAATAAAAGAATGCCTGTAGAGACGGGTAGATGGGATATGATGGGATCAGTGAGGACAAGGTTGAAGGATCACGTGGATGTACTTTTCTGGTAGATGAGTACAGACGTAGCATTATTAGTTCAGTTTTGGGTGCTAAGTGATGGGAAGAATCTTGGATGTTTGCAAATGAGAGACAGAGGAGAGGCTATATGTCGTTGGAGTTGTGAAAATCAATGGATAACTTTTTGTGTGAGGTGCACATGAGTTGGGGAAGAAGGTTTGGCTTTGTGAGAGAAGGAATCTAGTTTCATGCATTGCAGAGGAGGCGTTTGGTGCTCAGTGTGGCGATTGTGAGTGTGATTGCTGATGCTGAGTGGTCACGTCATTGTGGGTTTATGATAGTTGATTATGCTGTGAAGAGGTGGAATTCGTCTGATTTTCTAAAGTTGGTGTTGTCGGGGAAGTGCAGGTTGCGTTGCTGGTGATAGATTTTTTCTAGAATGAGGCGTGAGCATGGTGGAAATATCGCTGGTTTGCATTTGTATACTTGTGGAATAATGGAAGTAATGATATATGGGTTGGGGATAATTCAGTTTAACAGTGTTTTGCCAATTGAGAAGCTGAAGTTTATTGTCAGGATTGAAACGGTCGTATTCTGCTTGAGACTGCAGCATTTAGAGTGCATGCCTAGGGCCCAACATGATATCCAGAGTAGCTGAATGTCTATCTCTGAGTATTCAAGGCGTTTTGAGAATTTGTGGAAAGTGGTTTTTCAATATCACTGGTAGTGGAAGTGGACAAATCAACTGATGTGATCGAGTTACATCGGACTTGAGGATGGAATTGCAGAATAGGTTGATTTGGTGAAGTTAGTACTTCATGGAGAGTGGGATTGACGACAGGAGAGAGGAGGCGAAAAGTGTAAATAAAATAGATTACTGAACAGCTAATTTAATGTTGATGAGCTTCGTGAATACCACACAAGCGCCGTGTGAGTATAACATGTTTGGCTCTACGTATGCATGTGAGCAGTCATTCTCGCATATGAGAAACATTAAGACCAACCTACGCTCGCGTTTAACTGATGGAAGCCTCAACGCCTGCATGAAACTCAACCTCACTACATATGAACCAGACTACAAGGCCATCAGCAAAACCATGCAGCACCAGAAGTCGCAATAAAAGTAAACCTTTTATTATTATTATTATTATTATATGTTTGAAATACTATATGGCTCTCAAAAAATATATATCTAGAAATAATTTGGTTTTATGGCTCTCCAGGTCAAAAAGGTTCCCGACCGCTGCCTTAAATTGAGTATTTCAAGTGCATGATTGTTCTCTTTTTCGGACATCTACAGTTTGGTAAAAAAGAACAAATTCCAACATATTTACGACAATATGTACAACTAACATATCAACCATGTTCCTGCAAGAGTACTCAAAGGGGTTCAAAGTCTTCTGTTCATCATGAGAATCACTACATTTACTGTTATCATTATCAGTCAAAGTAGTTATTGCAAAAGATCTGGATAAGTAGATCTGGATCGGCTTAGCATCGCTAGCGTTTGCCTTAGCCAACTCCTTCATGACTAACAAGACGAACTGGGAAAAATCTAACATTTCCCGAACCTCGTGGGGAGGAGGGCCAAAACATCACGGCTACCAATAAAAATTAAATTATTAAAACACGGGTGAATTTGGACCTGTGGCACAAATTTCATGTGTCCATCAATATGTGCCACACTGACTTAGAGACTTGGATCTGTTCCACACACACGGTAGACCCTACAAAATGTTACCATGTGCAAATGCAACAGTGACAGCTAACAAATTACCTTCCCAACTCGGCTTTCCTCTGGTTACAAGCTGAACCTGTCTAAAAGTGAATGTTTTCCACTCAATGATTTGGTGCTTCAGATTTCAGACAAACTTCCCAACTGGGAAGATAACCAAACAGGGTTGTCCCCTCAGCTCACTTCCGTTTGCATTAGCCAGAGTCAGTTATGTTGGGAATGTTACACGTCATACATGGGCTTCACAGAATGGGAGTTGAACATGCATACATCAGATCCTGTGTTATATGTCCCTAATATTGTGCGAATGTTACATATATTTGGGCTTTCCTCCGGTTACAAGCTGAACCTGTCTAAAAGTGAATGTTTTCCACTCAATGATTTGGTGCTTCAGATTTCAGACAATGAACCGTTCTGTTTTTCCAAAACTGGCTTTAACCCTGGTGCTGCCTTTGGGTCACTGTGACCCACCGTTAAGGTACGAAAGGTGAATCACAATGATCCGAAGGAGGCACAAGGGTTTAAACACTTAATACAGGTCACCCGTTACTTCTCTAAAGATTACCGTTACTTTGTGGAAAGAAATTCAAAACCCTCAAGAGAACTAGAATCAGACCTGCAGAGTTGGTAAGCTGTTATACATTTCTTTCGCAGGTAGTTCATTGTATTAAAAAAACATTCTATCTAGCTTTTTGTGTTTGTTTCAATGTCTTCAAGTATTTTTGCCCAAAGTCTTTTTCAGTCATTGTATAAGTTACTCTTAATTTCTGTGTGATGGTAAACATCCTAGAATTTGGAATGAGCTCCTGAACACCCAGGGTGGCCTTGCACTTCCCAATCTATGGAATTGTTACTGAGAGTCAAACACACAAAAAGTTATGGGTTTCGGTTTCCAGAAAGGGAATGGTGTAAAGTTGATTCAATCTGCTGTATATCGACACCTCTCTCCACTCTGACTACAGGAAATTTGCCTTTCTTACCATCACAGCATAATTCCAACTATGTAGTAAATTATATTAGCAAATTTGGGCACAACTTGGACAAGTCAAGACATTTAAAGTGGTAGTCTATGTGTGGCCCTATTTACAATAGTCACCTTTCCTGCAGCCAGATTGGATCATACCTTTACAAAGTGGCACAGAGTTGGTCTTGTCAGATGTTGTGGCTTTTATAGAAATTGACTTTGGCTTTCCCCCTCAAAAATCAGTATCTTAAAAAAGAGAGAAAAGTAAGTATTGGCAGCATGTGGGTGACGTGGGATTGGTTCCCATAAGAAAAATGAAATCAAGAGAGTGCCAAAATGATGCATCTATTGTCTTTCTTGAAGAAAAATTTGGTTTAAACAAATACATTTCGGTGCAGGCCACATTTGTAATTATGTTTAGTTAGAGATATCAATAGCTATGGAAGAAAGAATATAATTACAAGGCAGGCTTTGTCCATATTCAATTTTTCTTGTTTGTTTACAATTTGAATATGAACATGTCCCCATGACAGTTTGAACCAAATAGGAATATTTTGATTGAACAGGGGCTGACTCCCTGACTGCTGACATTTGACAGCCTCAGACAGCATGAGTCTGGGAGCAGTGAGGCTCCTGAAATGTTTCAGAGAAGTGGCAAAAAAGAAGCAGAAAAGTGCAACCTTCCCTATTAATCTATATTTTAGTTTTAAATGAAAATATGCATATATGAGGATACCCCTTTTATTATTTAACATAAACAGAATTTTGTTTCCTATTTCACCATCTAGCCAGTGCATATAATGACTGTCAACATGAAACAAAACTTTACCATTACTTGAGGAAGTTGTTTAACAGATCTGAACACTTGATCAAAACGACAATACCTTCTCTGTGTGTGGCTCTGTAGTTTTCTCAGGTACACTAACCTATTGACAGACTCAGGCTTGAGGGAGGTTACAACATTACCACTGCAATTGGAGTATCATGTGCCTGCAGTACCGGAGGCTGCAGTTTCAGGACTTTTTTGGTTGCTGGCACTTATTTTCCAATAGCTTTATATGTTGAGAAATGTACATTTAATCAATTGAATTTGAGTACATGTGTTAGTATTGTGTTCAGTAACACAGGATACATGCTACAGTACAGTCACCTTAAAATAAATAAATACCTGATTAGCTTACATTCAGTAGTTAGGGGACTGGTTAAACAAAATATTAAATATTAAGTCAGCTTCTAATAGTGTGCTTCAAAAAAAACTGTAAATTGTTACCTTGTTTAGTTGTTTAATGAAACAGCAGTGCGGTATAAGTTTCTCAAGTGTCTTTCAATACATTTCAGATAGTTAAATGTTTAAAGTAATTCGGGTTTAAGACTAAGTTGGTTGGTTTAAGACTATGTTAGTATTAAAGGCACTACAATTACCTGTTCATGTATGATGACGTGCTGCAATACAAACCTTTAGACTATCCGTGTGTTATATTGAAACCATAGTCCAATTCTGGCAAGCTCAAATTATTATTATGTACAGAAAGTCGTCTTTTATCAAGATGGTGTAATGCAGCCTTCTCCGTCTGCCATACTTCAGAATACTTCATTTTCAACCACTTTCCATACAAGGTAGTGGAAAGGTCAGTGCATGAAAAACAAAATTTTATAGGCACATTTTGTGGGAAAGTTGTAAGACCGATCTGAAATTCAATAAGATACCGAAAAATTTTGTGTTTTAATGACGAGTGGGGAAAATGAGAAACTCCCTTTCTGAGCTGACTCCATGGCTGGATACTGGTCTTCATATTAAAAAACGGTTCCGCTGACTATCACAAATGGCATAACTGAGCCATGTATGTGTTTCCTAAGTTAGCTGGCGTTACTCCTACAAATGCTTCATAACTGTAAAGTTTATACTTTTAATGGACAATATCAAACGGATGCTAAGAAACTTGTCTTTACTCTAAATATCTAATCCATTTGAGATTTGAAGCAGTAAATGTAACAGTAAGAAATATCCCACAAAATGGTCTGGCTCTGCTTTGGCAAACAAAACCATCTTCTCCGTCTAGAAATGAGAACCTCAATTTCAAGCACTTTTGCTACTAAAGGAAATTTGAGTGTATGAAAAATACATAATTAAGTGGGAAATGTAGAAAAGCCGACAGATTCCAAATATAATATTTACTTTTACATTTGTGGCCCTTATTGTGATGAGCCCGTAAACTGGGGGGGGGGACGACAGAATTCCTCTCCCCTGAAAATTAACTAGCAATATGGCTGGAACCTTTCCATAACAAAAGCTTCTACTTTCTTCCACAACTGCGCAAATCGGCCAAGCGAGACATTAACACTTAGCTTAGTGTACATAATCTAGCCAGTTCGTGTTTTCTTAGCAAGTTTCACAGAAATCTTCAAAAATCTACACTAAACAAAGCTGTAGCTGCCACAGAACAGCTAAATTAGGTCCCATCTCCACGTTTTTCTAGAAATAATACTGCAAGAAACAAATGCTTCACACCTGAACAGTCTACTTTTCTTTGACAATATTGAACACAGATGTTAAGAAACTTGTCTTTGCTCAAAATGTCATCTCCGCTTTCAGTTTAAAGCAGTACATCCAACACATTTCCCACAAAATCTTCTCTACCTGGCTTTGCTTGATCGGATAATGGAAGAAAAACCACTAGCTGCAAAGCGTTGCGACGCACCGCCTTTTTTGTTAACAAATTGGACACAGGACACAGGTTGCGAAGCGGCGAGATTGCCTTGCGCTGTGTAGCGATCTTTTAAAGAGCTGCTCAAATTGTGTCGCGAGACGCTTGCGAATTCGGCTGCAGGATGATAAAACACCGTATTGTTTGATATATTTGAATGAAAAATGTCAACATTTTATTACATTAATTGTAGACGACAGTGAACATTTGTAAAGTTGTAGACTTTATTAATATTACTTAAGGCGTACGTACTAATACTTACCCTATATACAATTTAAGTACATAATATTGGTAACAAACGTCCGTTTCATATGGTTATCTTCAAAAACGAAGGAAAAATGTATTAATCTGTTGAGCTAGCATGTCCACAGCTGTTTCTAAACTGTGTCTACAGCAAGAAAGAAATTCGTTTTCACGTGTCGCACACCCCTAAGGTGACATTGAAAGCCAGCTGAGAAATTCAAGGAGATGGACATCCAATTCTCAAATTTGAAAAGCATAGGGAGTTGTATGACCCTAAGTATCAATTTTACAGTGTAAAGGATCAATGCTGGAAATACGGCTGTTGGAATAACATGTTTCCTAAATATAGCCTATATTTTATAGCGACATGAAGGGCGGAGAAATTTGCATCTGGTGTGAACAGCCTTGCGCCGGTTGTAGTGCTATACAGCGCTTTGCAGCAAGTGTGTTTCTAGCGTTAAACTGCTCCGCACAGAGTCACACGCTCAACCTGAAACGGATCAAAGCCAACTGGAAACAACTTGTTAATCAGCTGCTACAGACAATCGATGGTTGTTTTTCCTGAAAGGTTGGTAAACATTACCAATACATAGATGTAAAAATATATATATTACACAGAATGATGGATAGCTTGGGAAAGTTAAGTATTTACAGGAGTAGCACTTGCCACCTAAAAAGCTTACATTTTAACACAGCTATAACTAGACAAGGCTGTAGCTACTGTAACTAGCTTTAACATGACCTGCTGTTGTAACTGAGAAATTACGACAGTCAGTGGAAATCATTTCTGAAAGCCTCAATGCTACGCAACACTTCTGGCCCCAAGTTAAAATGTTTTTTATTTTTTTAATTTATTTATTTATTTTAATGGAGGAAAGGTATCTTAATCTTTCAACAATACATGAGTCTTTGGCATGCGATGTTAACCATGCATTGCAGACACTGGCTTCAAACTGCATTGCTGTGTTCCGAGACAGCTTTGGAGGGTATGGAATCTGATCTTCACTCAAAAACACCTGAGGGGGATCACATGTCCAAATAATACGTCCGTAATGCTCTCTTTAAAACATTTACAGTAAAAGATCATTAGGATCCACACAATGTTTTCAGATTTATCTGATATAAACAGCTATGATTTCATGTCAGTTTCATTCCAAAGCACAATAAGCCACGCAAATGGCAATCAAGGCATACACAAAACCAATCTTCAGAGTCCCGCAAAGATACATCTAATGAAACTCAAACATGTAACGCCCTCAGGAAATTTAGAAAAATATGAGGATAATGAGAAAGCAGCAAGCTGCATTAAAAACAAGAGACATCATCCCAAAAGACCAGCGAAGAGATAAAAGAACGGAGTCAAGGAGGCAGAAGTATAGACCAAAAAGATGCATTAACTCTGCATAAAAAAGAAATGTGTGTCTGAAAAATATAAATGTAGAAAAGAAAAACTCCTGCATGAACAGATAGGAACAAATAGGAACAAATATGAAAGTTGTCTTCATTACACAATAAAGAAACGGTCAATAATTAGTAGATATTCACATGACCTGCAATACCACTCAAAATAGGTCTTATCACAGATCGCTATAGTAAAGATGAGGCCCTCGGAGGCAAGAAGAAATCATATCACATATCTTGAAGAGGAGATGACATGCTATGCAGACAAAAACTGTACATTCGGAACTGGTACAGAAGACACATTTCAACACAATAACCCTATATGCTGTACACTTCACTGTTCAAATTACAGATATGTGCATGAACAATTTCATAGAATATTGCACAAAATGAGGTACGCGGTTCACACACGAAGAAAATACCAAAGGCACAAAAAAACCACGACAGAAAAATGGAAAACAAACCCTGGTGATTCAAATGCAAATGGAAGATCAAAGCAACAAGCTTTATCCTCCGTCAAGCTAAAGACAAAAATGGACCAAGTTGTGTTTGCACAATTTTTCAAAGCCTTGTTTCCAGAACAAGTAAGGGTATGCAAACATGAAAGCTACAGAAAAAATCCATATCTATCCATTTACCTGACGGGTAAATATGTTAATGTTTGCACCGAAACATGCATTGATCTTCAAGCAACAAACTGTCCCTGAGGAGAGGGTCTGTCATAGCTATCATGTAAATGCTTAGGTGGGAAACATGCCAGTCATAGCTGTGGTAAACAAGTTAGAACTTTCACCCATTCCCTCTGAACTCTGATCTGAACACTTGAGATACACATAGCCAAACACATCGCTTTTGCTAACATTTTGACTGCCATTTAGAATCCAAAATACATTAATTCCGACTACAAGGATTATGCCGCCACTTGCGATCCAACCATTGACAGCATGGTGCAAGATCATTTTCTGAAATACATAAGCAATCTGATGGACACGGACAAAAGGGTTGAAACTAACACAGAAGTATATGGATAAAATGACTGGGAACTTAACTCAGAAAAAGTGAATAACCAGACATCTGGTGTTGCATTAGACACGTTTACAACCAGCTGACATTGGACAAGAGATATTAAGCTACGGTGACGGTGTATTTTGTGTTGCCCCTGCCAAGGGAAATAGGTCTGTAAGCTTTTTCAGAGTTCAAAAATTGGACGCTATGGCTTTCCCAGTTCAGTTCCCTACTAGAGAGAACACATTAGATAAACTTAATCGACTGAAGAAATTATCAACTTTCAACTCTAGGCTCTTCTGTTTTGACAGTTGTTTTGCAGGGGACACAAATGCCATTTTTGCAGAGTTTGACAGAGATACACATGGCTTCTTCCAGTATGACGATCTAGTTCCACAAAGGCAAAGTAAGAACCAGAGATGGATGCAGAATATGCAAAAGATTGCACCAAGACAAAAGCGAGGTTCAGTGATTGGTGCAAAACAAAGATGCAACCAGATTCATGATGCCATTCAGAGGCACTCCAGCCTACTGGGATAAAATATCTTTGCTATACTCGGGCAGCTGGGAACGCTGACCTTTTTCTGTACATTTAGCGCAGCAGAAATAATATGGCCAGAAGTGATAACCGCAATAAAGACAAGGTGAACAACTTAATGTCAGAACTAGACTCGACCTCAAAGTTGATATGGATCCAAAATGCACCGGCATTTGAGGAGAACTCCGATCAGTTGTGTGAATTTGTTGATAGACGCATTTCATGCCAGCTGCCGAGCCCCAGTTCTGATCCAGAACTCTACAAAATTGTAATGGAAGTACAGACCTACGGCAAAAATCACTCAACATCTTGTAAAAAAAGGTAATAAACACCATAGGTTCTGATTTTCTAAACCTCCTTTGAAGAGAACAATGATAACCCTACCAATGTCAGCAGATGTCAGAAGCAAGTGGTGAGGCTGAATTGAATGATAAATTGGTCATGACCACAGACACAGCCAAAATTAAATTTAAACCAGCACGGGATTTGCTTACAGACCTTAACCAATCCTTTGAAAAGACACCACAGCTGCTTGCACAGTGCAACTTGAGATACAAAAACAAGAAATGCATAGAGTCACTGACCAACGCCAGTGTGTTTGTCATGAAGCGTGATCCAATGGAGTGTTGGGTGAATGGATTTGGAATGCCAACATGAACATTCAACACATACTGAATCTGTACTGCTGTGTAATGCACATTCCATCCTATACTTCAAAAGCTGAACACTCGATGAGTGACTACCTCAAAACGATAGTAAAAGACAAGTCAAGCCAATACAACTGACCGTGAAGAAATTAAACGGATCACGCAGGCGTACTTCAACAACAGAGAGGTCAGTGCTTAACAGGCTGTTGCCTGCACATGCAGTTTGAAGCTCAAGTCGTGTTGTCCAAGTTTTGTGTTCATCACAACTGATGGCATTGCGCTAAAAATGAGTCTTCTGACGAGCAATCTACATAACAAAACACCTGATTCTGAGGATGCATGGATGTCAGGGTTGACATAAAAAAGCCAGACTGGAAGGCAATGAATTTGAAAATGTGCATAGTTGAGTTTGCTTCAACCTACTGGAATATCTATGGTAAAAAATGTATTGTCCCTTCTATATAACATGGGATACATTCAAAAATGAACGCACAGGAAACCAGTAATCATTAGAGATGCAAGTTTCACAGCAAAAGCACCTAGACGTTTTACGGCACGTTACTCAAACTATAACTTTCCTATCGCTCAACCTTGCAGCTGAAAACGTATTCCTACTTATGAATAATTTTTAACTAGTGCCAGTGTGCAGCTTCCAGGAACAGAGTACCTCCAGTCTGTGTTTGATAAAGTCAACAACATGGCTGAGTACAAAAGGCACAACACAGCAATAGACCAGGGGTGTATTCCATCAACGTCACTAACGAAAGCCACGCTTGTACAAAAAAGTTTAACTTAAGTTAGCTTCAGTCTAGACTTAAGCTTCAACCCATTCCTCTAACAGTCCGTTCCACTAACAAGCAACGCTAATTCACGCTAGACTTCAGTAAGCTGTAATCGTGTGTCCACACAGAACAAGTATCCCAGATCAGGCGATCGTCGAAAAGAGGAGTTATGTTGCAATAATCTAAGTGTAAATTGGTATTCGGTGTTATTTTCAGCAGCGTAAATCATTGAGTTTTCCACCAAGTGAATTATTGCCGCAATTAACACACCAAGGGAGTCAATTTGTCAAAACATAACGACAATTTAAATGTGTAAACTGTAGGCCTCCCAAATCTACTTAACATTACTAATGCATCTAGGCCTACTGATAATTAGTGTAATTTGATGAGCTGTCCGAGACCGTTCTGGCAGTAGCCTAATTACTGGCCAATATTCTCAACAGGAAATTGAGGAAAAATAGCCAAAAAAAGAACATGGCAGACATCTGAAAATTGTTGGACGTCTGTCTGCACATTCTGACACATACACACTATTAAGATACAAAAAGCAGAGCATTGAAATAAAAGGGAAGTTGGCCATTATTTAAATAGGGATTCACTGAAATACATATCCAGTACAGATTTCCAGATCAGAAGGTGACCCAAACTGTAGCTTTTAGCATTTAAAATGAAAGCCCTTTTCGGTGGCTTTGGTGCCAAGAGGGCGAGCACGAGAAACAGCTATGGAAGTACCTATGGATGACCAGAACAAAGATTCTGGTATAAAAACAAATGCACTTGGTAAACTGTTTCTGAAATAAGAAAAGGACATAAGGTATGAAGCATATTTGAATTTTGTGGGATAACGAGACAGAATCATGTCAATGATTGACTATCATTGACTTTGAGCAACATTACTTAAGGATGCGCAAGTACAAGATGGATATGCCTGATGCCGTGTTTGCTTCTAAGTTGCTTGACACAGCATGTGTAGAAGCAAACGATTGATAGGTAGCGCTAAGGGCATGCAGAGATAACAAGAGTCGATGAACTAGGTTCTGAAAAAGATTTTTGTAGGAAAGACATCTGCTCAAACGATGGGAATAAACCAAGACAATGCATACTTCACGACCGAACAGAAGGCGCAGACTGTCGTGGCCAAAAGGTAAACAGCGGTGTCTATTATTACAGTTTTAGCTCTGTAATAATAGACACCGCCTGCACACTGTGTGGAGAGGAACGGCTTAACAGCAATGTCAAAGAATTAAGCAAATTTTAAATCAGAACATGAAAGACAGGGCAACGCAATAACAGACCATTCAAGTTTGGGGATGGAAAAGTGGTGTATGCCACCAGTCAACTAAGAATGCCAGCAAAGTTTGGCCAAAAAAAGGTGCACCACTGTATTGAAGTTGTTCCAGCACAGATTCCACAAAAAACCCAGGTACTCTTCTCAACAAGGAAAAACGATCGAACATCACTGCACCATCATACTGGAGGGTATTCCATCAACAAAGATTAAGGGAAAAAACTGGTTTATTTCGACAAGTCTCGCTTACTTTAGTGAGAGTTCCGTTCCATTAAGGTGGCTTATTCTAGTTCAAGCTACGTAACCAAGGCAATTTAGATTTCTGAACTAGCCTGCTCTGAGTCAGGCTAAACGTCAAGCTAAACGTAGATGTGTTGCACATTATGTCAAACAGACGGAAACAGATTGTCAAAAGACAGTTCCGTCAAGTACATTTTGTCCCGCAAATTTTCAGCCCTTGTTAGAAAACATTAGTGCTGTCTTTTTCCCCCTGACACAATATGACTCGAATGAATCATCCATCCATCCATTATCTACTGCTAAACCCTGGGAGGGATTGCAGTGCCGCTTGTTCCCATTTAGGGGTCACGGGTGACTGGAGCCTAACCCAGTAGCTTTTGGGCCATAGGCAGGGTACACCCTGGACTGGGGCCAGCAAGTCGCAGGGCTAACACAGAGACACAGACAACCATTCACTCCACTCTCTAGGGGCAATTTCTCAATATACCAATTAACCTTTCACATGCATGTCTTTGGACGGTGGGAGGAAGCCAGAGTGCCCGGAGAGAACCCACGGTAACATGGGGAGGACATGCAGACTCCACCCAGAGAGATCATGTGATGTTGGATTCAGCCCAAGAATCGAACGCAAGATTTCCTTCCTCGGAGGCAAGGGCTCTAACCGCACCGCCACCATGCACCCCGGATGAATCAATTTACAGATTTACTACACTACAACAACAAAAAACACAAGGAGGACTGAAGCACCATATTTCTACCACTACTTTTTTGCCAATTAGCTCCAAAATATATACAAATGTATTCATCCTAACCCATCTGAAAGCACATGGCAAGATGTTGAACAGTCAATTAACACATTAACATTTCAGAATTACCTTTCTACAACCAGACAATCAAAAAGCATCACTGTTGTAAAACACCAACAATAGCCGCAGCTCTGACAGCCTGGTGGAAATTTCACCCTTCCTGCACCATCTAAATACATCCCGATCTGGAATAACCCCGATTTTATAGTTAACAAGAAGCCACTCAATTGACGCACATGGGTAGATAAGGGCATCACACAACTTCAACACATCCTCCTTAATAACAAATTGGCACCATATTCCCACTTTATACAGAAACATGGCATTGGGAATAACAGTTTAAAAAAAATCCAAATCAGATAACAAATTAAGCCTACCCAATGCTAAATGGGAATCAAGATTTATCCATTGCTCCCAATGCTGCTTTCAGGACACAGATCTGCAAAAATATCTACTTCATGACACAAAATGCCAACTTACACAGCATAAAGTACTTCACAGATTTCACCTAACTAGACGGAAATTATTTTAAATGGGTTTTACTTCAGAAAAATGCTCACATTGCACACGAAACACTCCAGACACCTATTTGGGACTGTACCTCAGTCAAAAAAGTCTTGAAAAAAGTTACAGCCTTGTGGGTTGCCACATCCCACTGTCCCCCTCCCTCTGTATATTAGGTGACAAATCCATAATTAATTTAAACAGTAAAAACTTTCAATTACTCCAAGTGGCTCTAGCGCCAAGAGAACTATCCTCATAAACTGGAAATCAGGGAATACAATACACATTACAACTTGGAAAAACTTACTAATAGAGTACATCTCCCTGATAAACTTGTCTACATCCAATCAAAATAATACATCAGAATTACACCCATGGTCATCTCTTTAACTTCCAACAGTCATGACTCTACTGACCTTTGTCTGAAACCATGATCAATGATACACCATCTATCTTCACACGACTGGGGAGAGGGGGGGTCAGGAAAAGGTAGTAACAGACTAGTATCAAATATAAATAAAATACGTACAGCCCTTGGAGCATGGACTTTGTGAATATCACAAATGAAACATTGACTGAGATTACAAAGGAATTGAAAAACAGTAACAATGTGACTGGGATATTACCTTAGACTGGGCGCTCATGGCAAAGAACACCATGTAAAATGTTCACGGCTACAGTTCTCATCAATTGGTATTTGGACAGAACCGTTACTTGTCGTCAGTGCTGACAAGCCACAAGTCTCGGAGGGCAGTACAAAAGGTGAGTGGGTAGCAAAACATCTGCCTTGCACGCAGCAAGAAGGGCATTTACCGAGGCAGAGGGTTCAGAGAGAATAAGGAGAGCAGTGCATAAACAGCAACGTTGTAGAAATTAATTATGAAATGGTTGATAAGATACACAGTACAACAAGAGTAGATCGTCCAGAGTGAAAAGGACCAGGAACTGTGATAGACCAAGGTGGAGCAGTGATATTTGTCAGACATGGTGGTACCTGTGTTAGGGTGCACTACCTGGGACTTGAGAAAGAAATAAATTTGATTCCAGGCCACTGGTAGAGGGTCCGAGCTTGGACGGATGACACTTGGTCACTAAGTTTTAGAATGCAACAGTACAAACGATTCACAAGGCAAACAGAACAGTGTGTAAGATTAAGTCCAAGAATACATGACTAAACTTTCAATACATTGGAAGTGAGAGTGCTCTCAAGATTGTCATGTTTAGTGATGTCTCCTTTGCAAAACTATCTGGTGGAGGCACTCAACGAGGACATGTAATTGTTTTGATGGGAGAAGATGGTACATTTTCACTACTCTGTCAAGAGAGTGACGTGGATTGTGCAAACAACAGTTGCTGGAAAAACATTGGCAATATCTGACAGAATAGACAATGCCATTTTTCAAGCTACATTGTTCTCAACTGCGCTGCACATGCACCACCTATAACCTGTGACAGAAAACCATTCACTCGTTGATGGTCTCTTCAGCTTACATAGTCTGTTGCTGAAAAAAAGACTGTCCGGAGAAGAGTAGCTTCAAAGTAGCTTAAGAGCGAGTTAGTTAATTATGCATGTCCAGTTCAGATATTCTGACTTTGGATAGACCACGTTACTATACATGTTGTACTGATGGACATGGAGTGTGACCATTAAAACCGAGTAAATGAAAGGTTTTCTGAGTTCTCAATAGCTGTCTAGGGGTGTATAATGGTAACAATGTGTCATTCTGAGGGGGATTACAACAGCAGAAGAGTCAGAACCATGTCTGGCTTGTCATTTGTAATAAGGGAGAGGGAAATTTAGTTTTGTTCATTAATGCGGCTAGCTCCACCTCAGAGGACTCTTACATTGTGTGAAAGATACAAGGAAAGTCAGTAACTTTCAGTGCAGTTATTGGTGTGATATATACAGTAGCCAAAGACAGGTTAATCTATACGCAGGCTGATGCTAAACAAAACTGATACAGAAACATGCCTTTATAACGATTTGCTCTGAAAGCATGTTCAATTAAGCACCGAGAACGAGAGTTTAAGGTAGGCGATTTACTGATGTCAAATCTGTCTGCACATAGCATAGGCATTCGGAATTAAATTAAACTAAGCTTAATGCACTGGAGTTTGAAGTAGCGAAGGAAAAGAGGGAAATTCTCATTTAGACGCAAATTCATGTTTACAACCGATTCGGCTGAAGTGCCGACTGCTGCCATTAAATTGAATCAGCTGCTTTCAAAGGCCTCCTTAGGTGGCAAAACTGTTTTAAAGCACGTCTAAGGTGAATTAGGCCTACAATTGACAACTAACAACCACTGTTGACAACCACTGACAGGTTATAAACTAAATGTCTATTTTTGATGGTAAGACAATTTAACAGAGACAATATACTTCCTGATCAACATAAAATCCTTCACGTAGTAAACAGCAGACAGATGTAGGATATATAATCATTGGATTTAATGTACAGTCCCTGACAAAAGTCTTGTCGCTTATCCATTTAGTAGAAACAAAAGCTTATAACCTGACTTTAAATTAATCGATTGGTTTCAGAAATGTCTCATATGAAGGCTAAAACCCTCCCAAATTATGCTCAATATACAAAAAGAAATTTGCTTCACTGAAGAAAGACTGATCATTTAATGAACACAGAAAGGTCGGATTTTGGCAAGACAAAAGTCTTGTCGCCTTGTCATATGATGCACCCAATCCTAGATTACAGCCTCACCTGTGATCAATTCCTGATCAATCAATTAGTGGGTGTGTATAAAAAGAACCCCAGCACACCAGACCTTCACATCAACTGCAACATGACCTCTGACAACATGCCTAATATCCACCCTGAGACCAAAGCGTTAATTATCAAGAGGCTGAAGACCAGATCCACTGCTGAGGTGGCTGACACCTTCAATGTGTCTCAGCGTCAAGTACAAA
>BROE01000022.1:13983710-13997220 GCA_036571765.1 Plecoglossus altivelis
TTTTTTTTGTTCATATGGATGGCACCCAAATCCTAGGGATTACAGCCTCACCTGTGATCAATTCTGATCAATCAATTAGGTGGTGTGTATAAAAAGAACCCCAGCACCACCAGACCTTCACATCAACTGCAACATGACCTCTGACAACATGCCTAATATCCACCCTGAGGACCAAAGCGTTAATTATCAGAGCTGAAGACCAGATCCACTGCTGAGGTGGCTGACACCTTCAATGTGTCTCAGCGTCAAGTACAAAGAATAAGAAAAAGATCTGAAAAGACTGGAGATGTTTTTGACAAGCCCAGGTCCGGCAGACCCCACAAGACAACTGCTCGGGAGGACCGTTTGTTGATTCGAAAATCCAAGGCCAGCCCCTTTTCCACTGCGGCAGAGCTCCACCAGGCCTGGTCACCTCAAGACCCTGTGTCAACCAGAACAGTTTGTAGAATTCTGTCTCGAAATGGCCTCCATGGTCGAATCAGTGCACAGAAACCAGCACTAAACAAAAGGCAAATAAAAAAATGTGTGGCATTTGCCAAGGCCCACAGCCTGCTAAAAGGATGGACACTGGAAAAGTGGCAGAAGGTGGATTTCTCAGATGAATCCTCGGTTGAATTACATCACAGCCGCCGCAAATATTGCAGGAGACCTACTGGAGCCCGCATGGATCCAAGATTCACCCAGAAAACAGTTAAGTTTGGTGGCGGAAAAATCATGGTCTGGGGTTACATCCAATATGGGGGTGTGCGAGACATTTGCAGGGTGGAAGGCAATATCAATAACCTAAAATATCAAGAAGTATTAGCTACCTCTTACATTCCCAACCATAAAAGGGGCCAAATGCAGCAGGATGGTGCTCCATCGCATACTCAAGGCGAAGAAGATCAAGGTACTCCAGGACTGGCCAGCCCAGTCACCAGACATGAACATCATTGAGCATGTCTGGGGTGGAATGAAAGAGGAAGCATGGAAGGCAAAACCAAAGGATCTTGATGAACTCTGGGAGGCATGTAAGACTGCTTTCTTTGCTATTCCTGATGACTTCGTCAACAAATTGTATGAATCATTGTCGAAACGCATGGATGCAGTCCTTCAAGCTCATGGAAGTCATACAAGATATTAAATATGGATCTCACAGCACCACTACTTAATTCACTGACGTTGTGCAACATATTTTTGTATTTGAAGTAAATTATTTGTTCAATTTTCTGTAGGCGACAAGACTTTTGTCTTGTCAAAATCGGACCTTTCTGTGTTCATCAAATGATAAATCTTTCTTCAGTGAAGCAAAATTCGTTGTATATATTTAGCATAATTTGGGAGGGTTTTAGCTTTCATATGAGACATTTCTAAAACCAATCGATTAATTTAAAGTCAGGTTATAAGCTTTTGTTTCTACTAAATGGATAAGCGACAAGACTTTTGTCAGGGACTGTAGGCTACCACAGCATAGGCAATTTATGGAGAATAGATTGGGTCGAGGTTTAAAATGTACTTCAGGTAATAAAGAATTTAAATTGTGATCTGAGAAACAGGAACCAAAACCATGGACAACCGTCATCACCAGCTGAATAACATTGCACTACCTATAATTCCAAAGACCTGTGTGTAACAGGGTCACTGTGCCCCATCTATAATTCCAAGTGTGTGTCACTCTTGGTATTTGTGAGTTTCACTGACATCTTAATCACCAAGTGCATCACAGGCACAATGCAGGAAAAACTGATAAGTGCTCCAAATTCCCATCATTAAACATGGATGAAGTATAGTGGTTAAACAGATCCTAGTTGATCCATGTTTCGTACAGTGACAACTCACTGTTAAGTACGCACATGATCCCTGGATTAATTGCTTTTTATTATTATTATTAGTAAGATTATTTGCAATGTTTAATGATCAACTAAAAACATTTCTACTGTCAATGTTGCTTATAAAGTTGTATTTTAATTTCTTAAAACCCAATGCTGAGTTGCAGTGAGACAATGCAGTCATGTGCTCATGTGAACGGGGCATGTTAATCACTCAACAATGGGAAGTGGAGCAGAGGAACATGAAAAGCCTCCTGCATCATTCAAATCGTATGTATGGCTTCCCCGTAAAATATGTTGACGGACAAAGGGTTGTACAGTAAATCTTTTTGTAACAAACGGAAAGCAAATTATTGGTCTTCTAATTTTTTCGGGGTTTTTTTGCTGATAGAAAAAACCCATCTGATTCATGACTAAATCCGTAATGTGATCCAAACCAAGGGTTTTGTGATCCGTTGAACCACTAATAAAGTACCATAATAAAAAAAATCCTTTAGTGGTTCAGCATGGATTTGACCAGACAATCAAAATCGCCATACTTACTCTCGATGTCCAAGACAGAATGATTGGATGTTGTAGGGTGACTTCAGGTAGCTGACCCTGATTTTCTCATCACGGTCAGCTGTGATGACATACTTGTCATCGGGGCTCAATGTCTGGAAGTAAGCAGTCCCAAAATAAAAATGTCTTCACAAGTCACACATAAACTTGGTGAATAGTGTATATTTACCATGGCCAGCAACATTGACAGGTGCCCAAGCTTCAACTCCCCAGCTTTTCTCGGCTCCACCACAGAAAAGGAATAGACATCTCCTGACTTGTCAGCTGCCAATAACTCCTCCTCAGTCTGGGTGAACATCAGAGAGGTGCACCTTCTCACCAGCCACCTAGAAACACATGATGACAGCCATTTTACACATTCACATTGCACACAGAGTAAAGTGCGTTTTGACGTCATATACCTTGTGCTAATACACTTCCAGTATGGTTCTGTCCCAAAAAGTACAAGTCTTTTGTTGTCATCTGTTAATGCGACCAGCTTCCCAGACAAGGCAACGGCAAACGCCAAAATTTTGTCACTTCCATTTTCTCCAGTAGCACAACTATGCCTACAAAAATAAGAAAACATAAAATGAAGGATTTTAAGATGATGCATCGTGAAGATTCATTCGGTGGAAGTATATATTGCTTATAATGAGGGGAAATATTATTCAAAACTGCGAGCTAACTTCTGCCATTCGGTAGTTAGATTCTCTCTATCTTTGAGCTATATGGGTCCCACGATTTGCAAGGGGTTGTACAACAACAACTAATACTACCCTTTGATGTCTGTTTCTGTGTTTTTTTGCATTTTTTCCGCTGTGCTGCCGTCATAAACAAACGGGTCTCTGAAAAGACAGAAAGTACATTCGATGGAGAGACATCCCATTGCTAGCTAGCCATTTAGCTATATGGCCACGTTGTAATCAATTACTATGCAAAAATAAATACAAATAAAAGCAGGTATGGAGTGAAAAGGTTACTTTACCTGTTATGTTTGCTATGTACTGCAAGTAATAATTTGCCAAAGCTTGAAAGATACCACTCTCCACATACACAAAATGCTGCCATAGCTTTAACGTGGACTTACTAATATTTTAGGACAAACCACTGCTGCTTCTGAGCCGTCACGGAAGCACGTGGGGCTGTGAAATAGTCGCACAAGATTTACGTAATTCTATGTTTCTACATAGAATTTCTGTAATTCTATATTCTATATATAATATGATATGCATATAGATATATCATATTATATGATATATCTATATATATATATGTATATATGATAATATATATGATAATATTATAGTATATGTAATTCTGTATTCGTGGATACCTCGAGAGTCTGGGACGTTCGTTATTTTATAAATCTTGAGAACTGGTTGTGCATCTAACATTGATAATAAAATAGGAAACCTATTTTGGAAAAATCACGGAACGCTCTCTGTGTGGTATGTCACTGAAATCAGCTCAATACGTGCGTTCGACGTCTTGCGCTGTTGCAGACGGCTACAGAAGGCTGACTTGAAGCAGTGGATTCTGGTTAGATTTTTTTGTCCGACTTGAGACAGTGACGAGGCTGTGTATTAGAGATCCGTGAAATCAATACTAGAACAGTGGGCTGTGTAGCGGAGCACAATTTCTCAAAATCAATTGCACGGGATCTAATGACGACACAGCTATTTCATGATTGGCCAGACCCAAGCACAAAAAGAGAGATAGAGATAGTGTCTAACTTAGGCCAATACATCAAATTACACGTGGCTGGGCGCTCCCTTAGAGATAAGGTGAGGAGCTCGGTCACACGGGAGGAGCTCGGAGTAGAGCCGCTGCTCCTCCACGTCGAGAGGAGCCAGCTGAGGTGGCTCGGGCATCTGTTTCGGATGCCTCCTGGACGCCTCCCTCGGGAGGTGTTCCGGGCATGTCCTACCGGGAGGCGGCCCCGGGGAAGACCCAGGACACGCTGGAGGGACTATGTCTCTCGGCTGGCCTGGGAACGCCTCGGGATCCCCCCGGAGGAGCTGGAGGTGGTGTGCGTGGAGAAGGAAGTCTGGGCCTCCCTGCTCAGACTGCTGCCCCCGCGACCCGGCCCCGGATAAGCGGAAGAAAATGGATGGATGGATGGAGTGCACCGGTTCGTTTAAGTGCAAGTTCTAATGCGAAAACAATTCGCGACCATGCAGCGAAGATGTAAACAACGCTTGCTCGGCCATGACTGACGTCACGCAGCAAACCACAGTGACAGCTGTGTCCGACTTCATTGAGTGGGTTATAACTCCCCGCACAAGATGGCGAACGCCACTAATGCTTTTCTATGGCTCTGTCGTAACCCTCGTGCTCTCTTCGAATTCTGCAACTCCCCACCTTCAACCCTGAAATACAGCAGGTTAATAACATTTTAACCCTGAAACCATTTGGGGTTTCAATATGTCTGATGTCGGACAAAAATCTAACCAGAATCCACTGCTTCCTGCCAACAGGCCACAGCCGGCTACAGCACTTGACGAAGTCGAGTGCACCTCCCTCCACGGGTGAGGGGGCGTGACTGCAGTACTGTTAGTGCAGTTACATAAAATTGTTGCAGTTCAGGAACTCGGATCACGGGTGCAAAAGCAGGACCTCCTTGCATATTAGACTAATTAGTGCAGTGTTGTATTTTTCAATCTAAAGAACATTATTTTCAATCAACCGATCTTTTGAGGAACAAGCCTCTTCCTGGAGCATCTGAACTTCACTGACAACTGGTAATACTTCCATGGCGTCACAATGTCAATCTGACCCTGAGCTCTGTGTGCAGGGAATTAAACTGTAAAACTGAGTGAACGGTCGATTGAATTTCCGCTCATTGTGCCTATGTTTCATTAATGACTTGCCTACGGATGTAAAACATTGTTGACCTTGCAAATTTGAATCGCAACTGTCCAATTATTGCAATTTATCGCACTTTGTAGATTTGACTGCCGAATATCTAAAATAAATCGTGTGCATGCAGATTGTGGCAGAAAACCTTTGTAATTTCAGCAGGAATAATTTAAAAAGATCTAAGATGGCGGCCTCCTTGCTCAGGATAGGACGACTTGGCCATCTCAAGGTAAAGAAATGTCACCAGACAAATGTAGCTATGGTTTCGAAAGAATGGCATCACTGTATTTTTAGTCGTAGTCATGTCATACGAATGCATTTTTTAAGTGAGACTTCTGTTTTCGTATAACACAATAGTAATTTGGCTTTCCAGTTATCTAGCAATTAGCTGTTAGCTTTAGCAGGCATACCCAAATGATATACCAATAAATTAATGTAAAGACATGTTTTCATGGTAAAACTCTAGACTAGCTATATTGTAAACAATAATGAATATTTAAGATTATCAGTAAAGCATGCTGAACACTGTCCTATAACTTCGCCAGTCTTGCTAGCATTGTTACTAATGTTAGGCCCACCTCACTGGTGATTCACTGAGGCCTACTTGTCACAAACCAACATTTTGTCTAATTTGAACGGCTATGTTTGTCAAGTGTCTGCATTTTGAAAATTGGAGCATTCTGAGAAAGGCTCCTGCAGCAGCGCTTCTCTGCACGAAATCTGGGGGTCCCAAGAAGCTATCCAAGAAGAGCTCAAGTAAGTTTTGAACTTCCAACCACATAATGAATTGTCACAAGGCAAGCATTCGAGAAGCAAAATCACTTTCGGTAACACAAGCTAATGTAAATTCGGGTAGGAGCGCTATTGCTGTTACATTTTGTTTCATTATGTACTCCCTCTCTCTGTAAATGTGAATGTAAAGTTGTACACATTGAGACAGCTGCAGTCAAGACCAAGGATTAATCTTCCTGTAAATTGGATCTTACAGTGATTAAGTTAATGTGGAAGGTTATTATGTATTTTGTTTGTATTTATTTTTACCAAGCAATTGGATTAAAATATAAGATTCTTGTTCATATTCCATTTGACTTTTCATATTACATTGTCGTCAAAACAAAGCTGCACCAAAGCCAGTTTTCCACACGCGTGCCTTAAATTCCCAAGACTAACATTCAGATATAAAACAATAAAAAAAGGTTCTATAATAATTTTTGGTCCATGAAGCTAAATATTTAATTTCCAACTCGCATAAAATCCTAATTTAGTGTAGTTAATACAAAATGCCTGGATTTGTTCATCAAGAATGTGACGTCATCCTCCACAGATGTCAGGTGCAGTTTATTCAATTAGTTGTCTTTTAATATTTCATTAGTCTTCTTTGCTACAAATGCTTGTTTACATGTTTACAAAGCAAAGACTGTACAGTAACAAATAAATAAAAACTACCCTTGTAATGTATACATGGTTAAGTGTACACTTCCTCATTTTCAATTCATCTTAGAAATTATAAACGTTGTGCCCAATTTCTTTATAATCGGGCAACAATATTTACACCTCAACAACACCTTATGTGTAGTGTATTGAGACATTGTCCAAAACTCTTTGGAGGTAGCATTATGGTGCAGATGCTTCTAGGTAAGTGTCTTAACATGATGGTCTATAGGTCAAAGGTGAGGTGTATTGTGGTCTGAGCCGCATGGCAAATTTACAGAAATTAACATCTCGTCTGTTTGCCCCTCCTCCGTCCCAGAAAAAAACGAGTCCAAAACTTACTTCGATATAGAAAAACTTGTTCAGCACAGAACATATGTGGATTTTCCCAAGAAAGAAGTTTCTCAAGCAGTAGTTTCTGCAGCAGCAGAATCTGCTACCACTATTAAGCCTGCCATTGAAGCCATTACTGCTGAATCCATTGCTGTTGAAGGTGTAGCTGCTGCTTCAGTAGCTGAAAGTGCTGCCCCTGTAGCTGACGTCCCTACAGTTGCTGTTGACGCAACCGAGTCTGCTTCAGTAATGGAAGCAGCTGATCATATAGTTGAAGCTGTTGATGTCCCAGTAGCTGTTGCACCTGCTCTTGCCGATATCACTCCAGCAGCTGAAGACACTGCCCAAGCTGTTGAGCCTGGCGTTAAAGCTGCCATACCTACAGGTGAAGAAGCTCCAGTTACTGCTGAAGTCACTGCTGAAACTGCTACCCATGCTACTAACGCTGCTCCAGCTGCTGCAGCGGCTGTCCTTGAACGTTTTGATGAGACTGCTTCTGAATCCCCAACCGTGGAACCCGCCGCCGCCGCAGAAGCCGCCGCAGAAGCCGCCGCAGAAGCCGCCGCAGAAGCCGCCGCCGTTGCTGTTGAAGCTGCACCTGTAGAAATGGTTGATGCTGAGGCTACACCTGTTGAAGTTGCCCCTGTTGAGGCTCTCCCTGATGATGCTGCTGCTGAAGTTATAGCTGAAGCTGCTCCAGTGGAGAGCGCAGAGGAGCTTGTAGACATCACCTCAGTTGTGGCTGAAGCTGCTGGAGAGGAGCTGCAGGAAGAAGCCCAGGCGGAACCTGAACCAGTTGAGGCATCAGAGGGTACACACCACACTCCCCTAAACCCTTTTTCTTCTCTATGGAACCAGCAGTCTACCAACAGTCACATTTCCATCTAATATAAATATTTGCAAATATAACGTGAAATTTTACCTGATATAACAAAAAGCACTTTGTTCTTTGTGCATCTTATTCTTTTTCCATCAATATGATCTCAATCCCAAGCTATTTATTACTTTTTCTAGCTGCCATTTATCTTTCATGCCTACTGCCTGTGCATGTTAGCAGTCATGCAAACACAGTTTTTATACAATCCAAACTCAATCATTTCCTTCCTGCTGTGTATGTGGGTGCTGTGTACGTTTTCCATTGTCTAATTTACAATTATACTAATTTGACCATCTAAAGGTGCATGCCTCCACTGAATCTGAATTTCATCCTGCTTTCGCCTGCTCAGCTTACCATTATTAGCTGTTTTTGTTGTGGGGCAAGACACTAATTCGTTTGGCTTTGTTTCTAGTATTTTTCAGTCTCTTAGATTTGTTCAGTTCTTTTACCTGCCATTTGTTAGTTTTTAAAATGCACTTACCCATATTCTCAATGCTGAAAATAATTTAGAATAAACTGTTTCTAGATCCCTGAATTATATATAATGTAGTCTTAAGTTTTGTATATTGCCAAAATGGCTATTGTTAGTCTACTGTGAAAGATAATGTTGAGAAATCTGTTTATTTCTATCTTCATGCTTGTGTTGTGCCTTAAGTGTCTAAAAGCAGGAAGCCTTTTGGGGTGACCAGTGTGAAATTCTTTCATTCTTACTTCTTTTCTGGCTAAGGGCATGACATTGTGACCAAGTACTTGGTAATCAGCCAACTGTGAGCTGATGCAGCGACCCTGTACCATTCTATCCAACATCACAGCTAAACAGTATTTATACGCTCCTCGCTTGAATGCAGATTTTAGATTAGTTTAAAATAGCCAACATTCACTTGGTCCGTATACCCCGTTGTCATGTAACAGCTAACTTGCGGGAAAAAATCTTATGAGCTGAAAAGACATTACAAACACTTTGGGTTCTCCTGTGACACCAAAATAAAAGTTAATTTCAAGCTGGTGCCACTTAAACCTTCTCTGGAAGTTGCATGATATCAGTAATCTAATTGGTCTCTTTGGTGTTTATTGTATAATTATGACAGTCAACTCTCCCTACCCCTCTTTGTAATGTGTGTTTGTGATTAAAGTACATGACTGAGATTGGAAGTTGGCATGCATTTTGCCGTAGATTTTAGCGGAAACTGAGTATTACATGCCAAAGTTGTATCAGAAATTGTAGTTTAATAATACATTTTTCCAAGTGATGCTTTGACGTCCACCTAGGAATAGCCTAGCATGAAACTTCACGTCAGACATTATTCTCTTGTCCAGTCTTTCACTCAGTCTTTTCTTATCTTGCCCCTTGTAGATGCCTTGCTGTGGATACCCCATAGGCAATTTTAGCATGAGTTTTTGTCCAAGCTGTAATTGTATTGTGTGGTTCAAGACATACTGAAGAGATGCCTCATGGAATTTTGTCTCATTGGTCAAACACTTACATTATGTATCCAATTTGCAGCTCAGTTGGACCCAATCCAGAAACTCTTCCTTGATTCAATACGTGACTACTCCAATAAGAGCCAGTAAGATACGTCTTTACACAATCCTATACAATTACATTTGCCACGCAGAAAACCATTGAACTTTTCTCTCCTTCAGGGCTGCTGGTGCTTTGATTGATGCTGGTGCTGACTATCAAAAAGCCTTGGGAGAGGAGTTGACTAAACTTCAGAGACTGTATGGTGGTGGAGATCTCACAGTTTTCCCAGAATTCAAGTTCCCAGGTGAGCCATGTTTCAGTAAATTGACCGTGGGGCCTCTCAAATTCTTTCAAACTGTTTTGGGCTCTTTGAGATTTCAAAGGTAGTCTGCCAATGTAATTAAGCTTCAAAAAAGTGGTAAAAGGATGAGAAAATACCAAAGATTTTCAGTAGAGTTTGTCTTCCTGGGGGAGAAAGGTGCTTGCTCACACTGCTTGTTAAGCTATACTGCTACCTACTAGCTAGACTAGCTAACTAACTAGCTAGATATTAACTATTAGCAAGTTACTGATGTTGATAATGCAAATGTAATAAAAACTGAATAAAATATAGTAACTGAACGCAAAATACCAGTAAAACTGTACCTCGTCAGCATTTTGATATGTGAATCTAATTTGAGTTGAATAATAATAGTAAATAGCTTAACTAGCAATCTCTGTGACCTATCCAACAACAATCATCACAAAAGGTTTGAGCACATGGAGAACACCCCAGAGCCATTGAAGAGCCCCCTACCCAATAATTCTCTCTTTGGATACTATTTTATGAATGGACGTAAACTTCATACTGCAAAAGCTTTGATGGGTGGGATGGTCTTCCGGAAGTTAACCCCAATTCCCTAGAAGTTGGGACGCGTGAAATGTAAAAAGAAACATATAATACAATGATTTGCTAATTTTATAAACCAATGTTATTCACAATTGAACATCACAAATGTATTAAATGTTTAAACTGATTTGATTTTCTTTTGAAGCAATTAATTGAAGCAGTAATTTTTTTTGCAATTTTACATTTAGGATCATTATTCTGGAACGGATGCACAAAATGTACAGTCAGGTCCATAAATATTGGGACATCAACACAATTCTAACATTTTTGGCGCTATGCACTACCACAATAGATTTCAAATTAATCAAACAAGATGTACTTTAATTGCAGACTGTCTGCTTTAATTTTAGGGTATTTACATCCAAATCAGGTGAACGGTGTAGAAATTACAACAGTTTGCATATGAGCCTCCCACTTGTTAAGGGACCAAAAGTAATGGGACAGAATAATAATCAAATCAAATTTCCCCTTTTTAATACTTGGTTGCAAATCCTTTGCAGTCAATTACAGCCTGAAGTCTGGAACGCATAGACATCAGACGCTGGGTTTCATCCCTGGTGATGCTCTGCCAGGCCTCTACTGCAGCCGTCTTCAGTTCCTGCTTGTTCTTGAGGCATTTTCCCTTCATTTTTGTCTTTAGCAAGTGAAATGCATGCTCAATCGGATTCAGGTCAGGTGATTGACTTGGCCATTGCATAACAGTCCACTTTTTTCCCTTCAAAAACTCTTTGGTTGCTTTTGCAGTATGCTTTGGGTACTTGTCCATCTACACTGTGAAGCGCCGTCCAATGAGTTCTGAAGCATTTGGCTGAATATGAGCAGATAATATTGCCCGAAACACTTCAGAATTCATCCTGCTGCTTTTGTCAGCAGTCATATCATCAATAAATACAAGAGAACCGGTTCCACTGGCAGCCATACGTGCCCACGCCATCACACTACCACCACCGTGCTTCTCTGATGAGGTGGTATGCTTAGGATCATGAGCAGTTCCTCTCCTTCTCCATACTCTTCTCTTCCCATCACTCTGGTACAAGTTGATCTTGGTCTCATCTGTCCATTGGATGTTGTTCCAGAACTGTGAAGGCTGTTTTAGATGTTGTTTGGCAAACTAATCTGGCCTTCCTGTTTTTGAGGCTCACCAGTGGTTTACATCTTGTGGTGAACCCTTTGTATTCACTCTGGTGAAGACTTCTCTTGATTGTTGATTTTGACACAGATACACCTGCCTCCTGGAGAGTGTTCTTGATCTGTATATGATTATACTGACGTGTTTGTGAGGCTCGTCACATCCGGTGAGTTCGTTCTGTTTTCGTTCTGTTTTCAGCGAGTTACTTGCTCGACACTCTAGTGCTAACTCACGGTCTTTACACAAACTATTTCACACCATTACACATCACCGACAGTTTGTTTGCCTCCCAGTCCGGCTAGTTCGGAGTTTATCACAACTCTGTTTTGCTCAGTTTTGTTCAGTATTTCGTGGATTGGATCGCCCGCTGGCTCCAGCCTGAGCTAGCCTAGCCTAGCAGCTATCTAGCGTCATGGCCGAGTTTCCCCCAGCTTTTGTCTGCTCAAGCTGCAATATGACGAGTCAGAACCCTGGGTCTTTCTCTGATGTCAGCGATAGATGCGTGAAGTGTAGTGTTGTGGTGGCTTTGGAGTCTAGGGTTACGGATTTAGAGGCGCGGATCCGCTCACTTGAGGACCGCCTCTTGGGTTGCCCTGGCGTTAGCAGTATTAGCAAGCTCCAGGCTAAGACTACCCCCCTCACCCCCCCAGCACTGCCCACGCAGCCGGGACTAGACCATGATCAAGACAAGGTATAAAACATTTTGACCATTTCGATATAGCGATGCTACATCGTCCCCCGACTGCTAATAACGCCACCGCCGTGCACACAGCTCCACGATATCAATAGGTTTTCTCCCTCTACAGGCACCAGAGCCCCCCCAGAATGACTCCGTGACACTCTCAGTAATTGCGAATTCATAGTAATGATGTTAGATTACTAACCAGCAGTACCATGTAGGTTTATCACGCGTGTCCAATAGTTTTACATCGAAAGAATACCTTACGGTACTCTTAAAGAGCCAAACGTAAACATATGTTACCGACGAATCGATTCACGCAGTGTAGTTACCCCGGCAGACATTCACTCTGCTCAAATGCAAATAGTGCGGTGAATTGCTATCATCAAGACTGTAAGGTTTTTCTGGCCCCTTCCCCCAATCGACCATCTGAAATAACAGCCGCTTCGAGCATTCAACTCCTTGGTCCAGTGTCCCCCAAAACCAATTGTATCCTTTGACAATTGGAAGTGCTTGGGAAAACCAGCTCATACGAAGGTATGCATCCAGTCTCACTTCGAATACATCCTTTTAGTCCGGCAATGATACATACTCAGTCGCGAAAGTGACTGTTCAATACCTCGGCGCAACTAAGAGTTAACGCGCTGCTGTAAGCGCGAACGCCGCACGCCAATCTAAATTAATGACGTTTTCTGCTGAAAAAGACGTAAGGGAGTATCTTTGTCGTCTCAAGATTCTAATGAGCAGATCGAGACTGTTTGTGTCCGTCGTGTAAACGCTACCAGAAAGGTTAAAAAACCTTTAGCAGGTGTCAGAATGAATAATTTGACCAAGATTGTACCAACACATGTTACAAGTAAGCATAAACATGTAAAATGAGGACTGCTAAACATTCGGTCTATTTCCTCCAAATCTCTTTTAGTTAATGAGTTAATTAGAGATAATAACATAGATCTCCTAGCCCTAACTGAAACCTGGCTTCAACAAAATGACTATGTAAGACTAGAGGAGTCCACCCCACCCAGTCATGATAACTTTCAGATGGCCAGAAGCAATGGCCGAGGTGGCGGTGTGGAAGCAATCTCACACACAAGTTCACACTTGAGTCCTAAAACTGAAGGTGTGTTTTGCTCATTTGAAAACCTTGCCCTTTCATTCACCTGCCAAAACTGGAGAAATCAGAATGCAGCTTTATGTAGGTAGCTTAGCCCGGCCTCCAGTCCGATTTTCAGAGTGGGGCAAGGCTGAAGGGGCCAAGTTTGGTACGAAAGCAGAGTCCGGGGACTTGAACATGCAGGAGAGCGAGCAAGGCCAGAAGGCCGTCAATCGTTTAGGAGACAGGTTTCACGCAAAGGAAGAACAACCCAACACAACACAACCGAATTCGGGTATCTGAGGAATAGAGGAAACGCGCCCAAAATCCAGTATTGTCTGACCATTTCCTGATTACGTTTCAGTTCACTATTAGAGATCATCCAGCCACTCAGATGAAAACTA
>BROE01000022.1:13997354-14207280 GCA_036571765.1 Plecoglossus altivelis
TGATTCACGCAGGTGGTATTGACGCCTGGCGGAGACAATCAGAAGTGCTCAAATTGCAAGTAGGTGCGGTGTGTGAATTGGCTAGGTCGATGTCAGAGACTGTATTGTTTTCTGGCCCCTTGCCCAATCGGACAAATTCTGAAATGTACAGACGTTTTTCAGCATTCAACTCCTGGTTGTCCAGTTGGTGCCCCCAAAACGATGTAGTCTTTGTTGACAATTGGAGTGCGTTTTGGGGAAAACCTGGGCTCATACGAAGGGATGGCATCCATCCGACTTCGGAAGGTACATCCTTTTTAGTCCGGAATTTGAACGATAGCCTCAGTCGCTTAAAGTGACTGTTCAGAGGTGAGCCTCGGGCGCAGAGCAGTAGTGTTAGACGCTCTTCTGTTATTGGCGCTGAACTCTCGCACGCTCAGTCTGAAATTAAGTGGTCAGACTCAAGGCAGATCGAGACTGTTTGTGTCCGTCGTGTAAACGCGACCAGAAAGGTTAAAAAACCTTTAGCAGGTGTCAGAATGAGTAACTTGACCAAGATTGTACTGACACATGTTACAAGTAAGCATAAACATGTAAAATGTGGACTGCTAAACATTCGGTCTATTTCCTCCAAATCGCTTTTAGTTAATGAGTTGATTAGTGATAATAACATAGATCTCCTAGCCTTAACTGAAACCTGGCTTCAACAAGGTGACTATGTAAGACTGAACGAGTCCACCCCTCCCAGTCATGTTAACTTTTAGATGGCCAGAAGCACAGGCTGAGGTGGTCTCACACACAAGTTTACAATTGAGCCCTAAAACTAACAATGTTTTTGCTCATTTGAAAGCCTTGCCCTTTCATTCACCTGCCCGGATTGGAGAGATCAGAATGCAGCTTTGTTTGTGGTGATCTATCGGGCTCCAGGTCCTTATTCAGAGTTTTTGGCGGAGTTTTCTGGATTGTTGTCAAGTTCGGTGTTGGACTGGGAAAGAATTATACTGGTCGGTGACTTTAACATTCACTTAGAGGCTAGCAATTGTCTCAGTAATGCCTTCAATGCTTTATTGGATAGCATTGGTTTCACTCGGAGTGTAAATGAACCAACGCATAGTCACAAGCACACTCTGGATCTTGTTTTATCTTATGGAATGGAGGTAGGTGATTTAACTGTCTTCCCTCATAATCCAGTATTGTCTGACCATTGCCTGATTACTTTTCAGTTCACTCTTAGAGATCATCCAGCCACTCAGATGAAAACCATATTGAAAAGGACAATATCTGAAAAATCTATTTCTAAGTTCAAAGAAATAGTAGAGCCAATATTTAGTAACATGTCGTGCGATCCCTCTGAGAGCAGCCCCAGTTCCGGTGTAAGTGATCAGTATGTTGACACGATGGTGTATTCTCTAAAGTCTGCTCTTTATGTTGCAGCACCCTTTAGAGATAAGATCATTAGGCCAAAGCGCGCCTCTTCATGGTACAATGAAGAGCTGCTCTCACATAAGCAAATTGTTAGACAATTAGAGAGACCGTTCTGCCGCTTCCACACGGAAGACACCTTAAGTGCATGGAAAGCCTGTCTTCTGTCCTATAGGCAAGCTCTGCGTAAGGCCCAAATCAGATATTATTCGAATTTAATTGAAGTAAACTAAAATAACACAAGGTTTTTGTTCAGCACTGTAACCAGGCTGACAAACAATCACAGTGCAGTAAAACCCTCAACCCAGCTGCTCTTAGCTCTGATGATTTTCTTCTATTTTTAACAAGAAAATCAGTACAATCAGAGATCAATTAAGTGAAATTACTCCCACTATTAGTAATGAGCACGTATGATCTGTGAAGCTACTGCCCCATGTTGGTCCATCGGTTACTCTGGACAGGTTCTCTGCTGTTGATGAGGCGGAGATCACTTCGGTCATCATGTACTCAAAATCATCCACTTGTATTTTATACCCAATCCCAAGTAGACTCAAAGAAATCCTCCCCTTAATATCATAAATACATCACTCGAAAGTGGTTATGTCCCACAGTCCTTCAAGTATGCAGTCATTAAGCCACTGCTGAAAAAACCGTATCTTGACCCGGACCTACTGTGCAATTATAGACCTATTTCGAATCTTTTTTGTCCAAAGTCCTTGAGAGAGTTGTAGTTAAGCAGCTATCTCACCACCTTGAGGGCAACAATTTGTTTGAGGTTTTTCAGTCAGGGTTTAGGATCACAGCACGGAAACTGCAATAGTTAAAGTCACAAACGACTTACTAGTGGTCGCTGACAGTGGAATGGTTTTGGTCCTGGTTCTGCTGGACCTTAGCGCTGCGTTTGACACCATCGACCACACAATCTTGCTTCAGAGATTGGAATGTGACGTAGGTGCCAGAGGGACAGTCCTCAGCTGGTTAAAATCCTATTTATCGGATAGGAACCAACGATTAGGTTACAAAGTTTGTTATGTAAACGCGAGAGAAGCTGTCCCCTTGCTCTAGAAGAACTACCTGTGTCTCCGACCGGGTTTCTGTACTCGGATCTAAAATCTGTTACGCTCCTATAACTGCCTTTAGGTAACTTTATCAGAACGCATGGCATTAACTTGCACTGCTATGCGGATGACACACAGCTGTACTTATAAATGAGACCTGATCAGACCGATCAATTACACGTACTTAGTGCCTGCGTGAAGAATATAAAAATCTGGATGACACCTAACTATCTACTTCTTAACCAAGAAAAAAACGAGGTCATTGTACTAGGCCCAGAACGTCTGCGAGACTCTTTAACCGACCAGATGGTGTCACTGGACACTATCTGTGTAGCCTCCAGTTCGACTGTAGGAAACCTTGGCGTCCTACTGGACTAAGAACTATCCTTTACAGCACTTTGAACCAGGCATGCAAAACTGCATACTTTCATCTGCGTAATATAACTAAAATTAGAAAGATCTTGACAAGAAGTGATGCTGAAAAACTAATCCATGCATTCATTACATCTAGACTAGACTACTGAAACGCCCTGCTCGCAGCGTGAACTAAAAGCTCGATAAAGAGCATTCAGTTGGTTCAGAACGCAACAGCACGACTACTAACAGGAACCAAAAAAAGAGACCACATCACACCAGTGTTAGAGTCTCTTCACTGTCTCCCTGTTGAATTTAGAATAAAATTTAAAGTCCTACTCCTCACATCATAAGTGCCAATGGGATGGCCGCCTCACGCACAAACGCTAATCCTCCCCACCGACCTCAGCAAAGATGTTGTATTACCATATCATCCAGCCAGATCACTTCGCTCTGAAAGCGCTTGACTATTGGTGGTTCCTCGAATCTCCAAAAGCACAGTAGGAGGTCGAGCATTTAGCTACCAAGCTCCTGTGTTATGGAATCAGCTCCCTGTTCATGTTAAAGAGGCCGACTCAGTCTCTTTATTTAAGACCAGGCTTAAAGCATTTCTCTTCGAAATAGCTTATGGGCAGGGCATTAGTTAATATCGTAGTTCACTATAGTCTGTTCATCGCTGTACACAAGTTTCGATCCCTCCGAGGTGGGCTCTGTCCTGGATGCTGCCATGGCGATGACTCCACCCTACATGCCTCGCCCCGCCTAGCGACCTGATCTGTGGACCCGGGTGCTCCTCAACTGTCGGAGGTGCTTCGTACAACAGACGAACTGCTTTCCTCAGACCCACTTCGCTGAATAGCCGAACTCTCCTCGCACTTGATGATCTAGATGAACCCTTCCTTTCGCCTGAGGGGTTCTTTCTTTACAGTCCATCGCAATATGGATGCACGCCAGTCCTGGAACATCTACAGCCTGTCCGTCCGTGGGAGCAGGATCTCTCCTTCACTGTGGTTCTCCCCGAGGTTTCTACTTTTTCCCACAGGGTTTTTTGTAGTTTTCCTTGCCGAGAAGGAGGGTCTAAGGACAGGGGATGTTCCGGGACAGTCATCCATTTGCTAAAATCATATGTACATTTTTATAATGTGGTTTTCTGTTTATTGACCAATGATGGAATCCTTGTCGCCCTTCGAGGCAACTGTTGTTGTGATTTTGGGCGTTACAAAAATAAATTGAATTGAATTGAATCTGGCCAACTGTTGTGAAGGGTGTTTTCTTCACCAGGGAAAGAATTCTTCGGTCATCCACCACAGTTGTTTTTCTTGGTCTTGATGCGTTCCTTCATTTTAAGAATGTTCCAAACAGTTGTTTTGGCCACGCCTAATGTTTTTGCTATCTCTCTGATAGGCTGAAAAAACAAAACAAACCCAAGGATGGCTTGCTTCACTGATAGTGACAGCTCTTTGGATCTCATCTTGACAGTTGACAGCAACAGATTCCAAATGCAAATAGCACACTTGAAATGACCTCTGGACCTTCTTTTATCTGCTCATTGTAATTGGGATAATGAGGGAATAACACACACCTGGAACAGCTAAGAAGCCAATTGTCCCATTACTTTTGGTCCCTTAACAAGTGGGAGTCACATATGCAAACTGTTGTAATTCCTATACCGTTCACCTCATTTGGATGTGAATACCCTCAGATTAAAGTTGACAGTCTGACGTTACAGCACATCTTGTTCGTTTCATTGGAAATCTATTGTGGTGGTGTATAGAGCCAAAAATGTTAGAATTGTGTTGATGTCCCAATATTTATGGACCTGACTGTAGATGCAGGTTTTCATAGATTGGTCAATCTCTGCCCTTCTTGACTTCTGAGATACTTTGCCTGTCTAAGATACTCTTTTTAATCATCATTTTACTGGCCTGTTTGCAATTAACCTAGTTAGTTGCTAAATGATCCAACTGTTGTTTTTTAGTCATACTACTTGCAGCCTTTTATTGCCCTTAAATCTCAGGCACTTCTTTCACATAGAGAAGTATTGCCTATTTACAGGTTGGTCTATATTTATTGAGATATTGGTGTTGTAGGTATTGCATAAACCTTGCAGCCACTAGCTTCGTACTGTGGAGTACTGAAGGTGTTGTCTGTTATTATTCTGCTTTTCAGTAAACGTTTGACAGAGGCAATGTGTGATGGAGTGACACAGGATACATTCACGCCTGTTTAGTGCACATTGATGTAAATTTAACACTGAGACCAACCAACAACCCAATTGTCATGAATTATTTTAGTTTAAATTAGTTTAGTTTGCTTGTATTAGTATGCCAATTTTCCTCATTTAAACAGTTGAGAATTGACACATTGATTTAAATTGCCCTTTAACCTAATCCCCTGTGTTTTTCAGAGCCTAAATTGGATGAAGTCTCTTCCAAGTGAAAACCGACAGTCATCTTTCAGGTGTTGCCTCTTCCTGTTCTATGACGTTAAAGTCCAGATAATTACTAACTGTGATCAAGTCAAAGCTAAAACTCTGTAGTGGTTTTTGTATGTGGACATATAACTTCAGTAAACTGTAATTCTTTGGAAGTTAAAATGATTTGAGCTGTGAAATATGCTTTGTCACAGTGTTACAGGAATGAGCTGAATGTGGAAGTAAATAAAACTCATCCATATTTTTCTCCTTGTCTTTCATCCATAGAGGTAATGAACGCTGATGAATATTAATTTGATGACTTGCTCAAATTCACAAAAACACTTAGATATAAGTGACCTAACACAAATACAGTGGTGCAAAAAAGTATTTAGTCAGCCACCAATTGTGTAAGTTCTCCCACTTAAAAAGATGAGGCCTGTAATTTTCATCATAGGTACACTTCAAATGAGACAGAGACTTTCAACACCCTCCAGAGACTGGCTAGGCCACTCCAGGACCTTGAAATGCTTTTTACAAAGCCAGTCCTTCATTGCCAGTGCTGTGTGTTTGGGATCATTGTCTAGCAAAAAGACCCAGCCACGTTTCATCTTCAATGCTCTTATTGATGTAAGGAGGTGTAGGTTTTTTTAAATCAAAGTGATGGTCTTGAAGACACAACGACAAACTCAGAGATCTCTTTCCGAGTTTAATGATTATGACCGGTCGGGAAAAGGCACAGGGTACAGTCTTCAAAGTATAAAGTCCACATACATGAGTTTATATAGTTTTCAGAGACAAAGAACAGATAGGCAGCCTATAGGATTCGTACACGCTCAGTTTTACAAGCATCCAATATAAACATTAAACAGTATAGTGTAATGGTCTTGTTGGACTAAGACCGCTTAACCTAAACAGAGACTTCACAGATAACTATAACTCTTTTAAAGAGCTTTCCACATGTTAAAGTCCCTTGTCCTTGTCCCTTTGCAGAAAAACGGCCCCAAAGCATGATGTTTCCACCCCTATGCTTCACAGTAATTATGGTGTTCCTTGAATGCAACTTGGCATTCTTCCTCCTCCAAACACGACATGTTCAGTTTTTACCAAAAAGTTATATTTTGACATTCTCTCAATCCTCTTCTGGATCATCCAATTGATCTCTAGCAAACTTCAGATGGGCCCGGACATGTACTGGCTGAAGCAGGGGGTACGTCTGGCACTGCAGGATTTGAGTCCCTGACGTCGTAGCGTGTTACTGATGGTAGCCTTTGATACTTTGGTCCCAGCTCTCTGCAGGTCATTCACTAGGTCCCCCCATGTGGTTTTGGGGTCATTTTGACCCCATGAGGTGAGATCTTGCATGGAACCCCAGATCGAGGGAGATTATCAGTGGTCTTCTATGTCTTCCATTTTCTAGTAAGTGCTCCCACAGTTGATTTCTTCACACCAAGCTGCATATCTATTGCAGATTGTGTCTTCCCAGCCTGGTGCAAGTCTACAATTTTGTTTCTGGTGCCTTTGATCGGTCTTTGGTCTTGGCCATAGTGGAGTTTGGAGTCTGACTGTTTGAGGCTGTGGACAGGTGTCTTTTATACTGATAACCAGTTCAAATAGGCACCACTGTATAAAAAATAATAAACAGAGGAGTCAGGTACATTTTGGTAGGTGTGAGCGTAAAACATATTTAATCATCACTTTGTAAATTGAGAAGATAAACGTTGACATGGGTGAAGACTCTTGATCAAGTTCAAGTAGTGCTTTATTGTAATTCCGCTACATGTGGGGGTATACAGTGGAACGAAATGTCGTGCCTTACAGAGCCACGGTGCTACAGATGTACAGACATACACCAGTACAGGCAAACAACAATCAATTTAAAATAAATATATCAATTTTGCTATACATAAACTAAACAAGATACAAACTGTACGAATACTTACCGATGTGCATGTGCAAAGAGTATATATATAAGAGATATAGTACTAGGATCTTGACAATATAGTTAAATAAATAAATTGCCAAAACAAAATGGATCAGGCATATACTGTATATGTGTATATGTTACTTGCAGAAAGAAATGCCAGGATCAGAAAGTAGATTTCAAATTTTCCAAAAATCGTCAAGTTCTTATTCTTAGTTGTCCGGGTTTTCATTCAAACATGAATTATTGCCAAATCAACATAGATGTAAGGACATTCTTCTCACAACAGACACAACCATGCATAACAGAGCAAAAGTAATTACGAGCATTACTCAAAGGAACTTTAAATAATATAAAGCATGAAAGAAGATCCTCAGAGTATGCAATTAAACATGTTGAAAAAACTCACTGCTTCTCCCCTCTCTTACGTGTGAATACAAAGTTAGCAGGATTAATCTATCCCAATAAAGTGGATAAGACAAACCGCAAACCCAAATGCACAATCTCAGTGGTTACGATAACAAGAACCAATTTGGGATCCAGTTTCCATTCTTGAAGTCCTCTCAACATCATGTTTGGGTTGCAATATGCTGCCGACGGCAGAAGATGAATTGAAGGTACCTTTATGCAGATCATCAGGGGCCGGTTGGTCTGGCTCAGAATTATATGGACTTTGAAATCCCATATTTTGCTCTCCAGGATCAGGTAATCCATTTGACTTTGGTGCTGTTTTTTTTTATTTTTTTTTAATGCAACATTGGATTGGATCACCCTGATCCAGATACAAACTTTTAAAGATTTCTGAATAGGACTCAACGGGACCACAAACGAGAGACTGGAACATTTCCCGGTGGCGACGTTGCAGCGACGTATGTTTGAAAGTATTTTATAACCATACCCCTACTAAGTACTTCCAAAATAAGTCGTCACTTAGCTGTGTGATATACACGTCACTCACCTAATAAATATATCGCTGCCCGCTACTGCCTGTAGCATGGATGATTTTACTTTAGGTGCAGGAGGTGCTTTTGCACTCTCTACTGTTGCGATGAAAATAAATACACGTTTAATGTTCTATCGTGGTTTGTTGTATGTCGTTTATGTTAGGAAGCAACGGAAAGAAAAATAACATTGTATTTATTCAATAAAAGGTTCTTACAAAGAAACAGTTGGATGTGAGGGTCATGCCAATTAGTACTGTTGGGAATGGTTATGGAATCAATGTAAGTGTGCAGAATCATTACAAACTAAAACACTGACCCATTTTAGGGCAGTTTTTTCTCTGGAATAATTGATCTTTCCGTGTGCAGTCGCCGCCATCTTTCTGTAACCCGTAAACTAGATTCTACAGTTATGAATCTCACACAAAACCTTTGATACTATTTCACATCCATGTAACATGAATGCAATGTCATAACATTTAGAAATATTATTTACTCTGCTATCGGTTATTTGTACAGCTTACTATCAATATATTCGTCCTATAGGGGAAGGAATAGTTTATGAAAAGGTGTCAAAAGTCTTGGACCCGTTTCAATAGGCCAGTCCCTTTACGTAGGCTACTTGTATTGTACCGGAACATAATGTTGGGAGCACAGATATGGCGACCTCAATACTTCGAGTAGGACGACTGACGTCTCTCAAGGTAATGCAGTTTGTTAAATAAAATGCAGAATTGTTATAATTCTGAGATGATAATGAAATTAACTTTAGAGTGATTGTATAAAAAACATTATTTGCTGAAATGTCCTTCCTGACTTATTGACTGTTAGCCAGCTATAGTTAGCTAGCTAAATGTGGTTGCTATCTGCAGGTTTGTCCTCCAGGACAAACCCGTTTGACCGTTTTTCAGGCGTTTGTCATGAAAAACCTTTTTATATGTATTCCTGGGGAAATTATGAAATTCAATTAGACATTTACTATACTAAAAGACGTACGCACAACAATATTGCTCAATATCTGCTCAAGTTAGACGTTTTCAAAAGGTTAAAAAATTTACCTCGAAGTTTCTTCCGTTGAAGGGGTGATTAATGGGATTTTAGGCAATTTCCCAGTGTTCCTTACAGTTCCCGAAATGGTAATGTAACCGTTGTTGGTTATTTATATAATATTATATAATATTATGTGGTGTGTGTTGTGTGGTGTGTGTGTGTGTGGTGTGTGTGTGCCCGCTGCCCGCTTGGCCCCCGCCGCGTGTAGATATGGCAACATACACAATTAGTCATAGAAGATGCCATTCTAAACCAACCACTGCTATATCATTTGAAATATTATTATATATTATTCACAGTGACTTGTTTAGATTCTTCTATATTTCTTTGGTTGACCCACAATGGATATTATAGTTTAGTGTCTCCATATATTTACTAAGAATGAATTTGCTTTTAAATAGTGTCTACAGCTCGAGAAATGGGGCATTTTGAGGATCCCATCATTCTGTACCCAGGTGGGGGAGCCAATGAAACCAGCTGAAAAAGCAAAAACCCAGGGTAAGGCCATTTCTTTGTTATCGTTACCTTTTGTGTTTGGTTAACCCTCTAATGCTTTAAGTTTTCTTACATGATTGGACCTAGTGTGCACTATCATGCATTTTTTAAGATGCCAATTCAGTTACTTCCAATATAGACTTACATCATTTTGTTGTTTATTATGAGGTGTAAAGGTTAATGGCATGAATGAGTGAAATGAATAAAATCAAGAAAAGGTGTATTGTATGTATTAACCTAAAGGTACTTTGTAGGACTTCTCCGAAAGGAGGAAACCTATTGTCATTGTTGGTTTTATTATTGGTGAAACCACCTAAGTGATTCTTCCGTTTCTTACTATTATTATTATCATTATTACACATCTTAAACATCTAAAGATGTTATGGGACTGAAGACACCAAATGATGAAGTGTTTCAGGTGTAATTTTGTCCCATTCTTCCTGCAAACAAGTCTTAAGGCAACAGTACGGGGCCTTTGCGCTTCAAAATGCGCCACACATTCTCTATTGGAGACAAGTCGGGACTGCAGGCAGGCCAGTCAAGTACCTGTATCCTCTTACTCTGCAGCCAGGACTTTGTAATGTGTGCAGAATGTGGTTTGGCATTATCTTGTTGAAATATGCATGGACGTCCCTGGAAAAGATGTGTCCGTAAAGGCAGCGTATTGTGCTCCAAAATCTCTATGTACTTTTGAGCATTAATGGTGCCATCACAGAAGTGCAAGTTACCTTTGCCAAGGGCTCTAACACAACCTCATACCATGACAGACCCTGGATTTTGGACTTCTAACAGTCTGGATGATCCTTTTCTTCTTTGGTCCGGAGCACACGGCATCCATTTCTCCCCCAAAATACCGATCATCTGACCACAGTACACATTTCCACTGTGTGATGGTCCATCCCATGTCTTTGAGCCCAGGGTAGTCGACTGCGCTTCTGGACACTTAACATAGGGCTTCCTTTTCAATTCAATCTATTTTTGTAACGCCCAAAATCACAACAACAGTTGCCTCGAAGGGCGACAAAGATTCCATCATTGGTCAATAAACAGAAAAGCAAGTTGTACAATGTCCATATGATTTTTAGCAATGGACGACTGTCCCAGAACATCCCCTGTCCTGAGACCCTCCTTCTCGGCAAGGAAAAACTACAAAAACCCTGTGGGAAAAAGTAGAAACCTCCGGGAGAACCACAGTGAAGGAGAGATCCTACTCCCACGGACGGACAGGCTGTAGATCAGGGGTCTCCAATCCCGGTCCTCGAGGGCCGCTGTCCTGAAGGTTTTCAGTGTTTCCCTGCTCCAGCACACCTGAGTCTAATAAAGGGTCATTATGAAGCTTCCACAGAGCTTGGCAATGGCTCATTCATTAGAATCAGGTGTGCTGGAGGAGGGAAACATCTAAAACCTTCAGGACAGCGGCCCTCAAGGACCAGGATTGGAGACCCCTGCTGTAGATGGTCCAGGACTGGCGTGCATCCATCTGCAGATGGACTGTAGAGAAAGAACCACTCAGGAGGAAGGAGGGGCTCATCTAGATCATCTAGTGTGAGGAGAGTTCGGCTATTCAGAGAAGTGGATCTGAGGAAAGCAGTTCGTCTGTTGTAGGAAGCATTCCTCCGACAGTTGAGGAGCACCTGGGTCTTTTGGCACAGTACAGTTTCAACTGGCATTTGTGGATGTCACTACGTATTGTGGTACTTGACAAAGGCTTTCCAAAGTAGTCCTGAGCCCATGTGGTTATATCGCTTATAGATACATGACAATTCTTAATGCAGTGCCTCTGAGGAATCAGAGATCGCGGTTGTTCAGCTTAAGCTTCAACTGCAATTCCTCCACATTCCTTGAATCTTTTAATTGTTATGCACTGTTGAAGGCGAAAGAAGAAAATGTCTTCCTATCTGTCTTCCTATCTTTCTATGAGGAGTATTGTTTTTAAACATTTCTATAATTTTTCTCATGTATTTGTTGGCAAACTTGAGACATTCGGCCCATATTTGCTCCTAAAGCAGTAGACCTCTCTGGGATGCTGCTTTTTACCAAATCATAAATACAATCAACTGTTGACATCACCTGTTTCAAATCACATCATTATTTCACCAATTTCACTGATTACTATCCCTAAATTGCTCCTGTCCCAACCTTTTCTGGAATGTGTTGCAGGTCTGAATGACAGGAAAGGATGTATTTTACAAATGAAATAAGTTGACCAGACTAAACATGAAAGATTGTGTTCATTTTGTCTGCATTGAAATGCAAGTCAAATTAAATTTAGAAATCACTTCTTTCTTTTTTTGTGTTTTCCATACTGTCCCAACTTCTTCTGATTTGAGGTTGTATATTGATTCTCTGTTAAATTATTACAAATTTCCAAACATTTAGTTAATAACTGAAGTCATTATACGTACAATGGTTGAGACTGCCACCATTATTTTTGGCCTACTATATTGCTCTGTTCGCTATCCAAACCCTTTTTACTACAGATGATTGTTTGAAAAAAGTTAATTTAATCCTAAATAAATAAATGTCTATATTCCTTACTATTCTTAGTTTGATTCCAAATGCCTTTTGTTAATAACATTAGTTGAATCGCGGTAGCGTACTGCACTCCATTGGATTATAGAGGGGACACCTGCAAGATAAGAACTTTGTAGAGTGCCCAGAGGTAAACCCCTTCTGATTTGTACTCATACAAAATACCCCCCCCCCTCCGTTATCATGGGATCCAGTACATGTTGTGGAAATGCCACATCCACATGGATAATTTATTATTGATAGACAATATACATGCACACCTGTACACTTTTGTATCTCTCTAAACGTTGGTGTACTTTAGTAGGGGACATTAAAGGTGAGTTGTTGTTTTTATTCTTTGGTAGGTCCTGTTGGACTATAAGATTCCAAATCGAATAAAGTATACTATTATGTACTTTTCATTGAAAGTCTCTCTCTGTCCCATTTTGCCATTTCCTCAGTTATTGAGGCTCCAGACGGGAGGGCTTCGCTGCTAGCCTACAAGACTGTTGTTGGCTTCCCAGTAAAGCTTTTTTCATCTGGAATACTCCAAACCCCGGCCTTAAGTGAGATTGAATTGCTGACAAGCCCAGCTGCTTTTGAAACTGTGGTAGATACAGCAGCACCTGCCATTGCCAAAGCCACGTCTGCTGTGGTCGAAGAGCAAGTGACCACAGAGGAATCACTTGAGTGTGCTGCTAGTCCTGTGGTAGATGTTGCCCCACCTGTTGCTGCAGTGGAAGACCCAGTAACCTTGTCAGAAAGTGTTACAGTATCCACCACAACCCCAGTGGCTGACAAGGCCACTACATCAGCATTGGAAACAGACACAGAAGCACCTACTCTAGTTGTTGAGACTGTAGCCAATCAAGAGTCCTCTGCCTCTGCTGCTCCTGTTATGAAATCAGTTCCTGCCTTTGAGGCTTTATCAATTGCTGAGCCTGTGAGTCTAGAGGTAACTGCGAGAGAATTAGTTGCCATTGAAGAAACAGGTACAGAGCTTTCTGTCACCCAATTAGCAATGGTTTCTGAAGGTGCCACAGTCTCTGATATTTCCACTCATGTTGATGCAGCTCCTGTAGTGGCTGAAGCTCTCCATGAAGATATTTTAGTTGTAACCTCTTCAACAGCTGCTAAAGTTGTAATTGCTGCTCCCTCCTCTGAGCCTGGAGCTGCACCTGTTGATGGATCATCTTCTTCATCTAGTGACTCTGACTCTGACGATGAGAAATCCGACGAAGAGAAGTCTGAAGTGAAAAGAAATGGAAAATCCAAGGACGCTGACTTGGCTGAACAGAAAGTTAAGGACCATGCCAATGAGACAGGGCCTATATCGGTAATTCCAGCAGAAACTATTTTGTTAGCCATGCATGTGGTCACACCACCAGTGACTACAGTGGTAGACTACAGAGTTGTGCAAGCACAGGCTGCACTAGAATTAACTGCAGTTAAAGAAGCTCCCACAGGCTTTCCAGAAACTTTACCCAAACCTTCCTTGGACGTCGCTGGAAATGGTACCCTAACTGGATGCTCTGAAGAGTTGATAGAGGCTGTACAAGAGATTGCTGCTGACCCTATAGAGTTGATGGCAGAAGCGGCTCCAGATGTTGCGGTGACCACTATAGAGAGAATAACTGCAGCAGTGCATATAGTCAACACAGGAGCAGAAGATGCATCTGAATCAGTCCCTGCAGAAGGTCTTGGTGAAGTTAAATCTGTGGCTGAGGCTCCAGTAGTGGTTATCTCAGTTGCAGCTCTTCCAGAATCTGCTGCAGAAGCCATATCAGATGAACCTGCAGCTAAAACGATTCCTTTTGAGGCTGCTGATAAAGTGACTGCTGAGGCTGCCCCTGCTGCTGAGGCTAATACTGAAAATGAATGTGATGCTCCACCACTGGAGAGCACCGAGGGGCTAATAGACCCTGCCCCAGTTGGGGCTGAAGCTGCAGGAGAGGAGCTGCAGACAGAGGCCCAGGAGGAACCGGAACCGGTGGAGGCGTCTGAGGGTACACATAACACACCACTTAAACCTTTTGTCTCCTCTGTGGACCTTTCAACTACAAATGTTCATGCTTCCAATTTCATTCTAAACGCATACTGTTGACTGGTAGAAATCTGTAAAATTCACGATAGCTTGAGCAATGTTTTTAGACAATGTAATAGATTTTTTTCATTTTTCAGGATTCACATCTAAAAAAGTATTAATATAAAGTATAAATATAGTTAAAGTATAATTTCAGTATAAAGTCTAATTTCATTTAACTGCAGTCTGGCTAACAGCCACTTGCATGAATATTTACACTGCTCTGTTTTAACATTTCTCTCTACCAATGTACTGAACTACAGTTTCCAATTATTCCAGGAAACTTTAGTTTGGTGTCTTATTTTTCCAGGATTGCCCATCAATGGGCCTTGTCTAACAAATATTCCCTTCTACAAGCTGCCCGGACCATTTAATAGCATGTCAATTATTGAGAGGAGGGGAGGGCTGTGATGCATGTTATTTGAAAGGCACATTTTGGATTCTAGTAACACCATAAAATATCAAAAATCTGGGGATGCACTGATAAATAGACCCTGCTATCAGCAGATACAGGCAGAAAACATATCACTATATCTGCTAACTACTTTAAAACACCTGAATACTTGTGGTATCTGAGAAGGCATGCTTCTCATTTCATTCTTTTATTGTTCATTTTGGCAATTTTCAGACTTTAATATATATTTTAAAAAATATATACATTTTTTAATAAAAATATAAATATGTTATGTCTAAATATATATGTAATGTTTATACTATATGTATATGTGGTTTATGTAAATATATGTTATCTAGTGTGGTAATTAAATATACTAAATATATAAATGGATTATATATATATATATATTAACTCATATCTTTGTTTTCTACTATATGTCTAGTATATCTCATTTGTTCTTTGTTAATATTTTAGTGACCATATTAAAGCACTTTTTATAAATATTAGTTATAATATCAACGTGCGTAATTAATACTGTGAAGGACGTAAACCTCATCTATAATCATTGTAATCCTTTATCTATTAATATATGTATATATTTAAAAAGTCTGAAAATGGCCAAAATTAACAATAACAAATGAGGGATACTTATACACATATTTAAAATACATGGAGAAATAACTTGTGCAATTACAATGATCTGCAATTAGAAGCCTCGTCAGAAGCAATATTTTAATAACATTTGACAGTGCATGAGATTGCAGAAATGTCAACATCGATATTGGCCAATGAATATTGACTCAGTGCTGGCCAATTTTCTTATTGGTGCATTTCAACAAAAACTTTCTTGCTTGCGCTTGACTCCTTTCTAACTCAGACTCTGACTTGCATTTCTATCTTATTTTTAAATTAATTTTGAATTGTAGTCTGTATTTCTATTTTACATCCAGTGGTTTGCATTGTTGCATTAATTCATTTCCGTTTCGTATAAGAAGAATATTATTTGCTAAGGATTTTTTTGTGCACCGTGTACAAACGAGCATTGTACGAACATTGTATCTACAGATAAAAAGATGCATTTAAATTATAGTGTACATGCTAACAGTAATTTCACATTGAACCAGTATGGAGCTCCAGTCTGAAAGCTTCATACCTTTTGAAACTAATTCCACAAGAAGCTGGATGTGATTGAGATCTAAAGGTGTTAGTTGTCATTAATGTCTCCGATGTTTTATTTTCACTCCTCTCTCTCACTTCAAAATTTCTGGATGTGCACTCCTAATGTTTTTTTTTTTTACGGGAATGGGTTATTATGAATATTATTCAGTCTTTGAACTGTGAATGAACAAATTTGTATTGGAGTATGATATATATATTTTTTGATCAGTTCCAAATAAGCAAGTAATATATTTTTATGGTTGGACTGCAGTATAGAAACTTAAGTCAACATCCTTTTAAGTAAGTAAAGTATTTTACTTTGTTGTAAAGTACTTTGTTTACTTAAGTAAACTTAAGTAAACATCCTTTCCACTTTTGTTGGAAAAAACTCTTATTCCCTTTATTCTCTTTTATTGATAAAAAAGCAAGATCTGCAAGAATATGTTGGTAAAACAAGACACAAAAGCATCAACAAAATATGCTCGTTCTATATGTCTTCTGACCTCTGTGTTTGACTCTTCCCTTTTAGAAGCAGCCACTGCACCCCCACAGGTGGAGCCAGAGCCATTTGACATAAGCACCTATAAGAATTACCAGCACCATAGTTACAACCCCTACACATTTGCAGACCTGGATCTGGAAATGTTCCAGTATCGTCTACCTCAGCCCTCCTCCGGCAGACCTTCTCCTAGACATTGAGATGCACCTACCAGTTAGGACCAACTGTCTTTTTTTGAAGGATGTTCTCTCTTTTTTGCTGTCCTTGCAAAATACTATCACAGTAACGTAATGGTGGAAAAACATACACTAACTGCACAGATATTTTTTGCTTGAGTAATTTCTGATGGCAAAGATTATAGCTTTTGTCTTCTTTCTAATGGGTTAATGTAAACATTGTAGAGTGTTTAGTGCATCAACTGGATTCAGTGATGTTGCTGCACATCCACTTGTTCCCAACATTTGAATAGAAGCTTTGAAGTGTTGGTTTTATGGATCTTCTATAATCAATACTCACTGAGTGTTATAAATCAATGTAATTAAATATTTCATTACAGATTTTTGTCTCAGCTCTTATATTGGAACACTGGTCTCAAATTGGTTAGGCATTCCAGGAGGGTGCCCAGACGTCACATCTCCTGCCATATCATTAATCTGCATGAGACAACTGCTATACGTGTGCTTACGTGATGACGCAATACGACAGCTGTGGGTCCGGATTGCTGCAGCCGCGTGTCCGTATGACGAAGATTGGCACTCAGGTAGGCTGTCACTCAAAATATTTTTCCAATCCCTTTGGAACGATCAGGGCCGTATTCCAAAGGCCCAGGACAAGAGTCGCCAAAGAATGAATGGATACAATTAGCAGAGCAACAGCAAAGCACAGGGAACACTTCGAAAGGAGGCACACATATGTCGATGTTTTAAAGGGAGAATAGGATTCTTGAAAAGTATGGGTTAGATTGACAAGGCCTTAGCCAAACCCTCCTACAGTTGAACATTCGTTAAGGATGGACGAGACGAGGAGGGATGGGCAGCTGTCCCTCGCATTATTGATTTACCGCGGAACAGTATTTAGAATCATATTTGCCAGTTAGCTATCTAAAATTAAAACCGGTATGATTATAATGACCTTATTATAACCTTTAACTGCATCCATGCTAAAGATACGAAAATGTATTAACGTGGGCTAGCTACCTAGCTAATACTATTCGAAAAGTACTAGCCCACTATCCTAGCAATCTAAGAACTAAACAGCACTGAAAAATTACGAGCAAGGTATATATACCTTTAATTTTTGCTGTTGTTTTAGTTGACGACAGCTAACAGGGTCAGAGAAAGAAGCAGTTGGCTTTCTCGGACAAATTATTAGCTGCATTATTGTTCCTCAAACCTCTATAGCAAGTCGACATTAGGCCGATATACCGCTAGAACGGTGGTGGGTGTGTGCCTTAAACTAGCAGAGACGACTTTTACATCAAGGCTAGCTCGACTTTCTACATTCGTTTTCTGGCTAACGTATAACTTTGTACCTCGTGCATTGAAAATTACAAGGAACTGAATCCCGTCCAGATCAAGCCCATTAGAAATGTAAACGTAAAGAAAATACCTCCTTGCCACAGTATCCATACGTATGGTGTTGGCATAGAAAACACGTTTGAATTTAAGTTCATTTTAATTTTTCTTCTAAATTATAACCCACTATCTGGTATACCACTATCTGGTATACTAATTACAGTTATTTGAAAAATAAAGTAAGTAAGTACATATGTTAGATATGAATTCTGTTATATGACTATGATATCCTGTTTGTAAGACAGGGAACTGAAATGATACTGGTTAACCAATGATGTCTTAAGTGACAATTAAAGTAATTAGTATGTTAGTTAATATTCAGTATATTTACAATTAATTCAATGGATAATAAAAGCAATGCATCTTATGTAAGAATCATTTCAGGAGACTCACATCCGAGCATCATACATGACCGTGTAGGCAGAAACACTGATAACATACTTAAAAAATAGGCCTATAGCTGTTTTGGTTCTGATTCATAGCTAGATTTATTATATTTTGTGTTGACCGTCTTGTCTTGAAAAATGTAAGTTGGGGGGAACGCAAGTCAAATGTGTTTGTGAATTACACATTTCTATAATGCTACAGTATTTACAGCAGCAGTGAGTCCGAAATTGCTCTGAAGGAGAGCAGCGGGGTTTGTTTGAGGGATAGGTTAGATCTAAACATGTTTGTAGCAAGTTTATAAAATGAGTCAGTTATCACCTTGTGAAGAAATATAAGAGTAGGGCTAGCTATATGTTGGGATCCGTTGATTGAAGTACAGTTGAGAAATATAGATTTTGAATCTAAAACTTTAAAAGGTTTATGATTATCTAAGTTGGTTATAAAATGTGGGCCCTATGACAGATCTTGTTAAAATAAAGTTTTCTTTCAGTTGTAAAATTCAAGCTGTTTAAGACTGACATCCGTGACATGTTTTCCGGCTCCTTGAAACAAATATTTTTGCCTTTTTGTTCTCAATCAGTTATTGTTGCTTCTGTCACATGGCCGGGGATAGGATTTAGCATCCTGGAAGAGAGTCTGGCAAGCTGTTGGTAGGGTTGTGGATGTAAAAAGACAAGGAAGGGGAGGGGGTGATGAGGATTTTTTTCAATTGATCTGCCTAAATATAAAATAAAAAATAACCCCTTTGTGGTTATCTTAAATTGCTGAATTTGATGCAGTAACCAATATGATCACTAACTCCAGACAGGAATTAACAGAATGGTGTTTTTAATCACCCTTCTTAATAGTTTATTGAAAACTGCTCTTATCCTCATAAATACCAAGCTTCTTTATATCTTATTCAAGGGAAGGAAGTGTGAGAATGCACTGTATGGAGATTTGCCCTGTTGGCACTCTCGCTTCTCTCACGTTGCCTCTGTGTCACCCTTCTCACTCCCTCCTTCTCCTGTCCTCCAGATGCAGGGTGTGCTGATGGACAGTGATTCAGTGCAGAAATTTAATGAAAGTAGCTTGACGGAGGCCACCAGTCCAGTCCCTACAGCACCTCAGATGCCCATGGATACAGACAGGGCCTCAATATATCGGTATAGACTCTCTTAAGCTCCGCTATCAGTCCCTCCTATGTTTAGCTAACCTTTTGTCTGACACCACGGACAGTTATTTCTCTTCATCTGGCATCATAAGTATGAAACTGTAAGATAGGCATGTGTAGTTTTATCTGTCAACATACATTTGTATGTGTGGGTATGTGTGTGTATTTCAGCCACCCACTGTTCCCTCTACTGGCACTGCTCTTTGAAAAGTGTGAACAGTCGACACAGGGCTCGGACTGCGTCACGTCGGCCAGCTTTAATGTTGACATTGAGATTTTTGTCCGTAGCCAAGAGAAAGAGGGCAAAGCCCTCTTTAGCGAAGACCCTGAACTGGACAATCTGGTAAGCAGGCCTTAACACTGTCCCAAGCAATTTAGTTGAATCTGTTTTCAGTTACAGTTACATCTAAAGAGGTGACCAAAATTACGTAGCCTACAGAATGTGTGCACTACCACTGAAGTATGTCCTTGTGGTCTTCATTCATTGATGCCAAGCATGCCCCAAGAAATATTTCATAGGGATGGCCAGATGGGCCACTGAAAATCTGAATTTTGCACCATACAAGCCATAAATGAATTTAGGTAATTCTAATATCTTGTTGTCGTATCTAGGGTAGTTGAAAACTCTGTGAAAATGAGAATCAAGGAATTTAACGTCACTATCAAATCAAAACATTCCAGACAACTGATGCAGATGCAAGTCGAAGGGGCAGGGGACAGCAGAGATTGTATCAGGAGTAGCCCTGCCCCCTCTTGGGGATTGATGCTCCTATTATTGTTGAACTTGATTGGTTTCATATTTTGTAGCATCTGTCAAATCAGGGGTGTCCAATCCTGGTCCTCGAGGGCCACTGTCCTGACAGTTTTAGATGTTTTCCTGCCCTAGCACACCTTATTCTAATGAATGGGTCATTATCAAGCTCTGTGGAAGCCTCATAATGACCCTAATTAGACCCCTCATCATTTGTTAAATATTACATCTTAAGCAGTACTTGCATGTTAAATGCAGTCTCATACATAATAAGGTGAATGTATTACGTTAATCAGACAGTTACGTTAATCAGGCAGATATCAGTTTAGTTTCGTACATTGACAGTGGGCCACTGTCAAGGCTTTATGGGCCAGTCATTGGCTAATTTTAAATTTATTTTTTACATGTGGATAAAGATTTACACATTTATCAGCCCCAGGTGCATTGGCCCACCAGACATTTGCGCGGTATAGCAGATTACCAATCCAAACCTGAGTGTAGGTGTATAATTTAGAAACTGACTGTAAATCAGTAAAGTAAGTCATGAAAGTAAAGTAAGTCATGAAAATCAGTGGTTGTTGTCTATGATATTTTACTAGTGTAGGGCATGGGTGGGAACTTAAATTCCTTGAAAGAATTTAAGATAATTCTGCTCAGTATTAATTGTTTTACGTCTGAAGAAAGTTAAATTATATGATCGTGAGCTTTTACTGTTATACATGTTAAATAAACCTAAGTGTCATTTTTAAACGTATCGTTAAACCTTCACAAAAACAAATATGTATGTATGTTAAAGGCCAGCAATTGATTAACTTTATACAAAAGCAATAAGTACTTTGGATGTTTTCCAGTTCAATTCAGTTTTTATTACTCTGTGAAAAAAATCTTGTCTGTCTTGGGCTTGTAGTTGAGGCTGCATAAACACACATACGTAAATCTTCTGACTACTAGTCTGTCAAGACTACAGATTTCCTACCACTCAACATATTTGTTTATCATTTTTTATTTACCTCACAGAAGCCAGACTCGGACAACCAGAAGGGTTGTCTTGCATTTAGATCTGTTGTAGGGAGTTTAATATTGGCCGAAAAACCGAAACATATTCCCCTATGTTTGAAAGAAGAGGGAAACTGAACAGTGTATTAACATTAACCAAATTATGCAAATACCAATGAAAAGGCATATAAGTAACACTATGGGTTAAATCAGAGTAAGAATGGTCAAAGTAAGGTTATATAAAATATATATTTAAAAGCATTGCAAATGAATGAAATCAATTTCAATGCAGACATGTTTCATGATGCAGGTACATTTTTACTTACTCTACCATGATTATTGTAAATCTGAGAAAGCTAGAGGTGAATATAAACCTTCAGGAGATAAAGAATCCAGAGAACAATGCTTCAATTCTCTTGCGCAACCAATCAGACCACATCTTGACCCTTACTTATCAATACATGACTAGCAATGAGATAGTAAGGTATGCAATGAGGTGATAGAGACCCATCAAGCAGAGACTCCATCCAGCAACTCCTGATTTTAACATATGAGAGGTGGGGGTAGGGTGACATCAAGCCTTACAACAGCCTAAACCTCATGTTAACCTTTTGACTTACTAGATGGTCAAGGCCATCCAGGTACTGCGGATCCACTTACTGGAGCTGGAGAAGGTGAGTGACCTGTGTAAGGACTTCTGCAGCCGCTACATTGCCTGCCTTAAGACCAAGATGAACAGTGAGACCCTACTGACTGGAGAACCAGGGAGACCTTATTCTCCTGCACAGGGTCAGATGCAGAACTACTCCCCAGCTAAGATCCAGGTACAGATACACATACATCCACTTGGAAATCAAAACATATGACACACAACATCAACCAAATAACTATAAAAACTACTTTCGCACATCAGATTTTTGTAGATTTGTAGTGCTCAAGTGCATGCAACACAGATTGTCCTTTCCTTACTGACCTATTTTGGTATCTTAACTGTAGTTAATTGGACCTCTATAATATCTACTTGATGGGAGCAGTTTGCATTTTGATAACTGGACATAGAAAGGGTCATAAGTTTTCTTACCCGTTTCACCCTAGCTCGTTCAAAGAGGATTGGAGGGAGAGCTGCTACGTCACCTCCATTAAATTGCATTGCTGTGAATTTATTTGTAATTAAAGTTATCTGGTCTTCCTCTTTAATCTTCATCTGCCAGGACTTGAAGGTCAATTTTTTATTTTTACATGGTTGATGTTGTTTTTATGGTTGGTGGTGTGTGCCTGTGGTGCAGACCTCTAGCTCTTTCACAGGTGCTCTTGGTTCCCACGGTATTGCGGTACCAGCGTCAGCCCTACAGCAAGGCAACCTTACTCTGACAAAGGTTAACCCCACCCAAGTACTAGCAGGTATGTCACCATGGCATACGACAACATCAGTTACTCCTAGCAACCACCATCACCATTTCCACTTCTCCCAAAACAAATATCAAATAGGCTATTACTTTTAACACACTCCAAATGCAGTACATGGGGTGTATAAAAAGTATTGATCCCCATGGACCTCTTCATGTTTTATTCAACATTGGATCACAATGGACACATTGTCTTTTGTATACTAATCAACAGAAAATATTATTTAATGTCAAATTAAGAATAAATCTCTACAAATGTATCTAAATTAATTAACACATTAAAACACCAAATCACTGATTGTATAAGTATTCCCCTTTACTTTGACACACCTAAATCATTGATGCAACCATTTTCGTTTAGACGTCACATAATTTGAGAGATCATCTTTGTGAAACCTTTTTCAAGTGACTTTGATTTAATACCAGTAGTAGCACCTTTTAATATTTATAATATAAACATTAAGTTGGATAATTACATTTAACTTGAATGTATCCGTTTTGGACATGGGTGCAGAGAATTGGGATTCTAACTGTTCGTAGACTTCTGATTGATTCACCTGCCAATTCTTGGAAAAAGCTGTTTATCCTATGCATTATTCAGAGCGTTCACGGAGAGAGGGGGTGTGAAAGAAAATTCTGGTGACCCTGTGTAGATATGAACAGTCATGAATGGCGGTTTCATTACAATTTATTTAGCAAGTACAAGTACATAAGATATTAACAAAGCGCTTTGTGATCCGTCATTACGGAGGACGTGATAGCCACAAGTCGTTCGTAAGAGTGATGACAAACATCCCTTAAACACTTCTTTAAATACATTAAGAACAAATGGTCTTGTATTTGGTCAATCAATCAATGAAACAACTTCTGTGATTGGTTAACTCTACTCAGTGACAGCTTGAGAATATACATCTCCATAGCCATTGTCCTACAGTTCTTTGTTATGGCTTATCTCCCCCAAACTGCAAATAAGGCCAAAAGTTGTTGACCGGTCAAATGGTAAATTGGCCCTTGTATGGTTATCTTTAACAATACAGTTGCTCCAGACCAACTGTCTCCAGACTTAACGTCTCCTGGTTAGGTGTCAAAGAACCACAGATGGCCTCTCCACCAAATGGGGTCAAATTAACATACATTGTATCAAACTTAAACACATGTTTTGTAACCTTATTCTAAAATTCCACCACAGGGGCTATTCACAGACGGGTCCATTGTAGTGATAGTGCACAGCTCCTGTGATGAAGTGTATGTTAGACACCCACAAATGCAAACATATTTCCGGAATTAAGGTGCACAGCCCATGATGCAGCTGTTGATGACAGTACTTCTCAGGGGTGTTTATACCTACATATCTCAGGTCACAATTGAAATTCTCAGAAGTCACCCTACACATCAACTATTTTCTCATCCTTATAAATTGCTAGTGCTCTGGTAAATTCATGCAAATGATTGTTTAGCCTACAAACGTCATCTGGTTCTGATATAAATAATTGCTCATGTCAACTTGATCAAATATGTTATATAATTGTCCTACCTAAAGAAAACATCTACATTTGTTGAGATGGTTGTGCAGGCACAGATTAATCTTAGTCTTGGAGAAAATCTAATTAAACAGAACTCAATTGATCTTGTTTTTTTGTCTTAGATTAGGCCTAATCGGCATCTGCAGTTTTGCAGATGCAGATGCAGATGCAGCCCAGTGTTCATCACATAAGTAAAATTATATGTTGGAGCCTGAAATGATTTCTTAGTGTTATTGTTTGTGTGATTGCAATGTGATTGAGTCATGTCAGTATTAGTGGTGACACTCTCAATTAGTGTTTAGATCCTGTACACCTGTGCACTTGCAGGCTTGTATGGAGGAAGAAGGGGTGAATAGGTAGCCTTACTTTTTGTTGATGGCAAAATATTTTTCAGATCACTGTACTTACTTTTGACTATAATTTTAGAACGTTTAGATACTTTTCATCAATAAAAGTTGCATCAACACATTTTGGGGAATTTTAGCTATCTTAATTTTTAATAGCACCTCAGACTACGAAGCAACCCAAACTCTGCCTCTTAGCAACATTTAGTTTGTCCAATTTACAGTAGTCGCTACATTTTGTCAACAAGATGAGTTTCCAGGGAACACTTCTTAAAGCGGGGCTCCTACAGGGACCAGATATTACAAGTTCATTGATTGGCGTGGTGACAAGACCAACGAGATCTGCTACGTCGCCCGGAGTGGCGTTAACGGGGCCCCACCCTTAACCCAGGCCTGGATTGGGTGCTCGCAGGCGAGCGCCTGGTGGCTGGGTTTTTGCCCACGTGATCCAGCCGGGTATAGCTCAAAGGCGACTGCAGGCCAACCACCTACTGGAAGGCCTGGAAGACCGAGGCCATGCAAACAATCTCCAGCGCTGGGGACATGGAGTGTCCCCTCACTGGAGGCGAAGGAGCCAGAGCTTGTGCTGGACGTCGAGCGTTACCGGCTAGATATAGTTGCCCTCGCTTCCACGATCAGCTTGGATTCCAGATCCATTATCCTCGATAGAGGCTGGACTCTTTTTCTGTAGCAATGCCCCATGGGGAGAAGCTGTAAGCTGGCGTGGGTTTACTTATAGCCCCGCAGCAGACTTGGACAGAGTTGGCAGGCCCAAGCTTATCGTGAGGGTCTGTTGGTAACGTCTGGCAGAACCCTCTGTCAGCAGAGTATTCAACTCGCACCTCTGGGAGAGCTTCTCACAGATCCCGGGGGGAAAGGGGACATTGAGTTTCAGTGGACCATGTTCTCGGCCTCTATTGTTGATGCGGCAGCCCAGAGCTGCGGTCATAAGGTCTCTGGTGCCAGTCGCAGTTGCAATCCCAGAACCCGGTGGTGGGCACCGGAAGTAAGGGACGCTGTCAAACTGAAGGAGTCCTATTAAGCCTGGTTGGCTTGTGGGACTCAAGACAGTTGACGCATGTCGATAGGCCAAGCATGCCGCAGTTCGGGTGGCCGCATAGGCAAAAGCACGGGTCTGGGAGGAATTTGGGGAGGCCATGGCCTCAAGGACATTCTGGCAAATCGTTCGCCAACTCAGGAGGGAGAAGCAGTGCTTCACTATAGGGTTGGGCGACATATCGACATAAAAAATATATTGATATATTCTAGATGCGATATGGAATTAGACCATATCGCATATATCAATATAGTTCAAATTTGTGCTGCTCCCCGTGCCACCGCCCCTCCTCTTCGAGGGGGGGGGAGGGTAGGCACAGAGCCACTCTTCAACACACATGGAGGAAGCAACTACGTCTGCAGAGCGTGCGGAGGAATTGGTTAGTAAAAGAAAAAGCAGTTGCTTAGTAATTTGGAGATGGTTTGGATTCAAAGAATCAGACGGGCAACAACATCACATTATTTGTAGGGAGTGCAATAAACAAGTTACAGCCAGGGGTGGAAGCACTACTAATCTTTTTCACCACTTAAAACAGTGGCACAAACTGCAGTACGAAGAGTCTTTGAAACTACGCGCTGCAGAAGCCACAGCCGCAAGCCATCGATAACCCGAAAAAGCTCCAGCCCCGAAACAAAGCTCACTGCAAACTTCATTTTCCCGCAATGTGCCTTATGAAAAGAAAAGTCTCAAGGGGTTCACTATAACTAAAGCGGTGTCCTATCACATTGCTAAAGATATGGTCCCCGTTGCAACTGTGGAACAAGTCAGATTCCAAAAGCTACTGAAAACTATTGACCAGAGATATGAGCTTCCCAGTCGCAACTATTTGCACGAGAAGCACTGCCACAAATGTACACTGAAATCAGACAGAGCCTTGCTGACCAGCTCGCTAACGTGACTTATTTTGTGTTGACCAGCGATATGTGGTCAGGCAGGACGTGTGAGCCTTACATGAGCGTGACAGTTCACTTCATTCAAGACTAGGAAATGAACACAGCGTGTCTGCAAACAAGTTATTTTCCCCAGGATCACACCGGTGAGCACATAGCTGAGGGCAGCAGGACGCAATTGCAAGCTGGAAACTCCAAGAAAAGTATCTGGTTGCTATAACAACCAACAAGGGGAGCAACAAGCTCATATAAATATATTTATTTTAGAAAAAGATTGGCCTATTTTATTTTATAGGCTATTTTTAACATATTTTTATTCATTTAAATGTGCACCTTATTGACCTTTGATTTTAAAAAAGGTACTCCTGTCCTATTGTTATACAGTATTTTTTTTAAACATTTTATTATTATTTGAACAGCTGAGCATTAATTATGAACTAGTGGCCCGTTCTTTGTACGTCGCTCATTACATCCAATATCAAATGACACATCCAAGATTATTTCATCGCGCTAATCATGATCCGGCTTATTGGGTTCTTCGAACATACCTGTTGTGTATGATTAGTATCGCTGGATTGAGTTATCTGAGATAATTGTGCGTTCATGTGTTGGTTTAAAAGGGGCGATGTATCAATAGTAGAAACATTGATCAGCAACGCTGCTATTGGCTGTTCAGCATGGCCAAAGAACTTGCCCAATTTTTCTCCCAAGCAGAACAAGAGCTTTTATTGGAAGGTTACGCTGAATTTGACTCGACAGGGAACACCTCACTGTCTGCAAAAGCCAGGAGAGTGGGCTGGCAAAAAGTAGCAGACAAATTAAATGTGTAAGTGCTGTCCATAGTAGATGTTTCTATCATTTTCTACAGTATGTGTTTTTGCATTTTTATAATTTAATATTTACTTTTTTTAATGTCAGAGCCACCACTAGACCCACAAGAACATGGGAACAAGTAAAAGTGAAATACAAGAATATTCTACAATGGTATCTCTCAACAATTACACTTTCACGCTGGGCTAAAGGATCCTGTCTATCCCGCAATACCCGATTAATTTGAAAAGCTCAGCGAATTATTCTCGCACCTTCCACAACAGGTTGCTCGCGTAAAAACGGACAAGACATGGCTGTGACAGACCCTATCTCCTCCGTTTATAAAGCCTCAATCTAATCCTGTTTACATGAAATAAGCCTGCTCCCAAGCAGGTTTGAGCTTACGGACCTGTTGCTATGACAAAAAGTCTAGGATGAGCTTCGAAGAACCAAACGATCCAAGATCATGCCAAATCGTCAACAATCAATTCCAGCTAACTGAGTTAGCGACGTACGAAGAACGGGCCCCTGGTGAAGAAACCTGTTTACTATTTATACATTTGATTTTGCAACCGTTCACTGAAATGGCCGGTTTCAATAAAACTACTTGTGACGTCATATTTGGCTTTGACTTTGACTGATCATTTGCTCTCACTTTGCGGAAACCATATCGGGATATATCGTATATCAGTATTCAGCATAAATATATGGGGATATGACTTTGTCCATATCGCCCAGCCCTACTTCACCAAAACCATTTACGGTGTGGGAGGGGAGCTGCTGACCTCAACTGGGGACGTTGTTGCACGGTGGAAGGAATACTTTGAGGATCTCCTCAACCCTGCCGTCATGTCTTCCGAGGAGGAAGCAGAGGCTGGGGACCCGGAGGCGGACTCATTGATCACCCAGGCGGAAGTCATTAAGGTGGTCGGCAGGCTCCACGGTAGCAAAGCTCCGGAGGTACATGAGATCCGTCCTTAGTATCTTAAGTGTCTGGACGTTGTGGGGCTGTCATGGCTGACATGTCTCTGCAACATTGCGTGGTGGCTTGGGACTGTAACTCTGGACTTGCAGACCGGGGTGGGGTGGTAGTATCCTTTCATAAGAAGGGGGATCGGAGGGTCTGTCTGGACCAGCTCTAAACTCTTCACTGGGTGCTTGAGGGTTCATGGGACACTGGGAGTTTGCCCGACCAGTTCATATGTGCTTTGTGGGTCTAGAGAAGGCATTCAACCATGTCCCTTTAGTGTCCTGTGGGGGGTTTGCCGGGAGTACGGGGTCCAGGGCCCTTTGCTCAGGGCTGTCTGGTCCCTGTATGACTGGAGCAGGAGCTGTGTTCGCATTGCCGGTAATAAGTCAGACTTGTTCCCGGTGCATGTTGGACTCCGCCAGGGTTGCCCTTTGTCACCGGTTCTGTTCAGTGTTTTTATGGACAGAATTTCTAGGCACAGCCAGGGGCCGGAGGGTGTCTGGTTTGGGGAGCACAGCATCTCATCTCTGATATTCGCAGATGATGTTGTCTTGACGGCTTCATCGGATCGGGACCTGCAGCGTGCACTGGAGCGTTTTGCAGCCAAGTGTGAAGCGGCCGGGATGAGAATCAGCACCTCCAAATCCGAGGCCATGATTCTCGACCGAAAAGGGTAGCTTGCTCCCTTTGGATGGGTGGGGAGTCCTTGCTTCAAGTGGAGGAGTTCAAGTATCTCGGGGTCTTGTTCACGAGTGAGGGAAGGACCAAATGTAAGATTGACAGGCGGATCGGTGCACCGGCTGCGACCGGGCGTTCTAGCTTCTATACCTGAACGCCAGAGAGCTAAGAACATGAAAAGGTTGGACATGGACCAGGAAGTGCTAGCGGTTTAGTGCTTGGCGTGCAGTGTTGTTTTGTCAGCTAAAAGAATCTCAAGGGATGGGTGAGCAATCCTGGTCCATGGGAGCCACCTTCCTGAAGGTTTTAGATGCTTTTCTGCTCCAGGATTGCACACCTCTGTTAAAGGGATCTGTGCAGGAGAGCACTCAGCTAGGGTGAACTCTGAGTCAGCTGCAAAGAAGTGAATGAGTTGGCTGCAGGAACTCCGCCTTATGTGTGAAACCACTGAACTTCGGTGAACCAACCATGGCACGGTTGGATCATTTCTTTAATGCAAGTGAAGACGGCTACGGAGTAGTGACTTACCTTCTGTCACAAAAATGCAACCCCACAATTACACAGTGCTTTTGTCACCGGACAAGCTAGAGCAGCTCCATTGAAGTACGTTACCATTCCCTGAATGGAGCTCATCGCTGCCACCATGGCAAGTTCCAGGCTTTTTGCCTGTATGTGTGAAATTGTGTGAACAAAAAAGGCTGTCAAGGGTGACACCATGTAGCTAGCTATGTTTACAGGCTGTGATATGATCATTTCCATTCAACTGGTTAGCTCCTGTGTTTCACACACAGTGCTTGTCTAGTAGGTAGCTCGAGTGTACAACTTTCTTACTGGTCCAGAGGTCAGGTCTAGGAGCATCCAGGAATAAAATGGAGCACAGCCCATCTTGTCCAGGTGAGGCAAATTGTATATTATTTCTGCAATGCTCTTCTTTAGCAGAAAATCCAGTTCTCCAATGCATAAAATGTGTATGTGTCAGCTGGATAAGGTACTAGCTACCAACCAGTTTGCTAATACAGTAGTATTGTGCTGTTGAGCTAGGATTGTGGTGGAACTGATTGAAATATAATTTGACTTCTTTTATTGGAATAATATTATTGAAATATATTGATTTACATTCTACATAGACAATGTCAAAAAGTTAACTTAGATGTTTTTATTGGTTTATGGTTCATTTATTCAATGAAGTAAAGTTTTATAATAAAGGACCTGTACCTATGTATTGTTCATGTTAATCATGCAATGTTATTTGATTTTGATGAGGTTGTGGATGAGGAAGCTGTCAGTACATGCTTAAGGAGAACGTGATTTCAGAGAGAGGTCACGTGGCCTTGGACTTGGCCTTTCCGCATTGATGGATTGATTCAACCCACGGTCTACCTCTCAGGTTGCAAGTAGTGTGCACCTGCTATAACCCCAACTGCTTGAACCTGCCTTAAATCAGTTGGATTGTGTGAAATAGAGGTGGCCTTTATGGAACTGCTTAGCCCCAACTGTTTTACTGGGTTAATTCAAATCAGGTTTGGTATTTTAATCCCCACCTTTATGAGGGGTTTATGGAACTGGGTACAGGACAGATTGACTGGTATCGTATTTACACAAGTACAAAACAGAACGTTTTCCGCACACAACAGTGTTGCATGATACATTGTTTAATTTTCATCATTCATGAACTCCAAGATAAACATTCCATTAAATTGCCAATGTTGATTGTCTTAACAGTATTATTAAAATAGTCTGGTGCGATTTAGAGATTTGTCCGTCTATTTCTGAAAAGGTTAATGAGATTTCGGAGTATTTTATGCTATTTTCAGAGATAAGAGATTTTGTATTTTTCAAAAAACCTACCTAAAAGAGTAAAGGATGTGTAAGTAGGACAGACATTATTAAAATAATCTGGTCTGATTGAGATTGTTCAGTTTTTTTTAAAGTAATTTAGATTTGTGAGTATTTGATACTGTTCTCTGAAATGAGCAATTTTCTATCTCTTTAATTTAATTGAAAAAGTAAAGGTTGTGGAGGTGGACCAGACATTAAAATGATCTGATGTGATTGAGATGTTTCTGTCTTTTTTTTAAAACATTATCGATATTAGTATTTGATCCTATTTTCTAAGATGAGCTAGTGTTTATAATTTTTCATAAAACACAATTGAAAAAGTAAAGGGTGTGGAAGTACGACACATATTATTAGAATAATGAGAGTTGAGAGTTTTACAAAATTATTGAGATTAGCCAGTATTTTATACTATGTCCAGGGATCAGCAATTTTCTATCATTTGTTTTTAAACTTAATTGAGAGAGTAAAGGGTGTGGAAGTAGGCTATACAGTATTAGAATAATCTGGTGTCTGTTTGAGTTTTTATCATCATAGAAGAGTCATAATTTAAAGAAATGGTATGGGTAGTTTTCACCCGTTCTCTACCGCAATGCTTCAAAATTTGCGTTTTTTCCGAATGTGGAATGAATGTCAAATATGAAACTAGCTTCACCTCGGTAAATTAGCAATGAACTTTGTAACAAAACATGGCTACCACTTAAGACTACACGGTCTACCAGGCGATTTTCGGGACCCCTCAACCTTTTTTATGCAGAATTGACCAAAATAAAAAATTATCAACATCACTGAAACGCATTGCTGATGATTGTTAGAGAGAAAATCCTACTTACAGCTTGTGATTGAGATGAGTGCACGGTTGAACAGCAACGCTTTTTCTTTAACAGCTTCATAACAAATTCTGGTTTAAAATGTTCCCAAGTTTTCAAAACTGTCCTTGATTAAACGCTTCAAGCACATTCATAATTTAGTGTTGGATCTTCTCATAGACAGACATCAGCCATGCCTGTCGAGTGTTTAGTTCCGCAGAACAATTATGAAAGTGGCAGCATTCCCATTACAGCCTGCAACACTGCATTTACAACAGCGGTTCATTTTAAATATTTTTGAAACCATTAAAAACATTCTTGTGTGTCATCCCAGTGGAAGTAAATAGAGCTGCGTGCAGCTAAACTAGTGTCTGGGATTTACCGAAATTCCATTTACGTTCCTGGGCCAGAACATCGTGGGCTTGTTTGAATGTAAATTTTGGGTGTGTGACAAAGACTAGAACTACAGACAGGAACCTGACAAGGTGGGGCTTGTTTGTGAGGTCATAAACATAGCTTTTCTTCAACCGATTGTTTTACATCATACAGGGGTGTCAATGGGCTGTGAGATTCACTGTATGTCCCTTTTACTCTCTAAACTCCCGTCATTCAAGTATGACAAGGTAAAATCTATTTTGCAATGAATAACCTATTTAAAAAACATTGTAGTGGATATGAACTGTAAGCCCTCACTGACTTAGCAAGAACATGCCTCAAAGTATGTGAGGGTGGACATTGTAATTGGGCCTAGTTCATAAACTCTGAATTGATTCTCCAGCCATCTTCTCAATTCTGAGGGAATAACGCATTTATTCAGCGGGTACACGGACAGAGAGGGCTATTCATAGACAGTTCTGTTGTTTTGAGAGAGAAGGGATGCAAGTGGGGAAAGAAGGGGGCAAGCAAATCAATTTGATGCGTGCAGCCCTATAGTGAAGTTTTTTTTTTGTTGTTGATTTTTTTATACATTTATAGTGGCCATTTTTCCATTGTGGGGGGCTGCCAGAAATAAATACATTTGTGAGAAACACTGGAGGAGCCGTCCCATGCCATCAAGTTTTAGACCTAGTGCAATGTCCGTGATGCATCCAGTAATGAAGATGTTGCTTAGCTGATTCATTGGCACACAGACCTGCAGAGAGAATCCTGGAATTATAGATGAAATCACCCTGCTCATGATGCAGTTGGTGATTATAATGTGGCTTGGTTAATTTGAAACTGTGCACATTTGCAATGTTTAGTCAGATTTTTTTTTTCAGTAAAGCCTGAACTTATACAAAATTAATTATATGTTATGTATATGATCAGCACTGTATCCACGTCAAGTATCCAGTTTTATTGTCTTTCTGTTAGCTAGCCAGAATTTCATCCATGAAGAAAACCCTTTGAAAGCAGCTGGTTCAATGTTATGCCAGCAGTCAGCTTTGCTCTCCTGACGATATCAGCTCTATAAAAATGGCATGTTGACATTTTTACCAGCATGTGCCAAATGTTTTGCATGTATATTTTACAAGCACTACCAACCACTGTGGTGGACAGCCACATTAAAAAGTATGTTTTTTTTAAACATACAAAGCAAAATTTTATAACTTTATACATTAAATGCAAGTAATGTGGATTTTTCATTTTCGGCTAACCTTTAGTGTTCCGTTGCTAGTGAAAGATGGTAATTGCAATTAAAAACATTTTCAGCTTTTGTTCAATCTATTAAAATTATATACATTTCCAGCAGTCAGCAAACCAATATGTGAGGAAATCTACACTGGCACATAGATTATCCACAATGATTGTCTGGTAATTGCTGTGTCTCCCAATGCCTGTATTGTGTGATGTATTGAAATTATTCATCAAAAAGGTATACATTTGACTGGCGAATTACAGGTTTACTTATTTAACACTCCTTTGTGTCATCGTGGATGTATGTTTTCAGGTGGAACAGTCAACCAGCCCGTCACAGTAGTCACTCCTCAGGCACAGGTGGTGACGCAGTCCCTCTCACCTGGGACTATACGCATCCAGAACACACAAGTATGTTGTTAATGCTCATGTGCGCGCGTGTACACACTCTTTTTTTTTACCTCATGTATCTATATGTATATCTGTATGCAATATTGACAGTGCATTCCCAATTTTGTCCTCAGCTACAGCTACAGCTCAGTCACAACCTCAGCTTTTTCAACCATGAGGACAGCTCATCTAAGAACAAGCGTGGTATCCTACCCAAACAGGCCACCAGTATCATGCGATCCTGGCTCTTCCAGCATATTGGTGTAAGAGGGTGTTGCGTGGTAGAGGGAATATTCAATAAGGATTGTGCCCCTTCAAATGCTGGCAAAATTGTTTGTACTTTTCAATTTTAGGGACCTTTAGTAAACAGGCTTTCAGTTTTCCTTGCTCAAAGATTCTTCACAATCATACTCTAAAAATCTCCACAGCACCCATATCCCACAGAGGATGAGAAGAAGCAGATTGCCAGTGAAACAAACCTGACCCTCCTCCAAGTCAACAACTGGTAAGCAATGTAGCACCTAACCTCAATTTGTAAAAACAAAAGTAAAAACTTTTTTTGGCACTTGATCAAAATAACGTAATTTTATTAATGATTTAACCTGTTAACAATCCTGTAAAATTAGCCTATAACGCCTAATCAAACCATATCTTGATTACTTTGAAGTAAATGGAAAGTTGTTCTTAAACAACGTGTTGTACATGCATGGTTGTGGTCTCTTTTCAAAAGTGACACTCCCCTGCTGTCAAAATCATTTCAAGTTAAGTTTAACTTGTTAAACTAATCAATCAGAGTTTATTTCTGGTAGTTAATATCCAGATTTCTAACTAATGTTTCTAACACTAGAAGCACAGAGCATTGAAAGCAAAACAATGTTTATCTCCGCATTATTAAATTCCAGGACACTAATTTCTTGACTTTTCCTAGATGTGTTTTATAACCCCATATTTTAACTTTTTTTAAATCACACTGGGAAAAGCTAATTTAAGGCTGTTTAGCTCATGTTTTGGTTTAAATAGGCATGCGGCCATTATTTCCCCTGGCTTGCAAAGCTGTGATACGTTTTTATATCAGCCTATGTTACAAGGGCTCCCTTGCAGAAGTCTGTTAAACTGTCTGTTATTCAGACAAAGGCTATATAACTTGAATAGGATATGTCTAGCAACATGTGTATAGTTTATGTACAGTGTGAAATGATGACAAATGTAAAGGAATTCTACTAAGGGAATTAACGTCACATACATGGGTGCTTGTGTGTTGACTGGTAAGCACAATTCCTATGTCATGACAAAGTGGAAACAATAATTGAAGGCTTAATCATAAAATGCATTTTGAATGTTCACATGTGAGCGAAGCTAATCATATTATATGACTTTGTTTGCAAAAAACAGATAGTTGTTCGGGGGCTGTTAATGATAATTGGATTCACAATAGTGCAACCAATTGTTCTTGATGTTTTATAATAACTAGAGACACGGACAGACTATGGTGCTCTGTGACTCCTTGATTCAGTCGGCCACACTTTGTCTTCCCTCTATTTTCACCCGAATTCCTCCTTAACAATTAAAGTAACCTTTTTCCAATTCCTGCCTAACAGGCCACTCAATATTGTGTTGGTTATAATAGCATTTTTGAAATATCAACAGGACACCCCTCCTTGAACCGCCGCCTTAACGTGGTGGAGGGGTTTGCTCGGATGATCCTAGGAGCTATGTTGTCAGGGGCAATAAGCCCCTTTTAGGGTCTCCGAAACTGGTCCTAGGTGACTAGCCAGACTAAGCGCGGTTCAACCACCCCCTATGATGACAAGACCAACAAGATTCGGTTCGTCGCCCGGAGTGGCGTAACCGGGGCCCCACCCTGTAGTCAGGCCTGGAGTGGGTGCTCGCAGGCAAGTGCCTGGTGGCTAGGTCTTTGCACATGGGACCCGGCCGGGTATAGCTCAAAAAGGCAATGTGGGACCACCTTCCTGCAGGTCCACCACCCTTTGTAAGGACTATAGGGGGCCAGTGCAGTGTGCTTTAGGCGGTCGAGAGGGGCAGGTGCAAGGAAATTCTGGCAAACCGACTCAGGAGGGAGAAGCAGCTTCACCAACATTGTTTTCGGTGTGGGCGGGGAGCTGCTAACCTGTGGACATTGTTGCACAGTGGAAGGAATACTTTGAGGATCTCCTCAATCACGTCTTCCGAGGAGGAAACAGAGGCTGGGGACCTGAAGGCGGACTCATCGATCACCCAGGCTGAAGTCACCAAGGTGGGTCGGTGGGCTTCTCGGTGGCAAAGCTCCGGGGGTAGATGAGTATCTTAAGTATCTTAAGGATGTTGTGGGGCTGTTGTGGCTGACATGTCTCTGCAACATTGCGTGGCGGCTTGGGACGGTACCTCTGGACTGGCAGTGTGGTGGTGGTACCCCTTTATAAGAAGGGAGACCGGAGGGTGTGTTCCAACTACAGGGGATCACACTCCTCAGCCTCCAGTTGAGGTCTACACCAGGGTACTAGAGAGGAGAATCCAACTGATAGTCAAACCTCGGATTCAGGAGTAGCAGTGTGGTTTTCATCCTGGTCGCGGAACCCTGGACCAGCTGTATACTCTTCATTGGGTGTGTAGGTTTTTTTAATCAAAGTGATGGTCTTGAAGACACAGATGACACAACAACTAACTCAGAGATCCCTTTCCGAGTTTAATGAATACGACCGGTCGGGAAGAGGTACAGGGTACGGTCTTCAAAGTATACCAGCACAAACAATTAGCCTACCAATAGGACTTAATGCATTATAATCCGCCTATCAGTCTTTCTGCTAAAACAGTGCTCTTGGCCTGCCCTAGGTCTTCACGCATCTAGCCTGCCCAAGGTCTTACTACCGAAACATATCTCTATAATAACAACACAGACAATTATTTCTAGTTGTGTATCTTATATCAACAAACCATCAATAAATGTAAATATGTCCGAAAAGGGTTATTGGGTCACTTCCATATTAACAACAGAATAAGAATCTCCATAAACTACTGAGGGTGGTATTTTAAATTAAACTCACCTCTCTTTGGAGTTCTCAGGTTCTGTCGCCAAAATGAGAGATTGTTTCCAATCCCACCGCTGCCACCAAAGTACTGTAGGTTTTTTTATCAAAGTGATGGTCTTGAAGACACAGATGACACAACAACTAACTCAGAGATCCCTTTCCGAGTTTAATAAATACGACCGGTCGGGAAGAGGTACAGGGTACAGTCTTCAAAGTATAAAGTCCACATACATGAGTTTATATAGTTTTCAGAGACAAAGAACAGTTATTCAGCCTATAGGATTTGTACACGCTTAGTTACACAAGTATTTGATGTAAACTTTTAGACAGTATAGAGTAATTGCCTTGTGGGATTAAGACTTATTGGACTTAATCAGAGACTTGACAGATAACTATAACTCCTTTTTAAGTGCTTGTTGTAAATTAAAGGCCCTAAGATAAGGTCCAAGCATAGTTCATTGATATCTTAACATGCAAACATATAAAAATTACTTGTGTCCTCTATAAACCATTCAATGTTTAATAAAACAAAAAAAAATAGAGTACATAGCTTAACTTTCAGCCATTAACCATCATTCCCTCCTTTTAATCCAAAATTTGGAGATCTCAGACATTTTGCTTTACTTCAGGAAAACCACGATAGGGGAGGGGATGGTCCGTCTTCACTGAGTACCTCACAAGTCAATAAGCATCTTTGTAAATGCAAACATTCCCGAGACTTATAGGCGAATGTCTCAAGAACGCTTTCATTCCCAAAGACACCCCCGTCAGTCCCTCAGCAGGTGAATAGTTTGTTTTCCTTCAGTAATCTTTCTATCTAGGAGGAGAACTGATGACTTCTAACTGAACAGTCAAACTCACAAAACCAGACCCTCATGAACAGAAACTGAAAAACAATCCTTGACAAATATCTAAAACAGAAAAGTATTTGTGCTCCTTTGGTATAGTAGTCAAGACTGTGGTAGGATCGGCCACTAGGGGAGCTAGCTTGGTTGCACACTTGTTGATCTCTCGATAATCAATAACCAACCTGTAAGAACCGTCCGGTTTACGAACAGGGAGTAAAGGTGATGAACAGGGAGATGTGGTTTCTTTAACGATACCTCGCTCTTCTAAAATGTCAATGGTCTTCTTTATTTCTGCTAACGCTTCAGGTTTAATAGGATATTGGGCTTTGGGAGGAGGGGGTGTACCTGTTATATGCACAGGTTCCATGTCTATTAATCCACAGTCCCACTTATCCTTTGCCCAGGCCTCCTCTGGGCCAGGCAACCCTTGACAGGAATAAATCTGATTGGGAGAGGTGTCACATTCCAGAGGCAAGCATGCCTTATTTCTACCGCTCACTACAGAGAGTGAGGCTTCATTATCAAACACCAAATGGGCTTTTAGCTGTTTGAGAATGTCCATTCCCAAAATAGTTCCTTCAGTACTGTAAGGACTATAGTAAAACTGAGCTATAAAGAAAAAATCGTCTGTTTCTACTAAAACGGCTTCTGTTTTAGTTGCTTTGGCGATAGCTCCACCAAGACCTCGTACCATAATCCGCTGTTTAGTGAGGGGTAAATTAACAATATTAGTCCTACTAACTGAAGCTCCAGTATCTACAAGGGCTCTACACGTTTTGCCCCCGACCTTAGCCCGTAGATATGGTCGCTTGGCTCCTACCAGGGGGGCTGGCAAATCCTATTTGTTGAAGTTCTCCAGAAGGCGGATGAGCTCATTTTTCGACATCTCAGTCAGCCTCCTTTTCTGGGAGGAGTTTGGGTTGGGCCTCCCCTCCCTGTTGGAGGGGCAGTTCTTTGCCCAATGGTCACCGCCCCCGCATTTAAAGCAGTTCCCCTTACCCATGGGCTCTCCTCTCCCACTCCTGCAGTTGGCTCTTGTGTGTCCTACAAGACCACAATTTCCACACTGAATGTTCGTTTTAGGCTGTGTTACCATATTTGGCTTTGGGCCCTATTGGATGGGGTGCATTGGAGCAGAGGGAGTTGGGGTTTTTGTGCGGGGACGAGTCGTGTAATCTCTATGCTCGCTCGACTCTTTCTCAACATTACTAGCCCATGTTAGACATTGTGAGTAAGTCAACAGAAGAGCCCGCATAGTATGCAACGATTTGAGTAAACTGAGTGAGGTAACACCAGTAAGCAGCATGTCTAAAAATGCCCTATCATCCTCAGCAGGATTTGGCACTCCACTATGCTCTTTATAGAGCTTAAACTTCTCCTCTGCATACTCCTGGAACGACTCATCACGTTTCTGTTGTCTGTCTGCATACAGCCCATACAGATTGTAACCAGTTCCGAGAGCAGCCTTCAGAGCAGTTGTAAATCTTTCAACTTCATCTTTCATAGCAGCCAAAGTAGGAAATGGTTTAACAGCCCATGTACCGTTCTTGAGAGCATTAGCCAGCCCTGCCCACACTGTCTGTGGACATTTTGCTTTACACACTGTATATATGTCATAAGCATGCAGTTGAGATACCAATTCCCACTCAGTCATTTTGTGCCAAAACAATGTGTTAGGGGAGTCTCGCTTCAGTAGAGGCATTGAGCTCAACAATCCTTGCATATCTATAGTAGACATAGCTTTGTACTGAATCTGAGTAATTTGTTGCGGACCTTGGAGAAGACCTCCACCATCTGCCACCTGAGCAGCATGAGGAGCCGTAAACATTTGCACTTGAATTGGAGCTATCTGTTCCTCAAAGCTACACACATACAGCCTAGGATATATTCTCTGGACACTTAATGTAGAGTTTGCAGCTGTGGGCCTCTGATTTACAACCCCTTCCTCTCTATGCGACTGCAAACTCTCTACCTGTTTTTTCAACAGGGAAATCTCCTCTTTCATCTCCTTACATTGGGTCTGCATGTGACTATTTTGCTGCAGTATCTTTTCATAATTCAAAACCACAATATTAACGGCTATGTTGTTTTTGATTTTGTCCTTCTTTTCAATCTCATCAAACCATTTAACTTGCTTAGCAATTAGAGAATGGGGGCTCCAGACCGTCCTTTATCATTTTACAGATATTATCACAACATGCCGTTAGTGCTGCTTCTCTGATGTTTTGAGGCAACAAGTCTTTACCTTCAGTATCGACTTCTTTAATGAAGTCTGCAGAAGAATATTTCTTTGATTTTTCTTTTTTTTCTTTAGCATGGTGCAATTCTTTTAAACTTTAAAGCATGGTGAAATTAAGATTTTACTAAAGAATTTTTTTTTTTGATATGTTAGATTGTACTTTTTCTGCACATTACAATTATTTAAATTACCTATAGAAATAAACCAGCACAAACAATTAGCCTACCAATAGGACTTAACGCATTATAATCTGCCTATCAGTCTTTCTGCTAAAACAGTGCTCTTGGCCTGCCCTAGGTCTTAACGCATCTAGCCTTCCCATAAGTCTTAACGCATCTAGCCTGCCCAAGGTCTTACTGCCGAAACCTTATCTATGTAATACCAGCACAGACAATTAGCCTACCAACAGGACTTAACACTAAACAGCCTGCCTATCAGTCTCTCCGCTAAAACAGTGCTCTTGACCTGCCTTAGGTCTCCACTTATTTAGAGTTACCCAAGGTCTTGCCACTGAAACGTTACTTATGTAATACCAGCACAGACAATTAGCCTACCAACAGGACTTAACGCATTATAATCCGCCCGTCAGTCCCCGCCAAAACAGTGCTCTTGGCCTGCCCTAGGTCTTAACGTATTTAAACCTGCCCAAGGTCTTACTACCGAAACATATCTCTATAATAACAACACAGACAATTATTTCTAGTTGTGTATCTTATATCAACAAACCATCAATAAATGTAAATATGTCCGAAAAGGGTCATTGGGTCACTTCCATATTAACAACAGAATAAGAAGAATCTCCATAAACTATTGAGGGTGGTATTTTAAATTAAACTCACCTCTCTTTGGAGTTCTCAGGTTCTGTCGCCAAAATGAGAGATTGTTTCCAATCCCACCGCTGCCACCAAAGTACTGTAGGGTTTTTTATCAATGTGATGGTCTTGAAGACACAGATGACACAACGACAAACTCAGAGATCCCTTTCCGAGTTTAATAAATACGACCGGTCGGGAAGAGGTACAGGGTACAGTCTTCAAAGTATAAAGTCCACATACATGAGTTTATATAGTTTTCAGAGACAAAGAACAGTTATTCAGCCTATAGGATTCATACACGTTCAGTTACACAAGTGTTTGACGTAAGCTCTTAGACAGTATAGAGTACTGGCCTTATGGGATCAAGGCCATTTTACCAACACTGGGACCTGTCAGACAACTATATCTCCTTTTGGGTGTTTTCTGTGAATTAAGGGTCCCAAGAGAAGGTCAAAGCATAGGCCTTTAAGTGCTTGTTGTAAATTAAAGGCCCTAAGATAAGGTCCAAGCATAGTTCATTGATATCTTAACATGCAAACATATAAAAATTACTTGTGTCCTCTATAAACCATTCAATGTTTAATAAAACAAATCAGATAACAGAAATAAAATACTTCGCTTTACTTTCAACCTCTACCCATCAGGGGCTTGAGGGTTCATGGGAGTTTGCCCGACCAGTTCACCTGTGCTCTGGAGAAGGCATTCAACCGTGTCCCTCGTCGTATCCTGTGGGGGGTTTGCCGGGAGTACGGGGTCTGGGGTCCTTTGCTCAGTGCCGTCCGGTCCCTGTATGACTGGAGCAGGAGCTGTGTTCGCATTGCCGGTAATAAGTCCGACTTGTTCCTGGTGCATGTTGGACTTGCCTTTTGTCACCGGTTCAGTGTTTTTATGGACATAATTTCTAGGCACAGCCAGGGGCAGGAGGGTGGGAGTACAGGATCTCATCTCTGCTATTCGCAGATGATGTTGTCCTGATGGATTCTTTGGACCGGGATCTGCCGCATGCACTGGAGAGGTTTGCAGCTAAGTGTGAAGCGGCCGGGATGAGAATCAGCACCTCCAATCCATGGCCACGATTCTCAAAAAAAAGGTGGCTTTCTCCCTTCGGGTGGGTGGGGAGTCCTTGCTTCAAGTGGAGGAGTTCAAATATCTCCAGCTCTTGTTCATGAGTGAGGGAAAGACGGAATGTGAGATTGACAGGCGGATCGGTGCAGTGGCTGCAGTGATGCAGTCTCTGTATCAGACCGTTTTGGCGAGGGAGCTTAGCTGAAAGGCAAAGCTCTAGATTTACTTTTTGACTTTTGGGTGATGACCGAAAGGACAAGATCGCGGGTACAAGCAGTCAACATGAGTTTCCTCCGCAGGGTGGCCAGGCTCTCCTTTAGAGATAGGGTCGATTAGAGATCGGTCACACGGGAGGAGCTTGTAGTAGAGCCACTGCTCCTCCACGTCGAGAGGAGCCAGCTGAGGTGACTCGGGCATCTGAGTCCCACTGGACGCTTCCCTCGGGAGGTTTTATGGACATGTCCTACCGGGAGGCGGCCCCCATGGAGACCCAGGACATGCTGAGGGGACTGTCTCTCGGCTGGCCTGGGAACGCCTCGGGAACCCCCGGAAGAGCTGGAGGAGGTGTGTGCGGAGAAGGAAGTCTGGGCTTCCCTGCTAAGGCTGCTGCCCCAGCGACCCAGCGATATTTATAATATCTTGCTCCAATGAATGCTCATATTTTGTACAAATAGTATGCAAACTTAACAATAAGCTAGGCTAAATCAAATTAATTTTTGAGACGTAAATAGGTCTATCAGAATAGAATTCTTGGAATGTTGGGTAACTCGATTTTAATGTGCTAGATTTTTTAAAGCAGGGGTACCCAATTAGAAACCCAAATGGTCCACTCATCAAATTTCCATTCAGTCCAGAGTCCGAAAAAGTGGTTGTTTATTTTTCTGGATTGGGTTGGACAAGGAAGATAGAAACCACATCTAGTAGGAAAAGAATATAGGCAATAGAGTGAAATCATGCATCAGTGAAAACTCACTTGCATCATGACAAAAATAAAATGTTGATTTTGGCTTTGGCTTTGGTCCAAATTGTATTGCGTTTGGGTCGGGGTCCGGATCACAGTCAGCCAATTAGTAACCCCTGGTTTAAAGGAACCGTTGAGACCAAGCCACCAGTCACTTCACAATCGATCATTAGAAGGGGGATGGGCCTTTCAAACAACCTGAAAGATGCATTTATGGTTCATCATCTTTAAAAAAGAACAAATCCTCTGCCCAATGCAATACCAGAGATTAGCCTAAAAATGATAAGTCTGTGATTTAAAGGGAACAAAACATGTTGTTTCTAAATTCAGTTAGACTAGTTGTAGTAGATAGTCCACCACCTTTTGATTTATATGCGCTACTGCCCTTGCTTAACCCAATTCACACTTGAAACTGGAGTACCAATGTTACAGCGATAGCCTTCTAAAACTAAAATACTGTATTTTCCGCGCTATAGACTGCACCTGTATATAAACTGCATCCACTCTATAAAAAATAAATACAAGCCACACTGGACTATAAGCCGCAGATATCTATGTTGAAAAAAGTTGATATGTACTTCATGTACAGAACTATTTTGAACTGTTAATGTACATGTACTGAATGTACCTTAACAGATTCTTTCCGAACAGTGTCTTTTAATACGGCAGCAACTTTGCTGGATTAAAACGGAACAGATCCAAGAGAAAATACTGTATCCAGTATTTATTTACCTTCATTTCTCCGGTGTTTGAAACCACAAGTCACTTTATTCATCTTCGCTAAAACCCATGAAGTCCTCGTCTTCAGTGTCTGAGTTGAACAGCCCCAGAAGCGCTTCGTCACATCTGTCTCCATTAGTCTCGCTCTCCGTGTCACTGCCATCCTCCGGTGAAGTTGGCTCAGAAGGTGCGCCGCTCTCCGCGTAGCAGTCCAGCCTTTCGAAACCCGTTGGTGATGGTGGATTCTTTCACCACTCCACGCTATTAGGATCCACTGACAGACATCAGAAAAGGATGCTTTTCGCATGCGGCCAGTTTTTGTGAATGACTTCTCACCACTTGTCATCCAAGTCTCCCACTCAACCCAGAGTGCAGTTTTAAATGCCCGATTCACACTGATGTCATGTGGCTGCAAATACTTTGTTGTACCTCCAGGAATCACAGCTGGAATGGAGTTTGTTTTCTTGATCGCTGCTTTCACAGAATCTGTGATGTGGGCCCTCATGCTATCTAAAACAAGCAGTGCTTTTTTCCGGTGAAAAGATCCTCCCGGGCGCTTGCCATAGCACTCCTTCATTAGGCCTTTCATCATCCACCATTTGGTGTTAACTTTGACCACCACACCTTTCTGAAGATGTTCTTTCGGCATAGTTATGCGCTTGAAAATCACCAGTGGTGGAAGTTTTTGTCCGGATGCCGTGCATGCCAGAACGCAGGTGAAGTGCGTCATCTCGCGACCTGTTGTTTTCAACAACACGGATGTTGCGCCCGTCTTGTTAACAGTCCTGGTCAGAGGCAGATCAAACGTCAAAGGTACTTCATCCATATTTACAATGTCGTCTGGTCTGATGGAATGTTCTTGTATTTTCGTTTCAACGAATTTGTGGAAGTTTTCAACTTTTTCCTGATAGTCAGGGGGGAGTCGCTGACAATGAGTGGTCCGTGCACTGATGGACAGGTTTTTACGTCTCATAAATCTGAAACACCATGATGGCCCAGCTTTGAAATCTTCAATATACATTTTGCGGGTGATTGTTTTGGCTTTCAGTCGGATCTCTACAGTGAATACACACAGGCCATCTGTTCTCTGTGTTCACCCAGTCCTCCAGGACATTTTCAAGTTCAGGCCACCTGGTTTTATGTCCTGTTTTTTTCAACTTTTGGCAATTGCATGAGCTCTTCCCGCTGCCGCCTCAACCGTCTCACCATAGATTTATTGATACTAAGCTAGCGTAGAGCAGCCCGGTTTCCTTCCTTCATAGAAAGTTTAATGGCCTTCAACTCAAAACTCGCATCATACGAACTTCTTCATGTGGGTTACATGATGAAGGGGCGAGGATTCGAAAATAATTACCAGTTGGTAATTTGTTGTCCGTGTTCAATCTGCTAAAGAAAAAGTAGCGTATTCCTCTTTGGATTGATTTTTCGTCGCTTATTTTTTATTCTAATTACCGGTAGTTAGAGTGCACCAAGCGGTGGAAGAAGAATCCACAGAATAGCCGCAGTTTTGTATAAGCCTTATGGTTATACAAGTTATAGTCCAGAAAAAACGGTATACATTCTCAACTAGCATATTATCAACAGCCTATTATAGGATACACTGCCTCTCTTGTCATTCCAAAAGTTGCTCAATTTGGCTGAGCTTCATTATGCAGGCTAGCATTAAGTAAGCCTCTATAACCTAGAATTTACAAACAAATGTACAACCGTTTGCACCAACATTTGAGTAGTCAGGCTATGTAAAAACTTCAAGAGGCACGTGCTGTCGATTGGGTCAGTCAAATGTCTGGGTGGTATCTTGATATCAAGGCTCCATCGCCTGATCAATACTGCATAGACTTTGGCTCCAAATTACATCACCAGCGCAAGATGGCAGCATCCGTATCTTGGATATTTTGCCTTCATTTTCGTACATAAGGAAAATATGTACATGAGTTGTCTCATACAGCCTATTGTTGAGAATGTAATTGATCATTAGAAGGGGGGGGCAGGATATCACACCTTTCAAAGTAGGAAAAAGCAATCTTCTGCATCCTCATTATCAGTATTGCACAGATGGAGGAATCACTTTCCAGCTTTATCGTTTGGTTAATCACACAACATCCATTTACAGAGACTTAACACTAGAAGCACCAAGACACTTCCACTCTTATAGTATTGTCAGGGGTCAAACAAGACCTAATTCTTCAGAAAGGGATATTGTTACTGACACGTAACGAACACTAGATGGCACTTGGATGGAAGGAGCAAAAGCAAGGTTGGAAAATGGGCTTGCCTTTGTCGGTCTTTTATTAATTTCTATGAGGTTCGTCGAACATAAATCATCAGATTGTTTTTGTCAAGCTCTTCAATGATTAATTTATTTTCATTTAATTAAGTCAACAAGCATAGATAATTGTAACTGTTTTATACAGGAAAAATATACCATATAAGTACATACAAACAAGGAAACAAAAGCATGCATGTACACATACATCATCATAAAAAACAAAATAAAACAAGGTGTTTAACACATATTGACCGAAGATGTAGGCCGAAGCTAAAGCTTACTATGCCTACCCTTATCTCACAAACGCAGCACTAATTTGCATTAATAATGATTAAAAAACAGCAATTATTATTAAATTTATTATTATTATCACTATTCAACATAAGTTAAATTGGTGCTGGATTTGGGATGGAACCCACCATGTATGGTGAGGAGTTTCGTGTTTAACATCAGTGGACTGTATCTCTTTCTCTGGCCACCTTATTATTTCTGAGTCATACTTTATTGTAATCAATCCATGCAGTGCACAGGTCGGTGTGTTGGGTTCTGCAGTCTTGGGTGACTGTTCTGTCAACCAGGAGTTGGTGTTAGGCTCCTCTGGTTTCTTTGCCGATGCCCTTCCTCTATTTAGATGAATGGGCCAATCTAAATACAGGAAGGTTAGCAATCATGTACAAGTGTTCGAATAGTGCAAAAAGCGGGGGGACGATCACAACTATCGGCTTAGCATTGCTAGCGTTTGCCTTAGCCAACTCTTTCACAACTAACAAGGCAAGCTGGAAAATCAAACATTTCCTGAACTTCGTGGGGAGGATGGCCACAACATCATGGCCACCAAACAAACTCTGTAAGACTGTTTTTGCTCTGAATTTAAGTTCTGAATATTTGGTAGCACCAGACAATCGTTGTGAAATCATAAAAAACATAATACTGAAAGCCCTAACAGACTTTTTCATAACTTCAACAAGTAACATTTTTAGCTGAAGAAGCCGTGGGGGGTTATGCCGAAAATCGGCTTGGTAACGTTACTGGGCCTGGCTGTTCACTTTTAGTAGCAAACAGGATAAAGGCTACTGCTGAATAGCTACAAGATAAAGTTGGATACATGAGCAGTGGCTTGCAGACAGCTTTGTTTTTCATTCCTGCTAGCGTCTTGCACTGCACACTGTACCTTAACTAGGGAGGACAAACATTCTGCTCTCAATGTAATTACAATGGAGAGTTCCAAACGTCAACAAATGCAAAACTGAACTTTTTGCTAATTTTACATTGTGATAAAAAACACAATTATGAGATTTAATGTACAATATGATGTATGTTGATATTATTAGTACATTTACTTTCAAAAACAGTTGTCAATTTTCGCTTGTTGACTGAGTTGTTAGCGTATTTGGCCTCTGTTGAACAACATGTATGACAAAGGTCAGTGATACATCCGTTTTCAATCATAAAAATTATAAACATGCCTCACATGTACATGTTATAATTTGGGACATTACATCACTTGTAAACGATTCATGGGCAAAAGTATCATTATATACCTGTAGTTTTAAGCCAAAATTCCCAGATGGGTTTTTAATTGGTGAGCCAACCTACCTCTCACATTAAAGACCTGTGTGAATACCATCCCGTACGTGGCACTAAAGTTTTCCCTTTTTAAGACATGTAATTGGCTGAGAATCCTTTGGGGCATTGGCTACTAACATAAACTTCAATGCCACAGCCTCAATTTGATGTCATTCTGTTCCTGAAGGTCGCCTCTACAGGAGTGTGAAAACGGCTAACATTTCCCAGGAAGGGGATTTTTTATAATTGAGCTTATGTCTGAGGAGCGCCCCTATTTTAGAGCTGCATTCTGAGATCCAGCAAACTCCCAATAGCTCTATCTAGCTTGTTAACTAGCTAAAAGCATCTCCCGGTGTTGTGCCACCCGATGCATGGCTGCCACCATAAGCACCCCTCGGGGGGTGCACACACCTCCCACTTGAAACAGAAAATGAAGGATTTCGTCTTGCTAAGGCAATTAAAAGTCTCATTTTTTCCACTTTTGAATGCTCCCATCAACATGGAAAAGTGGATTGGCTTGCTTTGTGTAAATGTTTTTTTTTTTAAATTGACATCAACATTGGCATATACTGCAGTATTCATTTTCACTCTGAAATTCTCAATTAGAGCAGCAGTCATTAACCCATGGAGCAAATAATCTCTCACACAATGTAACTCTGTCTATCAATAAATGGTGAAAAACTGGTAACTGGTACTTGGTAACACAAAAAAACACCTGTTTATATAAGGTCATACAGTTAACAGTTCGTGTCAAAGCACAAACAAAGCTGTGAAGTTCAAGGAATTGTCAGTAGACCTCCAATACAGGATTGTATCGAGACACAGATCTGGGTAAGGGTACAGAAAAATTGCTGCTGCATGGAAGATCCCAATTGGCCTGATGGTCTCCATCATTTGTAAATGGAAATGATTGGAACCACCGTGTCTCATCCTAGAGTTGGCCACCCGGCCAAACTGAGGAATAAGAGAAGGGACTTAGTCAAGGAAGTGACCAAGAACCTGATGGGCACTCTGAGAGAGCTCTAGTATAACTGAGGGATTAGAGGAGATCCTTTCAGGAGGACAATTCAACACCTTTGGTGCTGCAAATGATTGCAATCATCTGCAGCACTCCATCAGTCATGCCTGCGTGGGAGAGAGGCCAGATGGAAGCTACTACTCAGCAAAAGGCACTTGACAGCCCATCTGGAGTCCAGGACTCCAGGACTCTGTGACCACAAAATTCTCTGGTCTGAGGAAACTAAGATAAAAGTCCATGGCCTGAATGCCAAGCGTCATGGAGGAAACTAGGCACCCCTGATCACCTGGCCAATACCATCCTTATAGTGAAGCATGTTTGTGGCAGCATCATTCTGTGGATATGTACAGTATTTCAGTGGTAGGAACTGGGAGACAAGTCAAGATTGAGGTAAAGATGAATGCAGCAATGCAGAGGCATCCCTCAAGAAAGCCTGTTCCAGATCACTCTGGACCTCAGACTGGGGAAAAGGCTCATATCCCAACAGGACAACAAACCTAAGCACAAAATCAAGATGACAAAGTGGCTTTGGGGCAACCCTCTTGGGGCAATGTCCTTGAATTGCCTTGAGCCTGAGCACGAGCCTGAATCCAATTGAACATCTCTGGAAAGATCTGGAAATGGCTATGCACTGATGCTCCCCATTCTACCTAATGGAGCCTGAGAGGTTTTGCAAAGAAAAACGGTTAAAGTTGCCCAAAAATAGGTATGGCAAGCGTGTAGCATCATTAAAAAAAGACTTGAGGCTGTGATTGCTGCCAAAGGTGCTGATCAAAGTATTGATCAGAGCCTGTTAATACTCATAAATTAAAGTTTTTGGTCTTACATTTTTCAAATCTATAAAAATATTAAACAAACCTCACTTTGTCATTATGTGGTATTGTGTGTCGGACTTTGAAGAAATTAATATAATCTATGTTGGAAAAAGGATGTAACATAACATTTGGAAAAAGTGATTACTGTGTACATTGCTGGATGCACTGTTTTGTGATTTTATGTCGGTTACTATTGCAACATTGAAACTCCATCTCCAAGTGTGGATGTCGGGTTACACAAGAGCAGTGGCACATATGTGTAAAAATAAAGTTGCATTTACTAATCCATTGTGCGGTATATCTACGACAACTAGCCTAAATTGTTTTTTTTATAGCCTACATTCTGTTTGAATGGCCCACATTCTACAGACTAAATACAGAATAAATATAATAAATTTTGGATTTCGGATTTTGTAGCAGAGCCACTTTCAATAGTTTTTAATCTTTCAATCAAAACTAAAGAAATTCCATCAGTTTGGATATCAGCTTTTGTTCAACCTTTATTGCAGTGGGATGGCCTTCAATGGCCACTAGGAGGCAGTGTTGCAGAAAGACTGGAAGTTAACTGAGTTCTTTTCCTTAAATGCTTTAAAAACTAAGCTGAAAGCATTATTGACTGCCTCACTTATGTGAAACTGTTTTTCATAACCTTTATTATTTTAATGTTTTTTTATGTTGTAACTGTGTAAACTGTGCCGCCTCTTGACCAGGCCTCCATTGAAAAAGAGATTTTAATATCAATGCGACTCTCTTGGTAAAATTAAGATTAAATGAAAAAGTTATATGCAAAGAGAGTGGAGACAAAATAACTGGTCGCATCGAGGAGTCAGACCTCTGTAGTCTGTCCTTGTCTCTAATTACCATAAATGATAAGCCTTGAAGAATGAGCAAATTATCCAAATAGTTCCCGCCCATTCCATTATCTCTATTATCAGGCCGACATTATTATATTAATTAATTATTCAGCCTACCATTAACAAAATAGTTGCAAACAATCAAAGTCATATAGACAAATGTGATTTGTTATACCCATGTGTAATGATTTCCATTACATGAGAGTAGATGTTAAAACTTCATGCTTATTTGAACTAGGCTCTCGCCAAGAAAAGCACCAACTAAGACATAGCTTTACAGTAAACTAATGTAATCAATATGTGTCTCCATCCGTTTACGTTTCCTTCCATATGATGATGTAGATGTCCTTCTGTCTGGTGTTAATGGCTGAAGTGTCATGCTGGCTCCAGGGATCATCTTAGTTTGCCTCCCTGGCGCATCAGCACACGCAACGGCTGCGATGCTGGCTCCGTGGATCAACCCTAAAGCGGCCTCCCCAGCACATCAGCATGACAACCGTCTGGATTAAGCTAAGTAGGGTACATCTCTGGGGTCTTCAAGTGGGCACCCTCATCCTTGATGTTTCCTCGACTAGCCCACGACACCTCAAGAGGGCTTGACTGTGATTCTGGGATACCAGTATCACCCCCCTCCGTCCTCCACTCAACACAGCCCAGCTTACTTACCTGCACATCAGCATTTCTTTCTTTCTATAGTGCTTGAGATCCCCAGCCAGAATCTTTCCGTCTCAACCACAGCCAGTTGCTGCTCCTCTCTGCTGCTTTAGATAGATACATAGATCTATATATAGATGTGTGTATATATATATGTGTGTGTGTGTATATATATATATATATATATATATATATAGTATATATATAACTATGTATATATATATTAAATCCATTAATATTATCTATATCTATTATTTATATTAATATATAGAATATAGATGTGTGTATATATATATGTGTGTGTGTGTATATATATATATATATATATATATATATATTTCAAGTAATGTTTTGTCATGTTTACCAGATTTACAAAACATATTAGCATTTTACCATTAAAATGATTGTACCCACTGTGTCATGACATAGAAACATTGCTCACCAGTCTACATGCAAACTAACAACCATGTACTGAAGCTAATGGACTTTATAGAATTCAGTTACATTGTTGTCATTCTAGGGTGTATGTAAACTATACATATTTAGCTAGACATATACATCTTTTATAGGCTATATAATTTAGTTTGAATGACAGACTTGTGCAAGGGAACCATTGTAACATCTGCTGATAAAAAGCCAATTTGCAGCCTTTAAAGACGGGGAGAAAATGTCAGAATGTGAAATTAAACCAACGCATGAGAAAAATAGTCTTAAATGAGCTTTCCAGGTGTGATTATTGAAATATCAAAATATTGGAAAATGAAACTTATATCTAGGAATGTCAAGAAAACAAGGTCCGAGGAGTTTGAAGATACAATTCGTTTTTAGTCCCTCTTGGTACCAAGACAACCTTAACTCAGCAGAACCTGCACCTGGCATTACAGTATGATGTTTACACCAACATCTGTGCTGCTTATTTAACATTTCACTTCCTCCTTCTGATGGGTTGAATTATTACTGAATGATCATTACACTTACCTTCTCTTTATTGGCCTTACCACCCCCTCACCTTCCTCATCAGGTTCATCAATGCACGGAGGCGGATCCTACAGCCCATGTTAGATGCTAGCTCTGTGGAGACACCAAAGACCAAGAAGAAGACACCTCAGAGTCGACCGCTGCAACGCTTCTGGCCAGACTCCATCGCCTCAGGTGTGACCCAACAACAGGTCGTCATGCCAAATGGTATGACTTCCTAACCAGTGAAGGCAAAATTTTCCAAGGCACATACAGTGGGGCAAAATTATATTTTGTCAGCCACCAATTGTCCAAGTTCTCCCACTTAAAAAATGAGAGAGGCCTGTAATTTTCACCATAGGGACACTTCAACAATGAAAGACAAAATTAACAAAATTTATTGACAAATATTGACAAAATTTACTTTTAAAGAATGCATTTGCAAATTATAGTTATAAATAAGCATTTGATCAATAGCAAAAGTTCACCTTAATACTTTGTTATATACTCTTGTTGGCAATGACAGAGGTCAAAGGTTTTCTGTAAGTCTCCATAAGGTTTTTACACACTGTTGCTGGTAGTTTTGCCCATTCCTTCCTGAAGATCTCCCGTAGAGCAGACATGTTTTAGGGTTGTCAACACAGCCCTAAAACTCATTCTTGGCAACACAGATTTTCAACTCCCTCCAAAGATTTCTTTATGGGGTTGAGATCTGGAGACTGTCTAGGCCACTCCAAGACCTTGAAATGCTTCTTATGAAGCCACTCCTTCATTGATCGGGCTGTGTGTTTGGGATCATTGTCATGCTGAAAGACCCAGTCATGTTTCATCTTCAATGCTCTTGCTGATGTAAGGTTTTCACTCAAAATCTCATGATACATGGCCCTATTCATTCTTTCTTTTACACGGATAAGTCGTTCCTTCATGTTTCCCTTTGCAGGAAAACAGCCCCAAAGCATGTTTCCACCCCCATGCTTTACGATAGGTAGGGTGTTCTTTGGATGCAGTCTTTCTCCTCCTAACACGACAAGTTGAGTTTTTACCAAAAAGTTCTATATTGGTTACATATGACCATATGACATCCTTCCAATCCTCTTCTGCATCATCCAAATTATCTCTTGCAAACAGGGGGTGCTTTTTGTGGCAAGAAGGAATACAAGCCTGCCATGCAATGCACTCCCCTCGTAGGGGGAGAACATTATCATGCACATAGTACATAATGCTCTCGCAGAATTATGTCAATTTAATAGCATGCATTTAATTTAATGCCAATACATATGTTTGCACAGGCATTATTCAGAAAGTAGTCCATGGTAGGCGGTATATCATATGTTTAATTATTTTATTCACTTGATCGATAAGGTTAACATTTCCTATATTACAAGAAGGGTTTGATGGTGAGAACATTTCTGTTGATGTGCAGAGGTTTTAGCACTTGTCTTTAGTAGGCTATATGCATATAAACCTCATGTAAACCTTCAAAACAGCTGATATTCGTTATCAGAAGCTGTTGTTTTCCACCCGTCTGACTAGCCCACCCTACGTTGCAGTCCTTTGAACCAATACATGAATAAAAAGAGCCGTGTGAAAACACTTTGAACCTGTTAAATAAAATACATTCCCTTCGTAAATCGTAGCTGGGTTATATTTCCTCCTAATGCGATGTCGTGGAGCAAGAATGTTTGTTACGGAAGGGGTTGAATGACAAGTTTGAAGGATTTTGAGTTAAGAACATCTGCTATTTATGCAGATAACATTAATCTCTTGAATTCTGTAACTATTTTTATTTTTATTTAGTGGTATATCTCTCCTCCACTTGATTGCGATAGCAATACGAAATCCTTCGCTTTCTGTTTCACGTCGGTGGCGCGCGCTCCCACCGAGGGGGTGCTTCTGGGGGCTGCCATGCATCGGGTGGCACAACACCAGCATCGGCCTTAATACGCCCAAATCCGCGTCATTTCTCATTTTGCATGGATGGCTGAATATATTAAGCGGTCTCACACTTGGCCACATTTTAACAAATCCAACGTTAAGGAGGAAGCGACTTTACGTTGATTTATGTTTGAAGGTAATTTAGTGCAATGGAAACCACCTCAACGTTGTCCATCAGTTAAGGGGGGAAAGAAGTAGCTTTGAGTAGCAAAAGTGCTAACTCTAGGCATCGTTGACAATCCTAATCCTCCATACAAGATATGCATGGTGAGCGCACACCAACTTCATAGCAAGTTTCCTCTGTTGACAATAATACGCTGATTATTTCACTATTTCACTCGCATATGCCCCTAAAATGAGACATGTGATAACTGGATTTTGTGTCTGGATAAAGACTAGCCTCCCCCACTCCACCCCTCCCCTCATTCAAAACATAGACACTGGAAGCATGGCTCTGTGGGCTGCTTAAGAAGCTGGCTTAAACAAAAACAGAGACAGAAGAAAATAGGGATAAGATTTTATTTAAAGGTTTGTGTTTGGTTAGCTGGTCACTTAGCTACCTATATTAGGTGCCAATTGACCAATCTCAGTCATTTATACTAGTTACTCATCCAGGTTATGGATGGATCATCTGCAGTGGGCAGATGTAGATTCAGCCAGAGCCAGGATGCCAAGGACCCATTGTGCCAATATGTGGTCCTTTGAGCCAGCCTCCTCCTGAGGGCAACACATTACCCTTGTTCTGTTTTACATCTGTTTTACTAAAATTATTTACATTGTCTTTATTTCAAGTTATTTGCATTTATTTTGTTTACATTAAGTGTGGTATGAGTTGTGTGGTATACGTTTAACAGTTGCCAAATTCATTCATTTTGATGTTGGTCAGCACAAAATAATTGAAAAGTATCCATTGCGGTATCGATAAAAACTTGTCTTGTTAAGCAGTCTCAAATGGTTGCTATATCAACATAGGAGCTACTTTTAGCCTTCAGATGTTTTGTGAATACAAACATTGATATCCAAACAGTCTTCAATTATTGTGGCCTACCCTTTACTTTTTTACGTTTTGTCCATGGCTTCATCTCACTACTGCGCACTACTACAAAATTAGTTTTGAATGAAAGCACAAATACATTTTTTTGTCTTAGAGCTGAATATGATCCCTTGTTGCTGGTCCCCCTCAGGCACGATGGTGACAATGACAGTAGAGGGTCTGCAGAGCTTGACGTCAGACGGAGCCACTCTGGCTATACGGCAGGTGATGATGGGAGGCCACAGCGAGGATGAGTCAGGAGACAGTGATGAGGAAGATGAGGACACAGACATGGCTAGGCTGGGCATGGACAACAGCGAGTCTTTGCAGTAGGATGCACAGACACACAGCACTTGCACACAGTCATAAAGCATACACTAAAAGTAAAACATTTTTTATCCTTCCACGTTGTCACAGGAGATGTCATCTACATTCATAGACAAATAGCCTTGACAGACATAAGCCAATAGACTTGATTTTACATTTTGCAACCGTGTTGTGGCCTGCAAAAATACACACACATGGTGTCTCAGACCTCACTCAGAAGATCATGTGTATAGATAAGATTAAAATCCATTTCTCATACACCAGTCCTGCCAACTTACTGCATGTGTAACACAACAGATGTGTGTATCTCAAGGAGTGTTTTGTTGAGCTTCATATCATTTATTTTTATTTTAACTAATTACTATTTTGTCAATATCTAGACAAGAACACCTTTTTGTATTATATGGTGAGTTCTAAAGTAGAAAAACAAAGCAAAAAGTGTTAAACACAACTGAAAGAAATTAGTATGTGCCAATAAATATTATATTTATTTTAATTATATTTTTTATGTTTCTCCTTCATTATGGATGCCAATACCTTTTTGCATGTATGTGTTTGACATGATGTGAGCATTCTGATTATGGCTCCAAGGCTTATATGCTGGCCCTATAGTCCAATTACCGCCCACAATAAAAGAGATACTTATTTTTATATATGAATACGGGAAGTTGAGTAATGTGTTTTTGTGTTGTTTCGTAAAAGATATCTATGTAAAAATAAAAATACATTAACAGATACATTTTAAAATACTAACCTGAAAGCAAAACAAGCATGAAGATAAGTTCAATCTTTTATAGTCTATAGTTAGGATTATTTGTCTCACTATTTTGTCATGGCTAAAATGTTTAGTATGTACAGACATCACTCTTTGAAGTGCACAATCCAATACACTCTTTATAGCACAACTATGGTGCACTGAACTAAAAATGATAATAGTAGTTATCGAACAATTAAACAATTCACTGTTTGGGATTCCAAAACTCACTGATACTGTACTGTTTTTTTGGGCTAAACACAGACTCAAGCTCGTAATGGGGTCTCTTGGGTCCATGTCTTTATTGGTGAATGTATGGTATTGGCAACATGACATACCGTATATACAGTATTTTGTCAAGCTTGTTACTGGAATTGAGAACGACTGACATTAGGTTTCAAATAACAGTTGTCCTCAGCTATACTGTTTTTTTGTTATGTTTTTAATTATTCACTTAAGTTTGCCTTAAATCTTTCTATTTTGAAATAAACGATGCCAACCTGTTGTCCGTACTGCAGTCTATTCATTTTGTGAAGCCAACCATAGTTGGTTTACCAGTATCCATATTATTGCCACTAGAGTGTTATGAAACTAATTGTAGACCCAAAAACAGACTTGTCTAAAGCTCAGAATAGGTGTTTCTTTCCTTCTTTATTGGCAACCATAAATACATGAAAAGCAGATGCAAAAGCACAACCAAGGAAATACTCAAACATACACTGTGACATAAAGTACCCACGGCACAGGTGAAAACTGCATGCCCTAACGAGAATAGATAAACAGAACCAAAACAACAAAGGCCTCTGGTGTCAACAAAGGGTCACAACCCTGACACTTAAGTTTATATAATAAAGTATTATACTTCATCTAAGTAATTTGATTTGATTTACCCTGTAAGAGTGAGTATTACAGACTGCATACACCCCTCTTATAAGAGCTTCACATGCTGCAAAAAGATTATGAAAACTTTGGAATTCAGTTGTCAGTGCTATCTGTTGAAAACCTTGATGCCTCTTCTTTCTAAGGGAGAAAATGAGATGAAAAAAAGGTGTCAAGAATTAGTTTCTACTCAAGTACAGTTAGATGTAATAGTCAATGTGAATGCATGTAATATAAGTATTGTTATAACTCACATAACATTCCTGCCTATATTCCACAGAAAACTTAAATTTACGAGAAAAAAACGAGTAAATCTCAAGTCCGCTTACTGTGCATTATCCTAACTCTGGATGTTCATGACAATATGTGGATTCTGGGCTAACGTCACGGTGAGTATGATTTGTACATTACACCAACAGCTGTGGCATTTGTAATGTGATGAGGTTGACCTTGTAAAGTAAAGTGGTATGGTTCCTTGACTGAAAAAAACAAGGTCCAAGGTGTTTCATGCAAATACATTTTCTTTGGCCGTCATACATTAATATGCCTGTAGAAAATATTCACCAGTTGATTTACCAACATTCGTTTAAAAGTATACAATCTATATTGAACATTTAGACGTTTACTGAAATGATCATGATATACGCTACAAGCAGACTCAAATACCAGTGCATGTCACATACAGTGTCTTACAAAAGTATTCAACCCTCTTGCCATTTTTTTGTATTTTGTTACCTTACAGTTGTGAATCGAAATTGATTTTCATTTGGATTTCATGTGATGAATAAATACAATTGATGAGCAGGTGGATGACCTCCGAAACATATGGAAGAAGGTACTCTGGTCAGATGAGACTTCAATATGGCTCTTTTGCCATTCAAGGAAATCCCTGTGGTGTTTTTCTCCGACACTGCTCATTACCCGGATCAGTAGATGTGCTGAGTGTATATTAAAGAAGTGAACTGAATATTGCACAAGTATTGCTTAGTGGGGCAATATCAAAATTTTCCCGATATGGACAGCTTGATGAAAAAAATTGTTCCTCTGCCTGACGGGTCTGGTGTCCTTAGCTCCCGAAGCATGGGCCAGAAGGTAATTTCATTGCACCAGATAGCTGTTCAACCTCCCCTCTATACGCAGACTCATCATTATCTCAGATGAGGTTGACGACAGTGGTATCGTCTGTAAACTTCAGGAGCTTGACAGAGGTGTTCTTGATGATGTAGTCATTGGTGTCGAGGGAGAAGAGTAGTGGGGAGCGCACACATCCCTGGAGTGCGTCAGTGCTGATTTTGCAGGTGCTGGAAATGAATTTCCTCTGTCTCACAAGCTGCGATAGACATAGGAACAGAAAGTTTATGTCATTGTTACAGTAGAGTAAAGCTGGGAGGATGATGTTGAAAGTCGAAGTCCATGAAAACGATCCTTGCATATTTCCCTGGTGTGTCCAGATGTTGCCGGACATGATGACATCCCATTTTGACTGCATCTTCTACAGACCTGTTTGCGTGATAAGCAAATGGAAGGGATCTAGAAAAGGTACAATGATGTTCTTTAGGTGGGCCAGCACCAATTGCCTTAATGACTTAATGACCACGGATGTCAGAGTGAGAGGTCTGTAGTCATCAGTCTGAAGAGCCATTGGCTGGCATTAACTAACAGAATTCCAGCAGCTAGACAGACCAGCGGGTGAGAATTATCTTAATGAAATATTTATTTCACTCCTTACCTGTGGGAAATATCTGTTAAGAAACTAATCTTATAAATTAACATAGTGGTAAGAGAAATTTTGCTAAACAGTCAAATGAAAAGGGCACAACATAGCTGCTTAGTCGTTTAATAACTATCCATCCATTTTCCTCTGGTTTATCCAGAGCCGGGTCATGGGGACAATCTGATCAGGAAGGCTCAGACGTCCTTCTCCACGCACACTTCCTCTATCTCATCCGGGGGGATACTGTGGCATTCCCAGGCCAGCCAAGAGACACATTATCTCCAGTGTGTCCTGGGTCTTCCCTGGGGACGCTTTCAGGTGGGACATGCCCGCAACACCTCCCAAGGGAGGTGCTCAGGAGGCATAGGGAACAGATGTCCAAGCCACCTCAGCTGGTTCCTCTCAATGTGGAGGAGCAGTGGCTCTACTCCGAGCTCCTCCCATGTGACTGAGCTCCTCACCCTATCGCTAAGGGAGCGTCTGGCCTCCATGCGGAGAAAACTTATTTTGACCGCTTGAATCTGCGATCTTGTCCTTTTGGTCAGTACGCAAAGCCCATGACCATAGCATCCAAACCATATGACCATAGCCTACTAACTAGTTGTATGCTATACAAATAAAAGTAACTTAGAAAACAAAGATAAGTGTAGGTACGAAATAAATGCTGTAAATTAAAAACATGGGTAAGTACCATTGTTAAATTCCTCTAGCATGGTTGGTTCATAGTATTATGTTGTAACAATGGCATAGTTCGAAGGTTGGGCAATTAAACACTACACGTTGAATAAGAAGTTTCCTGACACCATTTAAGTGCAAACACATATATCATTATATTAACTACAATAAGTAAAGAGCCACATTTATAATTGAATAAACTGATCAAAGTAAGTAAATAAACAATAAAAGGTTTGATTCAGATTTTTATTACAAACTTGAATTGCATGCAAAAATGGGGTGCCAATCTAGTAAACCAATTATTACAACATTCAAATTTAAGACAAAAGGATTTGCCATGCAGAGAGACAGGCCATGTCAACATTTTCTAAAACATCCCCATTTAAAACATGGTCCAACTAAAAGTCTAGGAGATAACTCCAAGGCAATCTTTTTTGAATGTAGAACCTTATTTGACCCATTTATATGAATGGACAGATGGAGATATGCAAATGCCAATTGATGGCATGTATGGCAGAAAGTTCAAAGGCAACAAGATTAAAATCCAGCATGAACAGTTGGGATAAACTAAGATCTACAAGTCTACAAGGTGAATTAAAAAATATGTTTCATTTACTGAAACAGAGTAAGGTTATTGACATCGTTTTGCTAGTATGTTGATGGAGACTTTGATTAAAGCTGTAGAACCATATGAAGTTAATGGTTTTCCTTGTGTTAGGAATGTAAGCATAGTTGTATTTATGTTTGTATATGTAGAAATTTAATTAGGACTTACCATCTAATAAAGGTTGTCATAGGACATGTTTGTAGACCAAGTGCCCTTAGAAAGTTGTCTCTAGAACTGTAAAGAGTTCATGCATGAAGTATACCAGAAAAGTATGTAGTTTAGTATGTGACCAAGTTGTACTAGATTGAGCAAGATGTTCCCTATGTAATTACTTTTTGGAGAAGATATGATGCCTGAGAGAGCCTCATCTTTTCTTACAGACGGGTGAGAGCTGGTTTAAACTGTCCAAGTTGGATCCATATTTGGACATATTGGAGGTCCAACTGAATAGATGTGACACTGGTATTGTCAAAATCAAATTATAATGTTTACCTGATAGGAAACAAATGTTCAATGTTGTATAACCGGAAAAGACATCTGTAGAGGGTGAGGCCATAAGCAAACAATTTTTTTAAAGTCAGTGCTCAACCATACGCTATTTTGGAATCACCGACTTGCAAAACGTGCATGCTCTGTCAGTCATTCCCATCTAACCAGCAAATAAAGCCGTCTTTGTGTCTGGAAACTTTGATTCTCATGTCTTGTCTGAAGTCTACATCGGAGCTTCTGCTCTAACAATAACGAAATTTAATTTGATTGTTATGTTTAGCATGTAAGTGCTAGTATATTTAATATAATTATACAAAGGATGAGTATGACTTCATCCTTCAAATGACAAGGGTGTTCATCAAGTGATTGTGTATGTATGGAGTGTACAGTAGATTAGCTATACAGTCTTTTACTCTTTATTTGACAATTTAAAAAAATGTTGTTTGGTTATGTTGTTTATAGGTTACATTTGACTACTGATTAAAGTACTCATTGATGAGTATGTTGAGAATGAGATATTGCGAGAGGCTCATCAGACGTTGGTACAGAGATTTCTCATGTTGAAAGGGGAATTAGAAAAGGAGGACTGACATGCAGTGTTTTTGTCTGAGAGTCTTCTGTTCTTTTGAGGAAGGTCATGCTCAAAAGGTATTTTAAGCCCCTTTCAGTCCACATATAGATAAAGGCCTCTTTTATTCAAACTAATAGCTTCTGAATAAGTCAGAATAGCATATATAACACTGGTTGGCCTGAAAATGGCCCAGGTGCTGTTTTATGCACCCTAATACATCCTTGTAAATGGCCCTTGGATGAAACGCATAGTTTTCTCCAATATGTGGTATGCTGATTATTATTTCGATGAGCAGCACACTGATTGGTAGGTGTACAACGAGCAAAGCTACAGAGCAACAACAGCCAAACATGCATTGTGAACTGCAAAAGTAGCTTTGAACTTTGTAACATGCATTTTTGAATTGCAGATGTACATGACAACACAGGTCTCTTTCTCAGGCAAATGACGAATGCAACAAGCTCAGTTAAAGAAATCTGATATGCTGATCTTTAACTGGCTCATATCTACAAAAAGTAGATAGTCCTCCCTGACATTTATGGTGTAGAAAGGAGTGAAATAGCACACTGCCAGCGATAGAGTGTACAAAAGGACAATGGCCCAGGGTTATAGTCTTTCACCATTGCATGGTGCCATGCATTCTTCACAGATCACACCCATCTAGTCAAATTAAACGGTAAGTGGTCCAACTCCAGGTCCAAGCCCATGGTATCTGTGGGGGAATTAGGAGTGATAAAGCTATTCGACTTGTGTGGGAAGGGTTTGACTAGTGTGATGGCTGTATTCTTCGACAGAAACCATGGGCTTGGACATGGAGTTGTACTTTGTAATGTCTTGTAATGTTTCAAATTTATATTAAACTTGGGCTAATGAAATATTATTGTTTATTAACTAAGTAGCAACAAACAAACTTGGTCAGCATGTAGAATGTATCCAGCTTGGTGTGTGTCTTCCACTAAAGAATCTGGTCAGTAGTATCTGCAAGATAGTAGGTCTACAGTTCATAGGTGAAACAAGATATGGTATGGAAAATAATGACAATCCCCCATCATTGCCCATCTCTCCCCACCTCTCTCTCTTTTTCTCTAGTGCCAGTATGCGTAATACGACCAATCAAACAAAGAGTAAATGGCTTGTTATACCATTTGTGTAATATGGTTATTCCGAAATGAAACAAAAAAAGGAAGCATTTCTCCATAATCCGGTTCTGACGTTCGAAATTGACAAAATGATATAACAAGCCAATTTTTAATTTTCTGCAAATACCAGCAAAGAGGATATAGAATTATCAGGAATGGTATAACTATTAATGGCTCATTATACAATGTTTTATATGGTTATACAATTTTTCTAAATCGTCTAAAACAATCAATTGCAAGCCATTATACTTAAATGTATGTTTAAGTTACTAAAGTGACAACACAATATTGCAAAATAGAAAAACCAATGGCCACAAGGTATAAGGACCCAGGTAACATGTTGTGTGCTTCCACCCACAATACCCAGTATTTGGGGTTTTCTCAAGGCAGTGGACATATTTATCACAATATTACAGCCGCTTAGGACTGCGGATCTCTTGAAACATAAAATACCTCATTCAAATTTGAAAAATATTACTAAAATGCTCAACTATCATTCTTTCAGTCTACATCCAACACTACTCATCATAACATTTCTAAACACAGAGAACACACCAGAGCCATTGAAGATCCTCCCCCCTCAAGAATGCTCTCTGGATACAATTGTATTACTGGATGAACAGCATGCTTTTGAACAGCTTTGAACATGTCAATTCAAAGCTTTGATGGGTGGGAGGTCATCTTCGATAAGTAGTATTAAACATGATGCATGTCTATGGTGGCAGCACGGTTAGAGCCCTTGTCTCCCAGGAAGGAGATCATGGGTTCAATTCTTGGGCCAAATCCGACATCACATGATCTCTCTAGGTGGAGTCTGCATGCCCCCCACACCACCATGGGCTCTCCCCAGGCACCATGGGCTCCCTCCAGGCACCCTAGCCTCCCCCCACCATCCAAAGACATGCATGTGATTGGTTAATTGGTATATTGAAATTGCCCCTAGAGAATGGATGTGCAAGTGAATGGTTGCCTGTGTCTCTGTGTTAGCCCTGTAACTTGCTGGCTCCAGTCCAGGGTGTACCCCCCACCCATGGCTCAAATTGCCACTGGGTTAGGCCCCGGTCACACATGACCCCAAAATGGAAACAAGCAGCACTGCAATTCCTCCCAGGGATCAGCAGTAGAAAATGTATGCATGCATGTCTATGGACAGGACCTACTCGGATCTCCAGCAGCTACATTTTATTTTAAAGTCCATGTAGGTAGAGGAGGATGGACGCTTGCTGCCCTCCAGATGTAACCTGGTTCTACCACAGACAGTGCTTCCTGAACTCATATTTATACGCATAGTATTATGGAAAAGTATAAGGCACAATAATGTAAAGCAACAAAATAACTTTAGGAAATAATTAAATTAAAAGATTAAAGAAAAATTCTACATTGCACTTTTATTTTGCTGCACAGATGCAGAAGATGAAAGAAATCTTATGGATTAATATTAATGCGAAAAATCTTGGGGGCCTTGGCCTTTTCAGAGTACAATGTATGAATTGTGGCACATTGTGACCCATTACCACACATTTCTGTGCACTGTCCGAATGAAGTAAAAATGTGACATTAAGTCTCTCCTTTCCCACTCACCTCCATCTGTAGATGTATCCAGTGTAGAGACTGAGTAATGCGGGTGTATACCCCTGGCTTGTTCCTCTCCGCACAACCCTGCCCCCAGCTAGTGGCACCCACTATCTTCCACACTGCCGTATCTTCACAGGCCAGAGGACCACCGCTGTCCCCCTATAGAAACACACGCACTGTTAACACACTCAGGTGACAAACACTGGTGAAATGCAGTGGCCCTTAAAAATCTGACTAATTAATAGTGTGCTTTAAAAATGTCATTCTGACAAGTTATTTGGGGTACTTTGTACTAATTACAATATAGAATTAAAATGCATTTAGAATCCTAAATAATTACAACCAGAAATGTCCACCTTAAGCCTAGAGCTTTTTTGCCGACCTGGCAGGAATCTGTTCCTCCTTCAAGATAGCCAGCACAAATCATCCAGGAAGAGATAAAGCCTTGGTAGACACCTGGCTGAGTACACACTTTAGTGGAGATGAGAGGGACCTGGGCAGAGTGCATCGAAACACTGCCCTCGCCTGGTCAACACACAAATAAATAATTTACTTGCTGTGTGTGTGCCTATAATACTCAGTTGAATCTGAAAGAACCTGAAAACCTTGATTTGACAGACAACAACCTCTTTTAAAAAGTGTACAAGTCACCTGTTTTAGGGATGTCTACACTTACCTCCATCCTCCGTGGCTCCCCATCCTGAGATCCAGCATATCAATCCATCTTCAAAATTCTCCCCAAAATTAGGCAGACAGATAGGCTCAACATAACCTGGTGGAGAGAATTGATAAATACAGACTCAAACAACAATGAAGCAGAGCAAGAAGAAACTATAGATACAAATACAAACTATATTTAACAGATACATAAGCCGGAGCAAAGTACAGACTATAAAAACAAGTACCAACTCTAAAAACAAGCACAGACTATTAAAACAGAATAAATAAATATGTAGACAATTTGAATGCTTCCCATGATACTGTACATGTGCAAAAGTAAACATTCTACGTCAAGCAGCTGGATGGGGACTAGTGCAATATCCAATTACAGAGGGAATTGCCAAGGCCCAGCAGGTGTAGTTTCTGTATAAGCTGTTGTGGGATAGTACTGAATGCTGAGCTGCAGTCACAGCATTCTAACATAGGAGTTTTTATTGTTGAGGTGTGTAAGAGCTTAGTGGAGGCTGAAGGAGAATGCATCGTCTGTGGATTGATTCTGATGATATGCAAACTGGAGCGGATCGAGAGTGAGGTATGGTTTTCATATTTCGCATGACTTATCTCTCAAAGCACATTGACATGATTGGAGTCAGTGCTATAGGACGGTAGCCATTCAAACAGAGAACAGGTGCTTTTTTGGAACCGGTATGATGGTTGTAGACTTGAGACATGTGGGTACTGTGAAAGAAAATTCAGATGGCACCGTGTAGATATGAACAATCATGAATGACTGTTTCAATACAATTTATTTACCTTGCACAAGTAGTGAACTGAAGTGACACATTGTCAAGTATGGTGACCCATACTTGAAATTAACCCTCTGCATTTAACCCATCCAAGTGCACACACAGCAGTGAGTAGTGGGCAACCGCACGCACACACAGTGAACATACACCCGCCCACAGCTGCCCACTGTATACACATACAGTGGGCAGCTATTGCTCCAGCACCCGGGAAGCAATTTGGGGTTCGGTGCCTTGCTCAAGGGCACCATAGTCATGGTATTGAAGGCAGAGAGAGTGCTGTTTGTTCACAATCCCCACCTTCAATTCCTGCTGGTGCGAGAATCAAACCAGCAACTTTCAGGTTACAAGCCAAACTCCCTAGCCATCAGGCCACAACTTCCTGAAGTACATACGATTAAACAAAGTGCTTTGTGATCAGTCATTACGGAGGACATGATAACCACAGGTTGTTCGTAAGAGTGATGTCGAACATCCAAAAACACTGCCTTAAATACACTTAGAACAAATGGTATTGCATATGGTCAATCACTCAGTGTAGCAATCTCTGTGATTGGGTAACTCTACTCAGTGACAGCTTGAAACAATACAACTATCCATCCATCGTCTACTGCTAATCCCCGGGAGGGATTGCAGTGCCGCTTGTTCCCATTCAGGGGTTACGGGTGACTGGAGCCTAACCCAGTAGCTTTCGGGCCATAGGCAGGGTACACCCTGGACTGGGGCCAGCAAGTTGCACGGCTGAAACAATACATCTCCGTACCAATTGTCCCACAGTTGTTTGATGTAGCATCTCTCCCCAAAACAGTACATAAGAAAGCCACAGGTTGTTGACCAGTCAAACGGTCATCTGTCTTTTGTGTGGTCATCTTCAAAAAAGGATTTAATTAATACCAAATAGGAAAGGGCAGCTGGATCAATTCTAAACCTACTTCCTCAGGTCACGTGAACACTCAGGTCTCCCAGAGTTCAAGTCTCCCAGTTAGGTGTCATAAAATTACAGGTGGCCTCTCTACCAAATGGAGTTAAATTAACATACTTTGTATCAGGCGTCTTAACTTAAACTGTAAACTTTTCTTAAAACCCATTTGTTGTAACCATATTCTAAAACTCAACCACAGGACGACTGCCTGTCTCAGCGAGGTGTTGCACAGTCAGCTGTGCAGCACAGTCTTTCAGTACTGTAGCCTTGCGTCGGTTAATCCTAGATAGGGTCTTCCTTATATCGGCTGCAGGCAGACAGAGCATCTGGTCGTTGGGCAGTATGGGAAGTTTTTGTGCAGGTGTGTCATTCTGCATATCAAAATATGAATGAAATTGGTTCAGTGCATCTGGGAGTGATGGGTTATTTTCATAGGCCTGTGGCGGAGACTTGTAGTACTTGATGGTTTGAATGGCTTTTCACAGGCTCTGTGTGTCTCCACTGTCTATAAAGTGACTGTTTATTTTGTGAGTATATAACCATTTTACATTTTTTATGTCACATGACAGATTGGCTTTTGCTTCTGTGCGCTGCTTTATCTCCTGATATGAAATCTTCATCTCCTTTCTTTCTTCTTCATCTTTCAGTTTGCAGGTGTGGTGATGGCTTTGGTGACTGTGACATCATCGATGCACTTTTTGATATAAGCACTCATGGTTTCAGTGTCCTCCTGCAGGTCTGTGAGGTTGCTGTGGGTGGCTGTCTCTTTGAACATATTCCAGTCTGTGTACTGAAATCAGTCCTAGAGTTTTGAGGGATCCTCTGGCCAGACTGTGATTATATCTTTGAACCGGTTTTGTGTGTTTCAGGAGTGGTCTGTATGCTGGAATTAGCATAACAGAGATGTGATCCGAGACCCTGAGGTGGGGGCGGGGCACAGCCCTATATGCATACTTTTCAAAAGAGGGGAGGTGTGCGTGCAGAGAATTATGGGAGGAATCAAGGATTTCCTACAGTCATGGCCAAAAAATTGCTGTTGGGAAAAGGCACCCATCCAATATGAGAGACCTGGAGCAGTTTGCAAAAGAAGAGTGGTCCAAAATTCCGGGTGAGAGATGTAAGAAGCTTATTGATGGTTATAGGAAGCGACTGATTTCAGTTATTTTTTCCAAAGGGTGTGCAACCAAATATTAAGTTAAGGGTGCCAATAATTTTGTCCGGCCCATCTTTTGAGTTTTGTGTGAAATTGTGTCAAATTTGCTTTTTTTCCTGTTTTTTTTTGTGTTATTCCAATACACACAAAGGAAATAAACATGTGCATAGCAAAACATGTGTAATTTCAATACTTTTCTGTGAGAAATACCTCATTTTCTGGAAAAATGTCAGGGGTGCCAACAATTTTGGCCATGACTGTATGTGCTAATGTAAATCACAATGGTTAGATCCTACCTTGCCTTATTCATTTGTCTTGTCCTTTATCTAATTTTTCTTTACTATATTCTGTATGTGTTCCTATTGTAATCTACACTCATTGGCCAATTTTTGGGTACACCATGCTAGTGCCAGGTTGGACCACCTTTTGCCTTCAATACTGCCTGCATTCTTTGTGGCATACTTTAAGGAATGTATAACGGGATGGACATGGTCAGCAACAATGCTTAGGTAGGCTGTTGAGTTTACAATGCTCAATTGGTATTAAGGGGCCCAAAGTATGCCACAAACGTATCCCCCACACCATTACACCACCAGCTGCAGCCTGAACCATTGATACAAGGCAGGATGGATCCATGCTTTCATGTTGTTTACGCCAAATTCTGACCTTACCATCTAAATGTTGCAACTAAAATCCAGAGTCATCAGACTCCAAGAGAGGTTATTTTAGTTACTGTTGCCTTTCTATCATCTGGAACCAGTCTGCCCATTCTCCTCTACAAGTTGACTTGACCACATCTACATGCCTAAACGCACTGAGCTGCTGCCATGACTGATTAGCTATTTGCGTCAACAAGAAATTAAAGATATGTTACCTAACGAAGTGGCTGGTCAGTGTATGTTGTGTGTGATAGTCAGTGTCTGCCTGATTGTAAAACAAACTCTGTGTGGCTGTGTATTCTGTTTTTTCCATTCACTATTTATTTTGTCCTCTGACCATGCCTTAAAGAGACAGACTTAGCTATAATATGTTATTAGTATTAATCATCTTGTAAAAGTGTGGACTCAAATCAGCTGGTTGTTTCAATGCCATTCTAATGAAGACATGCAGCAATTTTTTTCTGAGATTCTGGCATGGTCATTAATACAATTATTAACTGTCCCATACCGTTAAATATCAGTGGTTCTACCAATTTCATCAGAGCAATGTCATAATCCAGGCCTTTTGGGCGGTAGCGATCATGGTAGATTATCTTCTCCACAGCCAGAGCCTGAGCTCCGTTTACTGGTTGTTCTATCAATCCTACATGCACTGCCCACAGGGTAGGGTATGCAAACCTGAGAAGGAAAGTATAATAATGTTTGGTAGAGGGTAAGTTCAATTTATTCACTGGGTATCAGGCTCAGACACATATGGACTAGACTAGATGATGAACTGTTCAGACAGAACTGTATGTGAGCATGCCGACAGACAATAATTTACTTAACTATGATTAAGGTAAACATGGTGTAGGTCCCAAAATCTATATTACGATACTATAAAGTATCACAGAAGACGATTTAGAATGTTCCACTACATGTATGTCAAGCGCTGTTTTCCAAAAATACCACAAGTCTTAATTCGCTCAATCATCAATCGCATTTTTGTAGTACGCTTTTCTGGGTAGTATGACACAAAATCCTAATTGTAGCAGACAATACATCTCATAACACAATTTCATAAGTAATCTTTCCCAATTTTATGTATACTGTTGCAACAATACGTACTATGTGCAGGTGCTTAAAGAAGAATTATGAGATTCAGATGCAGGGAGAGACTGAAATACCCACATTTTAGACAAGACAGGCGAATGTAACAAACCTAACAACTCAACTAATAACCAAACTAAAATGAAGATATGAACAACCAGACAGAAGAAACGAATCAGATTAGGGACGACAAACACACTAGTGGGAATCACAGGTTAGAATTTCAACAAAAAGCATTAGTGTATTGTATGCATATTATTGCATGTGCATTTGTGCGTACATATTTTTTTTTCTTCTTGACTCACCCGTACACACAGTGAGCAGCAGTTAGGATCCAATGAGATGTAATGATTGAACCTCCACACAAGTGTTCACTCTGGAAGTGCAGGCTCACCTGCCAAGGGAACTGACCTGATGCAGACATGTTACCCCCTACGATACGTCTGTTAAAGCGAGGCCTGGTACCACAGTCTGTACACAGATACACAAACTTCAGTTTTTCATTATATCATACGTTATGACATTAAGTGGAATATTTTAACTGTTTATGCATTTTGTGGACAAATACAGTAATGCATTAATCAACTATAGTTTACTTCACCTAGACATTTTATTGTGGTCACCCTGCCTGAGCTGCATTGGGTCTTACTGGAGAGAGAGAGTTAGGAGAGGGAGGACAATAAAAGATCAGCCTCAGCTACAGTTGTTCTGCTGCGTCATCCAATATATTTTAAAACCTCTGCATAGATTCTGAAATAATTAAGGTTGTTTGATAGCTTAAAATGCTAGTGGAAGTGATGAGGGGGCAGTTGTGTTTGCCTGCCCCGTCAAACCACATCTTATAATTCCAAGTAAAATCATGACAATTTCATAAATACTTTTAGACCAGATCACTGTACCTGAGGTGGCTGGCATTATGGATCTTAATAGCCTGCTGCAGTGCAGAACGGTTTACGTTGATAGAGATCAGATTGTTCTGGAGGTCCTGCTCTATGGAGGAACAGGGAAGGGAACTGGACTCCACATATCTGAGGGACAGAACGAGAGAGACCAATTATACTATGGTCATGGTCCAATTGTCCAAAGGGAGACCTGTTCTCTGTTTCATTTGGCAACATATTGAATCTGAGCGGGTCAAAATAAGTGATTATTATAAGCAAGGTGAGGAGGCAATTTTGACCAGTTGGGATATACAGTAGTCACCCAATGTGGTACGGTGTGCAAGACAAAATGGTAAAGTTAGCAGAGTTGAACTGAATGGAATCTCCATAGGATGTCTATTATAGTTGGGCTACACCTACCTGGCATAGCCCAATCTGGCCCAATATGATGCCTACCTGGCATAGCCCAGTTGTTTGCAGGCGGAAATGCCTAAAGCAGAGTTCCATTCATCAGAGCACACTGTCTTCCACTCCCCTTCACTACGTACCTGCAGTACAGAACTCTTCCCACTCAGCCTCACTGTATAAATAGGCAACAGAGAAACATTAACTTTATAGCCAGTCTCAATGAACAGCATTTATTTAAAAAGGAAAACGGATTTTTATTTATTTATATGTGGGTGATTATTTTAAGCTTTTGGTAAATCTACTGTGTTTATGTGTGCGTGCACTCACCACATCTGAGCTCGTCCTCGCCTTCCTCACAGTCCACAATTCCATCACACTGAGCCAAGCTGCTGATGCAGCGTGATGATGTTCCACAGCGGAACTTCCCCTCACAGCTGAGACCCACTGGGGGAAAATTATCGGTATGCAGATAACCACATGAAAACCACAACAGTCTATGGACTTTGTGAAAACATGGTGACACAACATCGGATGCACTCCACTGTTATTTACATTCTCTTACACTCATATTTTAAAACAAATGTAACAAGGGTATGCCAGGATGTAAAGTATGTGAGAATTTAGATGAGTCAAAACAAGCGAACTGGTAATTAGACAAATCTGTTAGGTTTTCTTTTCTTTTTTGATATGGATGATCTAGTAATCTATATTTTCCAATCAAACAAATCTGACCTGGCCCATTGTAACATGCTTGTTGCTCCTTTTAAAACTTACCGTCTCATTCGACAGGCATGAAATGACCACAATCACTACACCAACGCTATTCAGTCTCATTGTGGATTAATTTAATTAATGTTTTTTACTGATCTTATTCTTAGACAGTAATCTACATCATATTATTTTGTGAGATTAGTTTCAAGATTAATTTAAAAAGACAAAAAACTGACCTACTAGGTGAATCAAAACAAAAGTGAAGTAAAATGTTTGTGCTCAGGATTAGCTGTTGACATGCATTTTGGTCATCCACATGAGCACAAATGTTACCCGCCACACTTATTATTTCTCATTGATCTTTAAGTTGTGGTTTTCCCACTAACATTTGGGAAATATAATGTCTTCCAGATTTATTCTTCCACAGGTTTCTCCACAGTTCCTCCAATTCTTTACCAGGTTTATAAACCAGGTTTATACATCAACATCTAGGTAACCAATTCATTAATTCAGTAAAATTAGTTGTTATAGTAACTCGGAGTAGGATTCAGTGGCAAAGTAAGCGTATGGTTTATCAAAGGGATCCCACAAGAATAATGGTGGTTAAATTGAAGATTAATAAAAATTTTAGGATTCTGCCTTCAACCTTAGTGGCATAAAATTTATGTTCACAAGTAAACTCCTCTTCACACCTCTGCTTCGGTCCATCAGCTCACCACTCATCCCCCCGCCACCAATCCCCCCAGCGCACAGTCACCCCACCCCTGTCCTTCACAGCAGCACAGGTGAGGAGAGAGCTGAGGAGTATTAAAACCAGGAAGGCAGCAGGACCAGACGGCATCAGCTCCAGGCTCCTTAAGTCCTGCGCAGATGAACTGTGTGGAGTTATGGTGCATGTCTTCAACATGAGCCTAAAGCTGAGGGTGGTACCACAGAGTTGGAAGACCTCCTGTGTGGTACCAGTGCCAAAGACACCGCACGCTAAAGACCTCAGCAGCTTCAAGCTGGTGGCTCTCATGTCCCATCTGATGAAGACACTGGAGAGGCTGGTCCTGGACCACCTCCGCTCCGCCGTGAGCTCAGCCATGGGTCCGCTGCAGTTTGCGTACCGGCCTGGCATTGGAGTGGAGGATGCCATCATCTTCCTGCAGCACCGCTCTCTCTCTCACCTCGAGAACCCTGGCAGCGCTGTGAGAATTCTGTTCTTTGATTTCTCCAGCGCCTTCAACACCATCCAGCCGCTGCTGCTGAGGGACAAGCTGGAGACTGCTGGTGTGGACTGTGACCTGGCAGAGTGGATCCTGGACTACCTCACGAACTGACCTCAGTTTGTGAGAGCCCGAGATTGTGTGTCTGACACTCTGACCTGTGGGGGCCCCGCAGGGCACTGTCCTAGCGCCCTTCCTTTTCACCCTCTACACCTCGGACGTCAGACACAACACGGACAGCTGTGTTCTGCAGAAGTGCTCTGACGACTCTGCCATCATCGGACTCATCACGGACGACGATGATGCAGAGTACAGAGGACTAACGCAGGACTTTGTGGACTGGTGTCAGTAGAACCACCTCCTCATCAACGCGGGAAAGACCAAGGAGATGCTGGTGGACTTCCGCCGACGCCACTCCACTGCCCCCTCACCAGTGAACATCCAGGGAAGGGACATTGAGAGAGTGGACTCATACAAGTACCTGGGTGTTCATCTGAACCACAAACTGGACTGGACTCATAACACAGACGCACTGTACAGGAAGAGTCAGAGTCGGCTCTACCTCCTGAGGAGACTCAGGTCTTTTGGAGTGTCAGGGCCGCTCCTGAGGACCTTCTACGACTCTGTGGTGGCATCAGCCGTCCTGTACGGTGTGGTCTGCTGGAGCAGCAGCATCACAGAGAGGGAGAGGAAGAAGCTGGACAAGGTCATCAAGAAGTCCATCTCCGTCCTGGGCTGTGCTCTGGACTCAGTGCGTGAGGTGGGGGACAGAAGGGTCCTGGCTAAACTCAGGTCAATGCTGGACCATGAGTCCCACCCCCTGCAGGACGCTATGTCTGCCCTGGAGAGCAGCTTCAGTGACAGACTGATTCACCCTCACTGTATGAAGGAGAGGTTCCGCAGGTCTTTCCTTCCTGCTGCTGTCAGACTTTACAATGAACACTGTTAGCCCTGAACATGTGCCATTCACCCGCTACAATCATGTGCAATATAATTTAACATACTATTAATAGACTTTTACCTCACCATAGTCACTTACTGTATATAACAATACACTTAAGCCACTTTAGTTACCATTTTTACTGTAAATAAGAGTGTGCACTTTACACCTTATACTTTATATTGTATTTTTTACGACCATGTTTGTTTATTTATCCTATTTTTATCCTATTTTTATTGCATGCGCCTATTTCTTTCATTCCTGTCCTAAACTGTGTGTTGCAACAGTGGAATTTCCCCATTGTGGGACAAATAAAGGATCTCTTATCTTATCTTAAACACATTATGCTTAACAAGAGAAGGGTTTCTTTTAGTTTATTTAATCATTTAATATTAGATTATAAAATTTATTCTGACAAACCTTCAAATCTTCAATTATTTGAAGATACATATTGAAATACACTATTGGCCTCAATGCATCTTCGTGCTGATTTGGGAACAGATGTACCTCTATTGTTAAAAAGTCACATTGTGCGTGCGTGCAACCTATGTGCATCCAATGACCATCCTTATTGGAAAACATTATTATTGGTTGGATACATCCAATTCTATCCAACTGTGTCCAATAGCATTTTGGTCTGTGCCCATTATTAACAGCCCTAGGATATTAAAAATACACTAAGGATCCAGACCAATTATTTTGTATTTTATGGACTGTGCATAACTTTTAGAGACAATCTCTATGTATAACTGCGTTTAAACAGTAGAAGCAGGTCATTTTGACCCAGTAAGGAGAAAAAATATTTGCACTCAATCTAGTCGCCAAGTGGACATTGGTCTCCCTGACGGACAACATTGAGTTCCTGGTCCCTTCCCTAGTCCACCTGCCTGTGATAGCGTGACAATCCCAATCCCCCGGCCTTGTGGTTACCTCCGCTTAAACTATTGACCAACTATGACCCAAGTTTAACACTGGAATTTGGTGTCAACACCCAATGTCAGTTCCCTGTTGTATGAATACGTTTAGCCTGTGCTCTACACCTGTCTTTCACCAACAAGTCTCCGGAGGAGGGGATCCCTAACTGGATTACTCCTCCCAAGGTTTCTTCATTACTTTCTCTTCAAGTGCGTTTGTCAGGGAGTCTTTCCTTGTCTTCCTTGAGGATTAAGGTTGGTTGGGGGGCAGCAACAGGTAAGCAAAAAGGAATGTTTGCTTATAAATTCTGTATTGAGCCAAGGTCCGCGGATTTATCTAACAAGAAAAAAACACCAATAAACTATTCTTCATCGTTTTATCATTAAATCGTTTCATCAAACGCTTTCCTGGTCCTGTCATAGATAACTTACCCTCAGGAAAGCTCTCTTCCTGCCCTCAGGTAAGTAAGGGGACGTAAGTAAAAGCAACAACTAAAAGCAACATGCAAGCAAAAAGCAACGTTTTGCTTATCAATCCTGTATTGAGCCAAAGTCCGCGGATTTCTCTAACAAGAGAAGAACTCCTAAACCTTAGAAGAAATACTCCTGCTAACTTGGTCCCCACTTTTCTGTTTCCAGAGGCAGAACTTGTGGATATGAAGTTCAACGCTACACTCGGTATCACAGTTGCAAAGTTACACCAGCGCCGAAGGAGGGAATCGTGCGAACTTGCTTGTCCGACTTAGGGAGACGAGGTAGCCGGCCAGCGCTCACTTTACGATAAAATGGACGAACTCCAGCTAACCACGGCGAAAAACAAGTTTTTTTTTGTCCACTCCTCAGCCATGTGCTTCACTAAAACATGGCTGTGCGACAAGATTATGGAGACCATGCTTGATCTGGAATCCTTTATAAAATGCAAACCCTTTTACTCGCCCTGGGACTTCGCATCATTCATTCTGGTCGGAGTTTACCTGACACCGGGGCCGCACGTGAAAGAGGCACTACGCGCACTCGCTGACCAGAAAGTTGAGCGAACTCACCCGGATTCACTCATTATCGTCCTCGGGGACTTCAACAAAGGCAACCTCAGCCAGGAACTCCCCACGGTAAGTATTCGTACAGTTTGTAGAGTTTGTATCCTGTTTAGTTTATGTATAGGAAATTTGTTATATTTAATTTAAATTGATTGTTGTTTGTCTGTACTGTTGTATGTCTGTACTTCTGTAGCACCGTGGCTCTGTGAGGCACGACATTTCGTTCCACTGTATGCACCCGCATGTAGCGGAATGACAATAAAGCACAACTTGAACTATGACGTTTTGAGCTGAAATGAAGAACTCCCCAAATACAGGCAATTCATCAACTGTTCCACCAGAGAGGGAAATACCCTAGAACACTGCTACACGACAGCCAGCAAACTTTATCACGCAGTCTCTCGTGCAGCACTAGGTCACTCTGACCACGCCATGATCCACCTGATTCCTGCATACAGGCAGAAACTTAAACTCTGCAAACCTGCAGTAAGGACACACAAGCAGTGGTCCAGCGACACTGTTGAGGATCTCTGGGCTAACCTGGACTGCACTGACTGGGAAATGTTTGCTACTGCCACAATTGGCCTGGATGAGCTCACTGAAGCTGTAACGTCATACATTAGCTTCTGTGAGGACTCCTGCATACCAACACAAACCAGGGTGAGCTACAACAATGACAAACCCTGGTTCACAGCTAAACTCAAAAGTCTGAGGTCCAAGAAAGAGGAGGCATTTAAAAGTGGGGACAAATACAGATTCAAGGACTCAAAAAAGTTTTTTAGCAGGGCGGTAAGGGACACTAAACGACGGTACTCAGATAAATTGGAAGACCAATTTTCTGCGAAAGACTCGACTTCTGTCTGGAGGGGGCTTAGGCAGATTACAAACTATAAGCCACAACCACCTCTAATGACTCCCGCCTGGCCGACGACTGAATGAGTTCTACTGCAGATTTGAAAGGAAATCGGAAATAAAGAATTTCTGATCTCCTTTCAAATCTGCAGCATCCCCCAATCAACCGCAGACACCTCCCACACACCCCGCCACATCAAACAACAACACATACACAATGCTGACTCTCTCTATTCAAGAGAGGGAAGTCAACAAAGTGTTCAAAAAACAAAACCCCTGCAAAGCAGCTGGACCGGATACGGTCTCCCCTGCCACGCTAAAGCACTGTGCGGACCAACTGTCCCCATTGTTCACCAACATCTTCAATACCTCTCTGGAGACAGGTCAGGTGCCAGCCTGCTTTAAATCCTCTACCATCATCCCTGTGCCGAAGAAGTCCAGACCAACAGGGCTGAATGACTACTGACCGGTCGCACTGACATCTGTTGTAGTGAAGTCCCTCAAGCGCTTGGTGCTGGCACACCTAAAAAACAACACAGATCCCCTCCCCTCCCACCCCTGCAGTTCGCCTACAGACCCAACAGGTCTGCAAATCTCTGACTCCAGGTCAATCAGCACTGGAGCTCCTCAGGACTGCGTCCTTTCCTCTCTACTTTTCTCCCTGTACACCAACAGCTGCACCTCCAGTCACCCGTCTGTCGAACTCTTGAAGTTTGCAGATGACACCACCCTGATCAGGCTCATCTCCGGTGGGGATGAGTCTGAATACAGGAAGGAAGCTGACAACCTGGTGACCTGGTGTAGCCAGAACAACCTCGAGCTTAATGCTCTGAAGACAGTGGAGATGGTTGTGGACTTCAGAAAGGACCCAACCCCACTCTCCCCCATCACCCTGTGCGACTACCAGGTCAACACTGTTGAGTCCCTCCGCTTACTGGGCACCACACTCTCTCAGGACCTCAAGTGGGAGCTGAACATCGCCTCACTGGTTAAGAAAGCCCAGCAGAGGATGTACTTCCTGCGGCAGCTGAGGAAATTCAACCTGCCAAAGACAATAATGGTGCAATTCTATACGGCCATTATTGTCTGATAATCAAAGTAATTGTGAAAATACAAAAACACAGTCCTGTAGTGTAATAAGAAATAAAACATCTAATGTGGTCACTACATTTAGTTCGTCTGCTACTTTTTGCCAGCAATCTCTTGTTGAATTTGCATTGGTGAACTTGGGGTGCAATTTGAGGTGTTCCCTTGCTTTCTGATCAAATATTCAAAACTAAAATAGCCTTCGAGCAAGCTCTTGCTCTATTTCCTCTGCAGAAAAAACTGGTGCTCTTTTTGGCCACTTTGTTCATGTAAACCAGAGCTCTTCCCCTTGTTCTAAAGTAACCTACGGTGTCCCGCAGGGTTCAGTACTTGGTCAAATTCTGTTTACGCTCTATATGCTGCCTTTAGGTAACATTATCAGAAAGCATGGCATGAACTTCCATTGCTATGCGGATGACACACAGCTGTATTCATCAATGAAACCTGATCAGACCGATCAATTAGACCGATCAATTAGACAGACTTAGTGCCTACGTGAAGGATATAAAAATCTGGATGACACTATCTACTTCTTAACCCCGAAAAAACTGAGGTCATTGTACTAGGCCCTAAATGTCTGCGAGACTCTTTATGTGACTATATGGTGTCACTGGACACGATCATTGTAGCCTCCAGTTCTACTGTAAAAAAACTCTGCGTCTTTTTTGACCAAGAACAATCATTACAGCACATATAAACCAAGCCTCCAAAACAGCCTACTTTCATTTGCGTTATATAGCTAAAATCAGAAAAATCTTGACTAAAAGTGATGCTGAAAAACGTATCCATGCATTTGTTACATCTAGATTAGACTACTGTAACGCCCTGCTCGCAGCGTGTCCTAAAAGCTTAATAAAAAGCTTTCTGCTGGTTCAAAACGCAGCAGCAAGACTACTAACAAGAACCAAAAGAAGAGATCATATCACACCGGTGTTAGTCTCCTCACTGGCTCCCTGTTGAGTTTAGAATCAAATTTAAAATCCTTCTCCTGACATAAAAAGCCATAAATGGCATGGCCCCACACTACCTTCGCTCTCAAAGCGCTGGACTATTGGTGGTCCCTCGAGTCTTTAAAAGCACAGTAGGAGGTAGAGCGTTTAGCTACCAAGCTCCTGTGTTATGGAATCAGCTCCCTGTTCATGTTGAAGAGGCCAACACAGTCTCTATATTTAAGACCAGGCTTAAAACATTTCTCTTTGAAATAGCTTATGGAAAGGATGGTTAAGAACAGAAATAAAAACATACAGTTTTTCGCCATGCTGTCCTAGGAGCAACTCTGCTGGGGAAAGTACGGCAGCTTGAGCGCCATCCTCTGGTTCTTCCCTCTTTCCCCTTCAACATTATTTATTATTTTAGTTCACTATAGTCTGTTCATTGCTATTCATAAGTTTATCTCCCCCCGAGTTGAGCTCTGTCCTGGATGCTGCCCTGACGATGACTTCACCCCAGAGGCCCTGCCTCATCTCGTGACCTGATCTGTGGACCCGGGTGCTCCTCAACTGTCGGAGGAATCCTTCCTACAACAGACAAGCTGCTCTCCTCAGATCTACTTCTCTGAATAGCCGAACTCTCCTCACACTAGATGATCTAGATGAGCTCCTCCATCCTCCTGAGTGATTCTTTCTCTACAGTCCATCTGTAGATGGATGCACACCAGTCCTGGACCATCTACAGCAGGGGTCTCCAATCCTGGTCCTCGAGGGCCGCTGTCCTGAAGGTTTTAGATGTTTCCCTGCTCCAGCACACCTGACTCTAATGAATGATCCATTACCAAGCTCTGTGGAAGCTTCATAAAGACCCTTTATTAGAGTCAGGTGTGCTGGAGCAGGGAAACATCTAAAACCTTCAGGACAGCGGCCCTCGAGGACCATGATTGGAGACCCCTGATCTACAGTCTGTCCGTCCGTGGGAGTAGGATCTTTCCTTCACTGTGGTTCTCCTCGAGTTTTCTGCATTTTCCCCACAGGGTTTTTTGTAGTTTTTGCTCGCTGAGGAGGGTCTAAGGACAGGGGATGTTCTGGGACAGTTGTCCATTTGCTAAAATCATGTGGACATTGTTTAACTTGCTTTTCTGTTTATTGACCAATGATGGACTCATTGTCACCCTTTGAGGCAACTGTTGTTGTGATTTTGGGCGTTACAAAAATAAATTGAATTGAATTGGGGTGCATGGTGGCAGCGTGGTTAGAACCCTTGCCTCCCAGGAAGAAAATCATGGGTTCAATTCTTGGGCCAAATCTAACATCACATGATCTCTCTGGGTGAGGTCTGCATTTCCTCCCCATGTTACCGTGGGATCCCTCCGGGCACTCCGGCTTCCTCCCACCATCCAAAGACATGCACGTGATAGGTTAGTTGGTATATTGAAATTGCACCTAGAGAGTGAATGTGCAAGTAAATGGTTGTCTGTGTCTCTGTTAGCCCTGCGACTTGCTGGCCCCAGTCCAGGGTGTACCCCACCTATGGCCCAAAAGCTACTGGGTTAGGCTCCAGTCACCCGTGACCCCAAAATGGGAACAAGCGGCACTGCAATCCCTCCCAGGGATCAGCAGTAGACTATATATGTATGTATGAATTGAATTGTTGCACCTGAAGACTATGATAGGAAGTAATAGTTTAAAAGTTTCTATGTAGTGGTTGTATTTATCTGTACAAGGCCGAGAGTGTTGAGTTAAAATGTTCTAGTTAATTATTGACAGATTTTAATGTAAGTATTGATGTGACGTCATTGCTTACATGTGTTTCACAAGTCGTTACATTATTTCAGTTGATGCAGCTTTGAAGTCAGAACTGTTCATTGCAACATAGCTGAAGATTCATCAATTGTTTGTCAGCTATTTGATAGTATCTTCTGTAAGATGTTGTTTTTAAATGTTAGTGTTACAGAAGACAAATATCCGAGGATAAATATCTAAACTTAGAGTTGTGCTAATGTTCAGTTTCTGTGTCATTTTAGCCAAGCTCCCTGTGTCCATTTTGATTTAATTACCCTTGTAAAAAATAAACATTATTATCTTTGGGAAAACCTGACCTTTAATCATGGTTATAAATGTAAACATGTTTTTAAATTGGTACTTGAAAAATGTGTACAGTATGCTGTTCATAATATCTTCATTTTGTTAAGAAACTATTCTTAGTTGCACATCGTCAGCTGTACCCTGGTCCTTACCAGACTCTTTTACACTTCATTACCATAAGGAGTCAAGGACTTATCCATTGACAAATGTTGTTTCCATTTATACGAATATTCTGTTGTTTTAAACAATTGGATCTTCCCAGAGCCACTCTGGACCTACCATAACCAATCGCTGTTTGGTTGTGATGTACGTCTTGTAGCCCCTTGGGCTGTAATCAACTAGTTGGAATGAGCAGAGGAGTGTTTGAAGATGTAGAATTTAAGAATTAAAGGAGCAATTATAAATTGCACATCTATGTTGACACTAAGGGTAGTGTACTCAGTCAACTGTCGAAGCTGGATCCAATCATTTGCAAAACAACGCTTTGGTTGTTCAGCGTCTGCCATGCAGTGCAATGACTACCACGCTACTGTATGATACAAATATTTTTCGAATGTGGGATAACGCGGAAACAATGGAGACAGGACTATTCCACTGACAAAGAGACAGTGATCCCTCACCTTCTATATAAGCCACAGGTCCTACAAAAATTCTCTAACTGTGACAGAAATATTCTCTCCAAGCTAAATTACAGTATAAGCAATTATGGCAGTGGATGCATTCCAAAAAACTGGAGGACTGTAGCAATTTAGTCAGTTACTTGCCTGGTATTTAAAGGTCCAGCGTTGAAGCTCTATCATAGAATGTCTACTTGAAATGTTGTTGTAAATGTTGTTTAAATAGTACTATGTACAGACAATAATAATAATTATATTTATTAAAACATGTATGCACTAGAGGTTTTTGCACTTGGTCTGGCTAGTCACCTAGGACCAGTTTGCCATGGGAGACCCTACCAGGGGCTTATTGCCCCTGACAACATAGCTCCTGGGGTCATTCAAGCACTCAAACCCGTCCACCACGTTAAAGTGGTGGTTCAAGGAGGGGTTCTCCAAAAACCCCTATGATGACCAAAAAAAAGAGAATCGCTACGTCGCCCGGAGTGGCGTTACCGGGGCCCCACCCTGGAGCCATGCCTGGGGTGGGTGCTCGCAGGCGAGCGCATGGTGGCCGGGTCTTTGCCCATGGGACCCGGCCGGGTATAGCCCAAAAAGGTGACGTGGGATCACCTTCCTGCAGGCCCACCACCCACAGGAAGGACCGTAGGGGGCCGCTGCAGTGTGTTTTGGGCGGCGGTCAGGGACAGGTACCTGGACGACCGAGGCCATGCGCACGGTCTCTAGCGCTGGGGACATGGAATGTCACCTCGCTGGCAGGAAAGGAGCCCGAGCTTGTGCGGGAGGTAGAGCGTTACCGGCTAGATATAGTCGGCCTCACCTTCACGCAAAGCCTGGGTTCTGGATACAATATCCTCGAGAGAGGCTGGAGTCTACATTTCTCTGGCATTGCTCGCGGGGAGAGGCGGCGGGCTGGCGTGGGCTTGCTCATAGCCCCGTGGCTCAGCCGCCACGTGTTGGGGTTTACCCCGGTAGACGAGAGGGTCGTGTCCCTGCGCCTTCAAGCCGGGGACAGGTCTCTCACTGTTGTATCGGCCTATGGGGCGAACAGCAGTGCAGAGTACCCAGCCTTCTTGGGGTCCCTGGGAGGGGTACTGGATAGTGCACCGACCGGGGACTCCATTGTTCTGCTGGGGGACTTCAACGCCCATGTGGGTTGAGGACCGGAGGTGGACTCATCAATCACCCAGGCGGAGGTCACAGAGGTGGTCGGTGGGCTACTCGGTGGGCTACTCGGTGGCAAATCCCCGGGGGTAGATGAGATCCGGCCCGAGTATCTTAAGTCTCAGGATGTTGTGGTCTGTCTTGGCTGACACGTCTCTTCAACATTGCGTGGCGCCTTGTGACGGTGCCGCTGGACTGGCAGACCGTGGTGGTGGTACCCCTTTATAAGAAGGGGGACGGAGGGTGTATTCCAACTACAGAGGGATCAAACACTGCTGCCTTAGGTTAAGTCTAATCCAGGGTACTTGAGAGGAAAATCTAACTGATAGTCGAACATATTCAGAAGAGCAGTGTGTTTTTCCCCGTCCCAGTTGGAGAACACTGGACCAACTCTATACACTTCATCGAGTGCTTGAGAGTTCATGGGAGTCTGCCCAACCAGTTCACATGTGAACTGGTTGGGCGTTTTGCTGGACCTGGAGAAGGCGTTCGATCGTGTCCCTCGTGGTGCCCTGTTGGGGGTTTGCCGGGAGTACGAGGTCCGGGGCCCTTTGCTCAAGGCCATCTGGTCCCTGTATGACAGGAGCAGGAGCTGTGTTCGCATTGCAGGTAGTAAGTCGGACCTGGTTTCCCGGTGCATGTTGGACTCCGCCAGGCTGCCCTTTGTCACTGCGTTCTGTTTCATTGTTTTATGGACAGAATTTCTAAGCACAGCCAGGGGCCTGAGGGTGTCTGGTTCGGGAAACACAGGATCTCATCTCTGCTACTCGCAGATGATGTTGTCCTGATAGCTCCATCGGACCGGGACCTACAGCACGCACTAGAGCGGTTTGCAGCCCAGTGTGAAGCTGCCGGGATGTGAATCAGCACCTCTAAATCTGAGGCCATGGTTCTCGACCGGATAAAGGTGGCTTACTCCCTCCGGGTGGGTGGGGAACCCTTGCTTCAAGTGGAGGAATTAAAGTATCTCAGAGTTTTGTTCACGAGTGAGGGAAGGACGGCACGTGAGATTGAAAGGTGGATCGGTGCAGCGGCTGCAGTGATGCGCTCTCTGTACCGGTCCGTCGTGGTGAAGAAGGAGCTGAGGCGGACGACAAAGCTCTCAATATACCGGTCTTCTACGTTCCTACTCTCACCTATGGTCATGAACTTTGGGTAATGACCGAAAGGACGAGATCGTGGATACAAGCGGTCGAAATGAGTTTCCTCCGCAGGGTGGCTGGGCGCTCTCTTAGAGATAAGTTGAGGAGCACACGGGAGGAGCTCGGAGTAGAGCCACTGCTCCTCCACATCGAGAGGAGCCAGCTGAGGCGGCTCGGGCATCTGTTTTGGATGCCTCCTGGACACCTCCCTCGGGAGGTGTTCCGGGCATGTCCTACCGGGAGGCGGTCCCGGGGAAGACCCAGGACACGCTGGAGGGACTATGTCTCTCGGCTGGCCTGGGAACGCCTCAGGATCCCCCCGGAGGAGCTGGAGGAGGTGTGCGTGGAGAAGGAAGTCTGGGCCTCCCTGCTAAGACTGCTGCCCCCGCGACCCGGCCCCGGATAAGCGTAAGACAATGGATGGATGGATGTATACACTAATTATCCTTGCATATAATGTTAAAGAATTTGTCATAAATTTTCTTACTCCATTTGCAGAGGTACACTAAACACCTTTTCACAGAATGTCTTATCGCTCCTTTTATACCTTAAATAGAGTCTTTCAAGAATATGATTGTTCTCTTTTATTTAGTTTGCACTTACCTCCCAGGCCGATACCAAGTGCGAGAGTGACTACCACCAGCATGCACACTCCAAACAGCAGCTCCATTTGGTACGCCAACAACCTACCATGACAGGTTTTCTCCTCTCTGACTTCTGTAGTATAAGACAAAGTACATTGTCCATCACTTTATTCACTTAACCCTTAGGAAAATGTTCACAACACAGTATTATCACACTTTCACTTTAATGGTATACTATAAAAATCTTAACATGACACATTTATGTTTGTATTCTCATTGGTTAGCTATCTTCGTTTACTGACGCATTCACAAGAAACAAACTGTGTTATTAAAAGTGCTGTTGTACTTTACCGTTCATGAATGGTTGAACCTTGGTGATTGGCATGGTTGGGCTCGGTGGGACTTGTATTTGGGAGTCACAGATAGGTTTCTGAACTTGATCAGAGTGTTTTTCATAACCATTGTCAGGTGGAGGAGTGTTATTATGGCTAGTCAAGGGGCTAACATTGATAGTGGTAGGGGTCTCAACTGTTGGGAGGTCCTCGTCAGTCACAGAGACCACTTCTATTCTGCTTGACTCTGTCTTGTCTTCGTGAGGTTCCTGTGCAGTTATAAAGATGCATTGGAGCTATAATATACAGGGCCAAATGACTGCAACAACACAACTTAATATGTTTCTATTTTGAAAGGAATAATTTGAATTATTCCCCGTCTTTTTAACCTCTTCAATTGAGAGAACCTAGATCCAACTGGGAGAAATATTTTTCCCCTAAGAAGAACAATAAAACAATGTTACACTTACTGTGTTTTCAGCAGTGGGTGCAGCCTGGATCTCAGTGTTGTTTAGGGCAGTCATCTTACACACTGTCATCTACTAACCAAGAACAGCACATCAGCAATTAATATGGAATAAAAAGGAGGGAAAAAAAGAATAGGATAGGGATGACACAGAAATAAAGGGAATAGATTATGGTACGATAGAGAAGATTAGAACAGAGGAGAAAAGATGGCATGAAAGAGAAAAGTAAAAAAAATATATTCAAGAAAAGGTGATCCTGAGATCAAAAGTGAGTAGCCCTTACAGAAGTCCTTCAATGACTGTTAACGAGGAGCATCTTTAAGCATCCAATCCATTTTTAGATTATGTGTCTAGTGTGTGCCCGATTCCTCCTACAACACCAGGTCCCCAACAATGTCCCTTGTAAGTTCTCTTTTTCTTTCTTCCTGCTTTCTTCTGATCCCCTAGCCTAGGTGGATTGAGATCTTATAACCCCTCCTACTGTGTTTGCCTTGCCCATAGGCACAAAGGGACACCCGAGCAGGTGACTCCTAATAAACCCTGCCACTAGGACACAGGGTGATCATGTCTCACCATGGCTAGGGTTACATACAGTGTGTGTGTCTCCCCCCCAGGGAGGTTGCAACAGAACTAGGGAAAGAAATATGGGGGAAGTGGGGCAAGCTGGAAAGAAGTTAAGTCTTATTGCAGCTAGTAGTCATTCGGAGGCAGTTCATGGTTTTCTGGTCAAAGTCACAAACCAATGATACATTGTCTATTTCTATACATGATTGAATAGATGATAGTATAGATAGTTTCATTAATGATAAATGAAAAGATGGGTTTATGCGATGGCGGTTAGTGTTTTGGGCTGGATCTCTGTGCCACTTTTTTAATTATTAAATTACCTTGACAACAACCACCCATACCCACAAGATACCCTGTTTGACCTTGGAAAATACACATGTTTAACCAACCTCATACTTCAGAGTATCACAGGTTGATATATCATATACTGCATAATTTAAACTTTGACATAGGCAGAATTTACATATCCACTGTTTATGTAATTCGGAGATAATATTAGCTCATCTTGACTTTGAAGTCCGTATCAAAAACATGCAACAATTTTCTATCACTGAATAATTATTGAGGTGCAACCTTTTCTAACTCTGTCTGACACATGCATTTGAATATTATTTGACTAGTTAATAGATCACTCAATAGTTATGCACCTAAATTCATATTTGTTTTATACTTTATCCATTCTAAGGTAGAACTAGATTTGCTTATTATGTCATATATACTTTTACATACATGCATTCCATGTGTTCCAACTACAGGGGGTCACACTCCACAGCCTCCCCGGTAAGGTCTACACCAGGGTACTAGAGTAGAGAATCCGACCGATAGTCGAACCTCGGATTCAGGAGGAGCAGTGTGGAATGTGTGTATGTATGTATGTGTGTGTGTGTGTGTGTGTGTGTATGTATGTCATATATAATATTTACTTACATCCTATTTGATACCGTTGCAAAACTTGAAAAATATAGAAGGTATCCGGACAGAACTCTCTTCTAATTGCATTCTAGAATTCTTCGATCAGAAAATGCATGCAATTAGGGACAAACTAAAGAATAGTCCTGGACAAACGACCCAGAACAATAAATCTTCCACTACACCAAACATGCTGCACGTTGAGACTCTTTCCCATTTCAACCGTATTTTTATGGAAGAGTTCATCAAACTAATAGAGTCATCGAAACCTAGCAGTTGCCTTTTTGACCCCCTTCCTCCCAAACTTCGTAAGGACCTCCTCGTCATTATTGGGCCACCCATGCCCCACCCTGCCTATATTATTAACTAATTTGTTGTAACTGGTCAAGTCCTTGATGAATTTAAACAAGCAATTATTAAGACCCTACTTTAAAAAAAACGATCCTGGATCTCTGAGCAACTACAGGCCAGTTTCTAACCTGCCATTTATCTCCAAAATTTTAGAAAAGGTTGTAGCACAACAGTTCACTGGGCAACTTACCTCAAATCAGTTATATAAACCTCTTCATTTGAGATTTTGTCTTCACCACAGCACTGAAACTGCATTAGCCAAGATGGCTAATGATCTACAATTAGACTTTGATGCAGGGTCTATCTCTGTCCTGGTTCTCCTTGACCTAAGTGCAGCATTTGACACTGTGGATCATCAAATTCTCCTGGAATGTATGGAAAATTATGCCTGGAAATCTGGAACTTTCACGTTTAAGTAATATTTAGCTGATGGATCAGAATTTGTTCACTATGATGTCCGCTCGTCCAGGAGCTCCTCTGTAAAATATGGTGTACCACATGGTTCTGTCCTGGGCCCTCCACTACTTTTTCTCTACATGTTGCCTTTAGGAAATATAATTAGGAGTTTCTGTGCACATTTTCACTACTATGCAGATGACATCCAGTTATGCCTGTATCTTAGGGCTGGTGAACAACCTCAAGCTCTGGAAAAATGTGTTTCTGGGATAAGAAATTGGATGACAGTGAATTTGTTGTTGCTGTATGTTGTTATTTGTTTTGATTCTGTTGCTGGCTGGTGACAACAGGGGAGGGGACATTCTTAAATTATTATCTTTCCCTTTTCTAGAACGTATTTTATGTTCTAATAGAGGGGGACTGTTGCTGTCTTGATGCCTAGCGCTGCATCAAATACCGTTTTTATTCTGTTAAATTGCTGCACTAGTGTACAATTGACTGGTGAGGACCTCCCTATAATTTTTTTATGTTGCTGTAACCCAGCTACTCTTAGCACTCTCTAATATCTGCTTTCCTCTCTCTGTTGTCCCCTCCATACCTCTCTTTGGTGTGGGGTCTGAGCTTTTAGCACCTGTGCGGTTGTCTACCAATGCTGGACCTGGTGCCAGTGGACATTGATCTGTGACTGTCTGCTAATCCTGGATCCAGTCCTCAGATGCAGTCGGCCTCCCAGATGAATAATGAGTTCCTGGTCCCTTTCCTCATCCCCCTGCCTGTAGTGACGTGCCAATCGCGGACCCCAGTCCCTGCCAAATGATCAAAAGCAAAGGTAATGTTGTGTGCAAAAAGTCTCTAAACACACCCACTCAGAAGGAGTTGTAAGTTTTCAAGAAGGTATTTGTTAAAAAAGAAAAAAATGTGTTTTCAAAATGAAGTCATTTTCATTGGTTGCTTTGACACGTTCAAGGGGAAATACGCTTAACACGCGCTTGTTGTAGCAAGAGATCCCAAAGTCCTCAAGCAAGTGTCCTATCTTTACACAGTCTATCAACGTCACTTCTCCTCGAGGGGGTCCCAATTGCCAGATGTGAATCCAACAAAAACACCCCTGGAATAGCTCTCTTTCAAATAGTTAATCCTACCTCCACTTCAGATAAGGACCAATGTCTTCAGTAAACCAGTTGCCCCCACCCCCAAGTTCTTAAGTAGTTCCTGAGAGCTTAGATCCTAGAAGGTCTCAATAAATGCTGTTTAGAGACAGAAGACTGACGTCACTCCAGTCGGGATGTGCGTGTCCTCACAGCTTTGTTTGGGCCAGAATGACCTGACCTTTCATGTGGGAAGACTAAGGTTCTGTAAGACCCTTGCACAAGGGGAGTTAATGATCAACACACTTAGGAAGAGTGGAGCCACACAGCCCTGTTCCAGTGTGAGCTGTCTAGGACAGGACAACCAACGTCAACACACAAAATGCCTAACAACTGTCACACAACTGAAGGCATGCGGCCCCTTCTCTCTCTCCTCCATTCTGTTCTGTGCTAGAGGTCAGCTCACACAAGGCCAATACAGGAAAATGACTCTGTACACCTTTCTGATACACAAATGTTCCATAAAATCCCCAGAAGTTACAAACTGCAATTGATGTCACAGCCCATTGCCTGGGCTTCTCTTGGGCTTCTGAAAGTTAAAATGAATACAAATGTCCTGAACTTGGTTCAGGATATTTGGCCACATGATAAAGCAGACCTTAAATGTTCAAGAAATTATCAAAGTTATCAGATATGAGGCTGCGGAATCCTTTAGCTCCACATGAAGCTTTTATTTTAATTGGGGGGTTTTTACCATGCAAAATGCGGTGACATGTGTGAGCAGGTCATCTTCAAGTTTTATAATTCCAACCAGGTGACTACAGCAAAGAGATAAGTCATAAACAGCATACTTTCTTCAAGTGGAAAACATGACCAGCCGTCAGCAGAACGCTGCAGCTAATCCAGCTACTAGTAGTAAAAGTGCAAGCTGTTGCACTACCACTGAAGGAGATGTGCTGTTGTACTCTTCTGACTCTGTGGAGAATATCATGACCGAAATTGAATTGCTAAGCACAAAAATGAATTAACACTTGCCGTTTGTAAGGAAATTGTCTCTTTTTCCAGGAGTTGCATACCATTGTTGACTATGCAGTCTGCCCTTTTTGATGACCCCGTATTCTGACCTGAGCACTGGACCACAGAATGCTTTTAATGTGGCCCTTTGCAGAACCAGGCTCAGGATAGAGATGACCTTTGGCAACATTAAGGCACACCTCAACTGCCTGCATAGCCTCCGAGTGGCCCCAGATCGGGCTTGTCAAATAGTGACAGCCAGTGTTGTGCTCCACAATGTGGCTTTGGCAAGGAGGGAGAGAGCCCCACCAGCAGCCGGCAGCACTCAGATGTGGTCCACCCCATCACCCTTAACTAACCGTGTCAGGGCCGTGAGGGAGGCCGGTACAGAGTAGTTTTTTGTTTCAGGGGAGAGTATGATATGTTGTGCTAAATTCTAAAGGTCTCAATGTTCTGAAGAAAGTTCTAAATCACTTGGTGGTGTAAAATATTTCAAGTTCTACGAGGTGAGAAAAGGTCCACCTGATGCAAAGTGTTTATTGGTCTTCAAGGTAACAAAGAGTCCAATAAATGTGAGTGTGATCCTGGGATCAGACTGGTGCTTTTTCTGTATATTTATTATTATAGTGTAGTTTTTCCCTTATTATCTTGTGTTATTTTACTATTGGCGACTTCTGTTGGCCAAAGTGTATATGCTTCATCATAGAATTGGTCCGTCTCACCCTAGACTTTCTAACTACCCATGCAAAGGCCCATATGTAAATCTGACCCTGACAATTGTCGCTGTAAATTCACACACTGGCTCTGTCTGGGAATGTAATTTTTGGTCTCATTGGGACTAACGTGATCAGCTTTGTATGTACAGGCCTTTTATTCTTCTAGTTGGGGCAGCACTCAACCTTTGGGAAGGCTGCGGCAGATACCCCATTTACTATAGTTATATCAACCCCATCTGTACAGCTGGTGTCCAATTTTTATCTTATTTGTATTTTGTAATAGATTTTATTATATTTTCATCTACCTGCATTATGTTTCATATACAGTTTGGTCTATGTTTGCACTTCCCTGCCTCAGTTAATTCTGTGCTTGTATATCTTGCATGGCAAATAAAACCAATTCTGATTCTGATAAAAGGCTCTTGGTCTAGGCCTCCCGTCTGACATTGTAAATTATGGTTCAGGCCCAACTCTACAATGGATTGCAGTTGCAACTTGATTGTCTCCCTCACTCCTCAGTCCCGTATCACCCAGAAACCACACTCAATGCATTATATTTACCATTCAGTGATGGTCCTACTTAGTCAACAACTGAACATGTAATTCACAATTTCAATTCAATTTATTTTTGTAACGCCAAAATCACAACAAAAGTTGCCTCGAAGGGCGACAAAGATTCCATCATTGGTCAATAAACAGAAAGGCAAGTTATACAATGTCCATATGATTTTAGCAAATGGACGACTGTCCCAGAACATCCCCTGTCCTTAGACCCTCCTTCTCGGCAAGGAAAAACTACAAAAACCCTGTGGGAAAAAGTAGAAACCTCAGGGAGAACCACAGTGAAGGAGAGATCCTACTCCCACGGACGGACAGGCTGTAGATGGTCCAGGACTGGCGCGCATCCATCTGCAGATGGACTGTAGAGAAATAACCACTCAGGAGGAAGGAGGGGCTCATCTAGATCATCTAGTGTGAGGAGAGTTCAGCTATTCAGAGAAGTGGATCTGAGGAAAGCAGTTCGTCTGTTGTAGGAAGGATTCCTCCGACAGTTAAGGAGCACCTGGATCCACAGATCAGGTCACAAGGCGGGGTAAGGCATCTAGGGTGAAGTCATCGCCAGGGCAGCATCCAGGACAGAGCTCACCTCGGGGGGAGCGAAACTTGTGAATAGCGATGAACAGACTATAGTGAACTAAGATATTAACTAATGTTGAAGGTGAAAGAGGGAAGAACCAGAGGGTGGCGCTCAAGCTGCCATACTTTCTCCAGCAGAGTTGCTCCTAGGGCAGTATGGCCGAATACTTTATATTTTTATGTCTGTTCCTAAATAGCCTGTCCATAAGCTATTTCGAAGAGAAATGTTTTAAGCCTGGTCTTAAATATAGAGACTGTGTCAGCCTCTTTAACATGAACAGGGAACTGATTCCATAACACAGGAGCTTGGTAGCTAAACGCTCTACCTCCTACTGTGCTTTTAGGGGCTTGAGGGACCACCAATATTCCAGCGCTTTGAGAGCGAAGTGCTCTGGCTGGATGATATGATACTACAACATCTGTGAGGTAGTGTGGGGCCATGTCTTTTATGGATTTATATGTGAGGAGTAGGATTTTAAATTTGATTCTAAACTCAACAGGGAGCCAGTGAAGAGACTCTAACACCGGTGTGATGTGGTCTCTTCTCTTGGTTCTTGTTAGTAGTCTTGCTGCTGCGTTTTGAACCAACTGAAAGCACACAATAATATAGAATATACTAAAGGGGTGATTGAGAGATTTAATTTGAGTCGGATTAGTCCATAAACACAGCCCATCATTATTTCCACATCAGAATCCTTACTTTTCAGATGGGCTATTTTTGTGCCATAGCATATGGGCTATAAAGATTTTCTTAAATTGCTTTTTTTTGTTGAAAGAGCACCAAATGTCTTCAAATGTTAAATACATGACCATATTACTACTCTGATTGAATATGGATGTTTAAATCACTTTCAGACAATAAATAGGTAATTGAAATGGTGAAACCAACCACAAAATTCAAAGCCACAACTAAAATACCTTTGGGACAAAGCAAAACAAGTATAAAGGATCAAAACACAGAAAAGTCTTTATAAATACATCGTATTTTCTCAGTGTAATTAAGTCCAGTGTCATTCGTTAATACATTCAAGTTCAAGTTCAAGTTGTTCTTTATTGTCATTCCACTACATACGGGGGCATACACTGGAAAAAAATGTCATGCCTCACAGAGCCACGGTGCTACATAAGTACAGCCAAATAACAATTAAGTGAAAATAAATATAACATTTTTCCCTATACATAAACTAAAAAAAGATACAAACTGTACGAATACTTACCGATGGGGAGCTGTACATGTGCAAAGAGTATTGTACATGTGCAAGGAATATGAGCATGTAAACATACATATGTTGCCGATATTACTGCCGAGTCTTTAGTTACAGAGCCTTTAGTGCAAAGGTGACTAGTGCAAAGTTTCAGATTGTCTTAGTTTCAGGTGGTATGGGGCTTGTATGGGGAGTCAGAGAGGGTCGGGGTGATTATAGTTCAGGGCTCTCACAGCTTGGGGGAGGAAGCTGTTGAGCAGTCTGGCAGAGTGGGCTCTGATGCTTCGGTACCGTCTGCCTGATGGTATGAGCAGGAAGAGGCTGTGGGAGGGGTGAGCGGGGTCCTTTATGATACCATTGGCTTTGCTGGAGCATCGTGTGTGGAAAATGTCTAGTATGGAGGGGAGAGGGGCATCGATGATCCTCGCAGCTGTGTTCACTGTCCGCTGGATGGTCTTGCGGTCTGCTGAAGTACAGAAGGGCAAGTCTCCCTCCACCCATCCTCACCACCTTCTAGGAGGTGAGACTTGCCCTTTTCAGCCGGCGGAGGAAGTGAAGGCACTGATGTGCCTTCTTGGAGAGTGACATGGTGTTGGTGGTCCAGGTGAGGTCCTCTGTGATGTGCACCCCCAGGAATTTAGTGCTGTTGACTCTCTCGACAGGCGAGCTGTCGATGGTCAGTGGGGGGTGTGAAAGAAAATTCTGATGGCACTGTGTAGATATGAACAGTCATGAATGGCGGTTTCATTACAATTTATTTAACAAGTACAAGTACATAAAATATCAACAAAACGCTTTGTGATCAGTCATTACGGAGGATGTGATGGCCACAAGTCGTTCGTAAGAGTGATGACAAATATCCCTTAAACACTACTTTAAATACATTTAGAACAAATGGTCTTGTATATGGTCAATCAATCAATCAAAGTTGTTTCAATCAATGAAACAACCCCTGTGATTGGTTAACTCTACTCAGTGACTGCTTGAAAATATACATCTTCATAGCGATTGTCCCACAGTTCTTTGTTATGGCATATCTCCCCCAAACTGCAAATAAGGCCACAAGTTGTTGACCAGTCAAATGGTAAATTGGCCCTTGTATGGTCATCTTTAACAATACAGTTCCTCCGGACCAACTGTCTCTAGACTTAACGTCTCCTGGTTAGGTGTCAAAGAACCAAAGGTGGCCTCTCCACCAAATTGAGTTAAATTAACATACATTGTATCAAGCTTCTTAACCATCTGTAGACTTTACTTGAAACACATGTTTTGTAACCTTATTATAGAATTCCACCACAGGAGAGATCAGTGGAGTTTCTCCTGAAGTCCATCACAACCTCTTTTGTCCTACTCACGTTGAGGGACAGGTTGTTTGCACCACACCATTCAGCCAGCTGTGCCACTTCCTCTCTATAGTGCGTTTTATCGTTGTTGCTGATGAGACCTACCACTGTTGTGTCATCAGCGAACTTGATGATGTGGTTGGAGCTGAACTTGGCAGTGCAGTCGTGGGTCAGCAGCGTGAAGAGCAGCAGGCTGAGCACACAGCCTTGTGGGGCACCTGTGCTCAGTGTGGAAGTGCTCGAGGTGTTATGGACGACACGGACTGACTGAGATCTTTTGGTTAGAAAGTCCAGAATCCAATTGCAGAGGGAATTGTTTAGACACACAGTTTAGACACACAGTAAACATAGTTCATTCATGTACTACCATCTTGTATTCCAGTTTTTACATCTCAAGCCTTGTTTGTTAAAATAAAACCCTCTTAGGCTCTAGGTCAAACTCCAGGGTTTTTTGTACAGGGCCCTCACATTGTTTGCTCCAATCTTTGCAAGGCACTTGGAGAAAGTCGAAGGTGACCATTTGACTACTGTTTTACAAGGTTAATTGCTTCACATCATGTCTTTGTCTTGGCCTTGGCATGGAGGCTCTAAGGTCAAGGGGTGGAAGAACTTATTTTTCCTGCTGAGTTAACACTACAGCAATGTAATCATTTGAGTCATATTTGAAATTAACACTCTAGGGATTTGTGTCTCATGTTCAGACCACCACCTTACCAAGTCATTACAGACACTTTAAGCACAGTCACACATTCATGCCTATGTTGCAAGAGGTTAAAAAAAACTTAAGGGTACCCCCAGAGACCTCTCCGAGCAGACAGCATTTCCTGATCATCTAGAATCTCCATTTGAGAAGATACATGGGCTATTTGATCAATATTTAGCAACCACCTCTGTACGGGACAGTGGTACAACAGTAGGTGGTGGCAGCAACACCACAGTGTTTCCCATCACTGCAGAGAAGTAATACATTTCACATAATATTCATAAATCGTTGAATGAACATGGTGACACAGATAACCTGAAACGTACAATGTACGGCTTGGGTTCTGAGCTGCTGCCAGCAGGGTCTGAAGAAATGCCCCCTTCCACTCCCTCCATAATGGGGCGACCCTGATTAGTGAAGCCGGCAAGCTCCTCAGCCGGAGTCCTGTGCAGTAGGGCACCCTCCAGTTTTTCTACACCTAATTCTTCTTCCTGTTGGTTGTAAGCAATGTCATTGGTCTATAGGACCTTTGTATACTAATGTCCAACAAAAGGGACTGATTCAGGCAATTCAGCCTCATAGTTGCTGGACTTAAAATATATGCAAGCATTGCCTACTGCTACGTAACGGTTTGAATTATGTTTTATCACGTTTAGTCTCAGTTAGGGCTTAATTAGACATTCCTTTAACACTGACCTGGAAAGCAATGATTTACCACTGACATTCTCATTTTCTCATTCCCCTTAGTTCAATATGTAGACAACATTTATAGAAAATCAACTTAAATACATAGGCTACAACATTTACCCTAATGGAATAACAATGGTGAACATTTTTTTCAGAATGATACAAACCTACAATGCCCTAGTTGAACTCAGGGCCCCACTTGTTTATTAATGTGCTTGGGTGGGGGCTAATTGTGGCAAAACGTCAATGTGAGCGTTTGTGTACAGACTCAAATTTGAACAGGCACAGATGAATAAAATAAACATCTACCAACATCAAAAATTAACGTTTATAAAATTAGGTGCTACCACTTCATTGTTTTGAAAAGAAAACCCTCTCAGAGAAAACCTGTCCCCACTCAACAAATCTTAATTGAATTAACAATGAGAAATAGGCTAACAGTGGCAGTGACATTAACAACTGCAGGCTATTTTGTAAGCTACTGGTTACTTACTGAGAAAATAATCAAGCTTGTAAACTATTTCATATTTACAAAGTCCCTAAAGGGACGCGGGGGGGGGGGGGGGGGGGGAAGTCTGGTATGCACAAGAATGTTGCTCTGAGATAATACAGTGGTGGCGACTCATGAGCAAACTGTAAATGTCATTAAAAGTCAATCCAAGGTGGTAATACAGTTCAACTACGTCTCTTTCTGTAATGAAAACAGCAGACATAATGCAGGCTTCTGAGCACTGGGGGTTTCTGATGCACACCAGCTACTTCGGCGTGGTAACACATGCGCACAACCGTCTGGTGCAGGGAACTTTCTGGTACATGCTTGAAAGTATCTTGTGCGCACCAGATTAAAATTTTTCCCCCATGACCTCCGCACATATTTGCATTTCAAATAGGATATAGATTTAACCTATCAATTAGTGAGTTCCAAATATGTCAAACTGTCCCCCCAGTGTAATCTTTAAAAAAAAAAATTTTGTTGTAATTTTTCGCTTGCAGATGAGAATGCACTAAGATTCAAAATATCGGCTATTACGTCACAGTATCATTCCGCGCTCATGAGTAGCAAAATATATATATGCAGTATGTTTTTCAAACTATTAAATATTATTTTAACGCGTCTGTGGGGAAGCCGCAGACTCCTGACTGGATGGTGTCAAAAGGAAACATGGATAGGGTGAAGTGGCTCAAATGTCCTTCCCCTTCTTTGTTCTCCTCAATTGGATGGGCAAGTGAAGGGCCATGTCTCGTGATTGAGTGATTCAGAAGGCCTACTGCCATTCAACTCCACAGTTGGTTCAGGCTCACAGTCTCTCAGGTTGAGTGGCAGGTTGTCTTCATTCCTTTCTGAATCGATCATGTTCAGACTCGAAGTCAGAATTACAGAAGATTTCCCACATTTCATCATCTGTGAGTGGTTATTTTTGATTAAACGTAGCAATTTTTTCTCTCGTATTATTCTTGTCTTTTTCTTTTCTTGTCCATGAACTCTGAGGTACGGTGACACATGTACTATACTAACCTACCAACTAAAGAACAATATTCGTAGGGGTTATTAATTTGTTGTTTTTATTGATAAGCAATATTTTAAAAATGTTCATCCTCTGAAATACTTATAGAAAATATTGTTTGCTAAGGTAATCACTAAACTGTAATGAATGCAAGCAATTTTTTACGCAATTTGCTAGATTTTATTAACGTTCTAAAGTGCTTATTGTCAAACTTGTGTAATTGTGGGAAGGACCTCACCAGAATCGCCATTCACAGGATAAGGTAGCTGAGTCGAGGACGCTGTCTTGGATTTCTGGGGCTCAAGTTGGATTGTTTGGACACCCACAACGGCTTATTCTCAAGCAGCAAGGACAAAGATCTGAATTAGAACCGCGGATCGCTACTGGACAGTTTGCCGTGCAACCGGGCAGGAGGTTTGCATAGCGCTACAAACTATACGGCCAATTTAAAAAAAGAAAAATCCAATGCGTTGTTTAGAACTGGTATACAAACTTGGGGCTTATCCATGAAATGTGTTTTTTGAAGAGCGTTTTTGATTGCAATGGTTGATTATGGATTCTGACATGGGTGCAAACTGAGTAGCCTGGGTCTACCATCCTACACATTTCCACTAAATTTTCATTTAGCTTCAGTGCTACATTTGCAGCTGCTATATCCAGTTAGATTCCCTCAACTCAGATATCTGGAGGCCCAATCAGCAAACAAAGGGAGAGGCTGAGAATGATGACGTTGATGTAGTGTGCTAGTTTGAGTGGTAGTTCTGTAATTGTGGCGAAAAAAGATGTAAGCAAAGCCATTGGGTCCATTGTGGCAATGCTACGTAATATCCAGAACTTAAAGCTGGAACAAGAAGTGTCTTTACAGAGTTTGTTGGTGGCCATGATGTTGTGGCCCTCCTCCCCACAGGGTTCGAGAAAGGTTTTATTTTCCAGCTTGCTCCGTTAGTTGTAAAGGAGTTGGTTAAGTTCAACTCTAGCAATTGGTTATCGTAGATCCAGAGTGGTTCTGGAGAGATGCAATAGCTTTAAACTTCAACAGAGTACATACCTTCAATTAAATAAACCTTTATCAATGAGCAGGTCCCAGACTCTGTACAAACAAAATGTACTAGAGCCTGGTAGGGCCAGACTACAAATTGAGTGTAGTAATGCTACCGAGTTGACCACGGCTGATGCGCAGCCCAGCGAGGGTGCAACCAGCGGTGAAATGGTATCACAATATGTCAGTAAATGTATAATTAAACTAACTCAAAAGGCGCTACTGAATTAACTAGTCACAGTAAAGAAAACAAGAAAGTCGTAACTAAACACAGCATCTACTCTGCAAATAATGGAGCCGGTGGTGCATTGTAGATTTGTTTAAACTTTTGATGAATACACAACGCTGTGCAACGACGCAAAAGGAACACACATATCTCGGAGAGAGTTCTTAACCCCTGAAAAATAGAACATAAGATATGGTTTAAAGTATAGATGCTGGGTGTCCTTGAGTTTATAGAAAAGGTGAACAAGTGGTTGGCATACGCGGACTTTCCAAAATCTACTGGTATGAATGAGAATTGTGATGTGTGTGAGGTGAAAACCAATGACCGCATTTCCAGTGTTAAAACTGATTTAGGTACAACAATCCTGCCATAAACGCAAGAGGGTATCTTCTAAACTAAATGCAAAAAAGTCTATCTTCTCAGCAGAAGTTCACTTTTCAGCCATGGGGTGGTGGTAGGGATGTCACCATCAAAGCTGAGAACAAACCTATGCCCTTGAATCTGTTGAATAAATGTTTTACTAAACACTTAGTAACAGCTTTTCAAATACTGAAAACTTTTTGATAAAAACATACAATTATTCAGAACCTATACAATAGTCCTTAATGAATGTTTCTTGACTAATCAAATCAAATACTGTATCTTGGGAAACAAATACCAAAACAATTATGACAAACAAATATCAGGGACATATTGTTTATTGAACAGTTAATATGGTAACTGAAATATTACAATTTGCATATAAATCTGTGCAAAGAGAACAACAGAAAGCCAAATAACAGTTATTCTCATTTGAGTCTCACTTAATCAGGTGAATTCGATCTTCACAGATATACATAACATCTACTTAGTATCTTATTTAATCTAGTTGAGGTTCTCAAAAATAGACACGTGCACTGCCATAATTTATCCATAAAAATGAGACCGTACTGGAATTACTGGAGTTACTAAAGTTTTGTCAAGTTCTTCACAGGAAACAAGTGACTCTTATAACAGTGTCTATGTAAAGTCTAATGTGTCGTATGTGTCAGATTGTTTGATTGCTCATTTGTGAATTCTGTAGCAAAAGTTTATTAGCAGGATCATTTACACAATGAATGCAAATCTTAATGTATCTGCTCACTGATCCAGACATTTTCTGATTAAGCATATAATGAACAAGCACAATTGGGACTCTGATCTCAACGGGACCTGTGAACAGTGCAGAGCAGTTTAAATTGACTTGACTGCCATTTGTAAAGGGTAGTCTTACTGACACATTTATATAGATTTTTAAAAAGTCAGTTATTGACTATTTGATATCATCAGATCAAGATTAAACCTATTGTGTATATTTCCTTTAAAACAGACCGTGTTCTTTCTTCAGATTCTGCTGCTTCCACAATGGCAGGGAATAGAAGTCTGGTCTGGACACACCCAAAACCTGAGCAAAGTCTTCATTTGAGAGGTGCTCCTGTAAAAAAAAAGTAGGATTGAAGGTCATCCTAGTAGTTAATAGTAGTTAGTTAATACAATGTTTAATTACAGGAAGGACTTAAGATGTGTTCAGTGACAGGTTATTTTTTCCCATAATTTTTTTTTGAGGGGTGAATTTAGGTAAAATTATAAAACAGCTCACTATAGTGTGTCCATAGAAAGGGCCACACCTTTTCTTCTGATGAGCTGTTCTGAAGGATCAAAGGGACCAATAATAGAGCCAGCAAAATCTTTATCCAAATGTATGTTTTTATTCAGAATCTATAAGTGTGATCTAGAAGTTGTTTCTCACAACCATACAATCACTAGCTATTACATCATTATGTTGGTAACTGGGTTTGACGTAAGGTTTATTTATGTTTCACAGAAATAACAATCTGAGAAACTTGTTAGTTGGAACGTGTCATGGGTTTTCACTCCTCCAGATGACAAACATTCGATCAACCTATTCAAATGATTTGCTGTTCATTAATTAACATGAACAAGCCTTTTTAATCAAGCCATTCGTTCGTTCATTCATTCATTCATGGGAACATGAAATGGTAGATCAGAGTATATTTTATGATATTTATGATATTTTATATTTAATCTTTTTTTCCAGGGATACACTAGTGTTACACAATTAAAATGTTCAAATAGCATTTATGAGAATGCATGTAAATGTCAGGTCACCGAAAGTGTAAATGTGGTAGGACTACGTTTCCCAAAAATATACAGATGGATATTTGATTGGAGTAATAATTTGGGCATAAGTGGATTTGATTTAATGGGATGTTCTGATAAAAAGGGTTTTAAAATGTATACAATTCTTATTATAAACCATGCTCGTAAAAGTATGGTGCCTGTCTTGTAATTCACTTAACAGTCACATAAATACCTTTTGACTAAAGGTATTTCATGCCTCTTAGAACATTTTAGATAACCTTAGACTTACTCTCTCTTTAATTGTATGTAACAAAGGTGCATTGTCTTTACCATTATTGAAACGGCTATAAAGAATTTACCATAAAAACATGAATTATGTAAATTAAATTATGACATGGTGACAGAAGAGATTAGTCAAGTTGAGGTTTATTGTCATTCCGCTACATGCAGGGGCATACAGTGAAACAAAATGTCATGCCTCACAGAACCACGGTTCTACATACATACAGGCGTACAGCAATCAGTTAGAGCTTGTATGCCGTACACTATTCTGTAAGATTGAAATACTAGCTTTATTACTGTAAATGCTTCCTGCTGTCAGCTCACAGTAAACTGACAGTAATTACAATTTGGAAGATAAGGTGTTAGTTTGCTTTTTTAAGGAGGGAGATTTGAGAGGGGGCAATGGATTCAGGGTAGAAGTGTTCAGATCTTTTTGACAGTCCTTGAATTGAGAGAAAGAATAAACAATGTAGGAATTCTACCTCCCTCCCCCCAAGACAAAACCCTGAGGGAGGCAGGGAAAGCACCAAATAAAGCATTTGTTTCTCCTCAAGCAGTTATGCTTGCCAACTCGTCTTGCTATAGCAGGTCCTTGAAAACAACCTACTATATTTTCTTCCTGTCATTTGGCTGTTGCTGAATTATTAAGTCAGGTTGATCAGATCCAAGCTACTTAACTCTGAGCTTTTCTTGGACATTTCTCTTTTCAAATGGCGTAATTGTCAGTGATTTAACTGAATTTGGGGTTTGGAGTATCATTGAATTACAATGCTGTATATAATTTGTTTATAACTGTAATTTGTGTGTAATTGTATGTGTAATGTAACTTTTCGTTGTGTCAACTACAGTGTAATCCAATTTTGAGATAATTAAATTACCTCTTTTCTAGTGGGATCCACTCCATCTGGGAGGTCCTCAGCCAAGTGGTTGACCAGCTTGTCAGCAGGGAAGATCGGCAGAACAGTGTGAGACAGAACTCCCACTTCTGTAGAGGTTTGTTTGGAGTTTGAAGTAGGCATGTCCTATACCCAGAAACAGACACCCATTACCAAACTACTCAATCAAATCCAAATTCCTTAATTGGGAGAAACTGTAGGCTTTTGTTGGTTCTGACAAAAATTAAAGCATAAGAGTTTGCTGATACTGACAAAAAACAATATTGTAATAATGGAGGATTGCTGTAATTTTCTTGTCATTATGCATAGAGACATGGTGGTGAGGTCGAATAAGAATAAACCTACTCACCACTGTGATTTGGATTAAGTCAGTGGCATCCCCAAGCTCAGCCTTGAGTTCTTCATAGGACTTTCCCCCCTATCATCACCATATTGACATGGAAAGTTATTTTGACAATGTTCTTTTAACTTAGTTTAGGCACTATTTAGCGTACCTAACAGTGCATAAATATGAAAATATGAAAGACAATAAGTAGCAAAAAGACTACACTGTGCTGTCCATTAAAATCATGTGATTAACCTAGCAGTCAAATAAATGATTACTACTGCACATGTACATACACTCCACATGCAGGGGTCCCAAGCTTTGAACCAGCCTGTAAATGTGGGGGGCTCAAAGCCTTGTTTGACCAGTACAATGGTAGTCTTCACATCCCGACCCCCGGGATGGGTGAGAAGATATTCCTGTGCTGTGCTGATGGCCCCTTCCTTCTCTTCTTTATTGGCTCTAATACCAATCCACAGAAACACCTGTGATGGCAGATACAGTAGAGGCAGAACATAGAGACAGAGGGAGGATGTGTCTGCACTTGAAAGTTTAATTGAACAGTCATATTATCACTCATCTGGAATTGGAGTTGAAAGTTAATGCATGCAAATATGTTTTTGTTCTCACCATATCCCAAATATCCAGAAGCATTATATCATCCTCATCAAGGTCTGTCTGGTTGAAGTTTGTGATCTCTGTTGCCAGAAAACGTCCCGTCTGATTGGAGCACTCAAAGAGACGTGGAGTGATGTTGCTGTGCTCTTCCTGAAGTCTTAGAGGATCACAAAACAATGTAGATAGTTTAAGAAAATGAATATTATGGATAAAATGTATCTGTTGCTGATTGTACTGTAAATGCTATTGAACCACATGGGATTTTTAAAGGGTCGATAAAACAGAAATAAAACAAATATGAGCTGCTTTGCCATTTATCAGTCTATATTGTTTTGGAAATGTGTATGTGAAGGTAAATTAAGGTAAGTTTTGCAAGTGTATCTTCCAAACAGATCTGTTGCACCTTCCCTATTTGGTGTGTTCACACTATTGACTGTATCTTACTGGTAAATTTGAGTCAAAAATATTTTCAAGCAAGGCCATTGTGGTTCTCTCAAGTTACACCCACTGATTGGACTAGATCTTACATGCGTATACCCCTCACTCCTCGGCTTGAAGCAAAGACCCTAATGATCTAGGTGGTACTACATTTCCATTTTGTCAATTTATTAATTCAAGTCAAAATATCAAAACGTCCTCACAATGTATATATATATATATACATGTGTTTCCTGTTTCCGCCAGTGCCCTTGACGGTCATCTTCTAGGGAAAGTGACCCATCAGACCACCCCTGTCCAGGTCCTATTGTCCGGGAATCACCATGAAATCATCCAGTTTCGCATCCTGCAGTCAACACGCATCCCACTCATCCAGGGCTTTCCCTGGCTGCGTCATCATAATCTTCACATAGATTGGGCAACAGGAGTCATCCTAGGGTGGAGCTCATTGTGCCACCAGATCTGTTTGAAGCAAACCACCTCACCACGTTATTCGTCTTCTACCAGTATCGCACTGGATCTGGGAGGGATCCCGTTCGACTACCATGACTTCAAGGAGGTGCTCAGCTAGACCAAAGCTACTTCCCTCATCGTCCCTATGACTGTGCCATCGAACTGCAACCCGGCACGCCTCCTTCCAAGCGGCGGCTGTATTCCTTGTCTGCCCCTTAAAGGGAGGCTATGGAGGCATACATCAATGACTCATTGGCTGCTGGCATCATCCATCCCTTCATGCCCTGCATGGGTAGGGCTCTTCTTTGTTGCCAAGGACAAGACTCTGAGACCGTGTATTGACTACCGGGGTTTAAATGATCACGACCAAGAACCGCTACCCCCTTCCTCTTATCACTTCAAACTTCTTCAGGAGCCCACAATCTACACCAAACTTGACCTTCGCAACTCCTATTACCTGGTTCAGATTCGAGAGGGGGATAAAGAGAATACTGCCTTTAACACCCCCACAGGACATTATGAATACCTGGTCATGCCCTTTGGGATTACCAATACCCCAGCAGTGTTTCAGGCCTTAGTGAACGGCATACTCAGAGACATGTTGAACCACTATGGAGGATCAGTCCGGTCCCAGCAATGTTCCCCGTGATCGTCTGTTTGTTCCCCGGCACTATGGTCCGATGTCCTCCAGTGGGCTTACTTGTCAACCTGGAATCCAGAGAACCAAGACTGTGGTTCAGCAACGTTTTTGGTGGGCCACTGTTGACGAGGACATCTGGGGGTCTGTCAATGCCTGTCCAGTCTCAACACAAGTCATCTCGTCTAGCTCCTGCTGGTTTCCTGCAACCCCTCCCTGTTCCTCATCATCCTTGGTCTCACATCTCTCTAGACTTTGTTACTGGCCTTCATCCTTCCAAGGATAATAAGGTCATTCTGCGCATTGTGGACCGATTTTAGTGTGCTGGCTCATTTTGTGCCCTTACCCAAGCTTCCTTTGGCCAAAGAGACAGCTCAACTGGTCCTGCTCCATGTTTTCCCCATTCCAGTGGACCTATAGGTTCCAGTCTCCTCTTTTCCCTGCACCAGAGAAGGAGGCTTCCTGTCCATCGGTATAAGCCTTCATCCGCCGCTGTCACTGCACCTGGATCCAAGCACGGGTCTCCCTCCTCCGCTGTACAGGTCGTTACTCTCTCAGCGCACCCAGACTCCTGCCTACCGAGTGGGTCAAATGGTGTGGCTTTCCACTCGGGACATTCCACTCAGGGTGAAGTCCAAGAAATTGGCTCTTAAATTCATTGGTCCATTTGCCATCCAGAAGATCATTGATCCTAGGGCAGTAAGGCTGACACTCCCACAATCTATGCGAATCCATCCTACATTCCATGTGTCCAGAGTAAAGCCAGTCAAGGAAATTCCCCTTGTACCTGCAGCTCCACCTCTCCAACTCATTGATGGAGGTCCTGCCTACTCTATTCGGCATCTTTTGTGCTCTCGTTATCGGGATCGTGGTCAACCCAATATTTTGTTGACTGGGAGGGCTATGGTCCAGAAGAGAGGTCCTGGGTTCCTGCTTGGCACATTCTCGACCCCCAGCTTATTACTGATTTCCACCAACAGCATTCCTATCAAACCTCCAGGAGAACCATGCCGCCTGCCGGAGCACATGCAACTCTCTGAAGACTGTTAGCCCTACCCCAGGCCACCTCCGCCCACCCGACTCTATTTAGTATTTCTTGGACGTCAGGAGCCGTCCCTTGAGGTGGTGGTGGTGGTGGTGGGGGGGGGGGGGGGGGGGGGGGTTCTGTCACATCCATTCCTCTGCAGCTCAGCCAGTAATTTTCCACTCTCCTCCCCTCTGCTCCTCTTTGATCCTGTGGTTTTGGGTTACTGCAATTGGGTCCTCGATAACATTGGTATCTAGCTTACTCAAATCCAGTTACTCAACATTCCAAGCATTATATTCTTATTGGCTTACAGCTGAAAAATAAAAGTAATGTAGTTTATAGGTTTATAGGTCACACGCTTTTTGAACAAAATATAAATTTGTTGTAACCAGGTGTAAGAGGTTGTAAAATGTGAGTTTACTCATTTATACCTTTCAATATTTCAGAAATGCTATTGCAATTTAATTAAATGGGCTGCTCTAATGTTTGGCAGGTGAATCAATATCACCTGTTTTGGTGCAAATTCAATTCAATTTATTTTTGTAACGCCCAAAATCACATATACAATGTCCATATGATTTTAGCAAATGGACGACTGTCCCAGAACATCCCCTGTCCTTAGACCCTCCTTCTCGGCAAGGAAAAACTACAAAAACCCTGTGGGGAAAAAGTAGAAACCTCGGGGAGAACCACAGTGAAGGAGAGATCCTACTCCCACGGACGGACAGGCTGTAGATGGTCCAGGACTGGCGCACATCCATCTGCAGATGGACTGTAGAGAAATAACCACTCAGGAGGAAGGGGGAGCTCATCTAGATCATCTAGTGTGAGGAGAGTTCAGCTATTCAGAGAAGTGGATCTGAGGAAAGCAACTCGTCTGTTGTAGGAAGCATTCCTCCGACAATTGAAGAGCACCCGGGTCCACAGATCAGGTCACGAGGCGGGGTGAGGCATCTGGGGTGAAGTCATCGCCAGGGCAGCATCCAAGACAGAGCTCACCTCGGGGGGAGCGAAACTTGTGAATAGCGATGAACAGACCATAGTGAACTAAGATATTTACAAATGTTGAAGGTGAAAGAGGGAAGAACCAGAGGATAGCGCTCAAGCTGCCATACTTCCCCCAGCAGAGTTGCTCCTAGGGCAGTATGCCCGAATACTTTATATTTTTATGTCTGTTCCTAAATAGCCTGCCCATAAGCTATTTTGAAGAAAAATGTTTTGAGCCTGGTCTTAAATATAGAGACTGTGTCAGCCTCTTTAACATAAAAAGGGACCTGATTCCATGACACAGGAGCTTGGTAGCTAAACGCTTTACCTCCTACTGTGCTTTATGAGACTCGAGGGACCACCAATAGTCCCGCGCTTTGAGAGCGAAGTGCTCTGTCTGGATGATATGATACTACAACATCTGTGAGGTAGTGTGGGGCCATGTCTTTTATGGATTTATATGTGAGGAGTAGGATTTTAAATTTGATTCTAAACTCAACAAGGAGCCAGTGAAGAGACTCTAACACCGGTGTGATGTGGTCTCTTCTTTTGGTTCCTGTTAGTAGTCTTGCTGCTCTTTATTGAGCTTTTAGGACACGCTGCGAGCAGGGCGTTACAGTAGTCTAATCTAGATGTAACGAATGCATGGATGAGTTTTTCAGCATCAGTTTTAGCCAAGATCTTTCTGATTTTAGCTATATTACGCTGATGAAAGTAGGCTGTTTTGCAGGCTTGGTTTATATGTGCCGTAAAGGAAAGTTCTTGGTCTAATAAGACGCCGAGGTTTCTTACAGTAGAACTGGAGGCTACACTGAGTGTCCAGTGGCACCATCTGGTTGGATAAAGAGTCTCGCAGACGTTTCGGGCCTAGTACAATGATCTCGGTTTTTTCAGGGTTAAGAAGTAGATAGTTAAGTGTCCAGATTTTTCCAGATCCTTCACGCAGGCACTAAGTCTGTCTAAATGATCGGTCTGATCAGGTCTCATTGATGAATACAGCTGTGTGTCATCCGCATAGCAATGGAAGTTAATGCCATGCTTTCTGATAATGTTACCCAAATGCAGCATATAGAGCGTACACAGAATTGGACCAAGTACTGAACCCTGCGGGACACCGTAGGTTACTTTAGAACAAGCGGAACAACTTTGGTTTACATTAACAAATGGGTACCTATCCGATAAATATGATTTAAACCAATTGAGGACTGTCCCTCTGATCACATTCACACCCACATCACATTCCAACCTCTGCAGTAAAATTGTGTGGCCAATGGTGTCAAACGCAGCACTGAGGTGACATAAGGCGCACTGGAGAGGCAATAGTTTACAAGAGGTTATTTTGCCTCAGGTAATGTGAAGTTGTCATAACCAACACAATGACAGAAACTGTGTGCATGGCCTCGGTCGTCTAGGCACCTGCGCCTGACCGCCACCAAAAAAATATTGCAAAAATATCCTGCTACGGTCCTTCCTGTGGGTGGTGGGCCTGCAGGAAGGTAATCCCAAGTTGCCTTTTCAGGCAATACCTGGCCCATTCCATGCAAGCCCATTCCATGCGAGCCCATTCCATGCGCACGCCCATTCCCGGCCTGGCTCCAGGGTGTGGCACCTGTAACGCCACTTCAGGCGACGTAGCGAATCTCTTTGGTCTTGTCATCATAGGGGTTTGGTGAACCGTGCTTAGTCTGGCTAGTCAACTAGGACCAGTTTGCCTTGGGAGACCCTACCAGGGGCTTATTGCCCTTAACAACATAGCTCCTATGATCATCCAAACTCTCAAACCCCTCCACCATGTTTAGGTGGCCGTTCAAGGAGGGGTGCTTGTCGCGCCGCTAATCCCCAAATCCCCGGTGGTGGACACCTAAAGTAAAGGATGCTGTCAAACTGAAGGAGTCCTATCGAACCTGGTTGGCTTGTGGGACTCCTGAGACAGTTGACGGGTATCGGCAGGCCAAGTGTGCCGCAGCTCGGATTCTCGCGGTGGCAAACAGATGGAGGATGGACTACCGGAAGAAGGACTACCGGACGGCCTCAAGGAAATTCTGGCAAACCATTCGCTGACTCAGGGGGAGACACAGTGCTTCACCAACACCGTTTACGGTGTGGGCGGGGAGCTGCTGACCTTAGCTGGGGACGTTGTTGCACGGTGGAAGGAATACTTTGAGGATCTCCTCAATCCTGCTATCACGTCTTCTGGGAGGAAGCAGAGGCTAGGGACCCGGAGGCGGACTCATCGATCACCCAGGCGGAAGTCACCGAGGTGGTCGGCGGGCTACTTAGTGGCAATCCCGGGGGTAGATGAGATCCGTCCTGAGTATCTTAAGTCTCTTAAAATCTTAAGATGTTGTGGGGCTGTCGTAGCTGACAAGTCTCTTCAACATTGCGTGGCGGCTTGGGACGGTAATTCTGGACTGGCAGACTGGGGTGGTACCCCTTTATAGAAGGGGGACCGGAGGGTGTGTTCCAACTACAGGGGGATCAAACTCCTCAGCCTCCCCGGTAAGGTCTATGCCAGGGTACTAGAGAGGAGAATCCCCTCTAGTCAAACCTCGAATTCAGGAGGAGCAGTGTGGTTTTCTTTCTGGTCACGGAACACTGGACCAGCTTTATGCTCTTCATCGGGTGCTTGAGGGTTCATGGGAGTTTGCCCAACCAGTTCACATGTGCTTTGCGGACCTGGAGAAGGCGAGGTGTGTCCCTCGTGGTGTCCTGTGGGGGGTTTGCCTGGAGTACGGCCCTTTGCTCAGGGCCGTCCGGTCCCTGTATGACCGCAGCAGGAGCTGTGTTCGCATTACCGGTAGGAAGTCGGACCTGTTCCCGGTGCATGTTGGACTCAGGGCTGAAGCGGAAGAGAATGGATGGATGGATAATGTCAAGTAGTTATAACAAAGACATCACCAACAATGTAAACCTTGCATAAAGCATTACATAATTTACAGAATGACAATGATTATACACCTTTATCAACATCATGTGTCATGCCATGGTTATGACAGTGCCATGACCATGTCATATCAGTTTAAGTCACACCCATTCAAATGAAGTGTTACCAACTGACATTTTGGTGTATCTCTTGACAGTCTGTCATGCAAATCTTTCTGGGAAGTATATCTCTTAGTTTGTTTGTGTCAAGCTTGCCAGCTACTTCCTGGGCTTTGTGCCTGACAAAAGTGAGAGTGAAATACAACCATTTTTTTAATTTGGTGAACGCCAACAGGAATCGGTGTATGAAGTGCAGCTCAGAAAAGATAACCATGACACACGTGAACATGCGTTCATATGTGCGTGCACTTTCCAGCAGCAACTTCTGTGGGGAACAGTCTTGGGCATGATAGCCCTCCTCATTGGTATACATCATTATGAAACAGGAGAATAATTAGTCTCTCAGTTAAGGTCTAGTTACATCTCTGGACTAGTACAACATGGAAAGGAATGGATTTACCTAAACTTTTGATTTACATATTGATTTTTTTTTTGGCGTATTGGGAATTTTTATGCACATCCCTCTGTAAAAATGCCCATGAAGCTGTTTGTAGGTTTACCTGTCTAATGTGAATATGTGGCAATGGTAAATGGTGAAAAGCACAAGAACTGTGCTTAGGGCCCCCGGGAAGGTCAAGACCAGCTTTGGGAGCTGGAAAATAAGTTTGGTGTTTGCGTCTGGGACATGCTTGTGGTAAGACTTAACATTCGCTGTTTATTAGGGTTTGTCTGAAGGAGGATATTATTTGCCCTACAATATTTGTACAGCTTTCTCCACAATTGGCGCGGATCATCATCAGAGCAACCCTCACAAAGGTTTTAAATAGGATTTTTGATTTTCAAAATTGTTTGTCCTGTAAAGCCAATCAAAATTCACAATAATGCAACCAAGCAGGAAGTCGGGTCACATTTCAACACATTTTTTAGATATCAATACCAAACTTGATATGCCACAAAGGGGACACAACACCCTATTACCAGTTGCAATGGCAACTTCATATCTCCAAAACTGATTGAAATAAAAGACATTATATTGATTGTTAACGCTAAAATAATGTTTCATACATAACTTAGCTTGTTTCAATCACAAATTCATGTGAAGACTCTTGACAGTGTTTTGTACACAAATCTGAGAAAAAGTTTGATGTAAGATGAAAAATAGACTTATGGTGAATATTCCACGATCTACCACTACCACTTCCTTGGCATACTAGCCATTATTTGGCTACTTTGGCCACAGGTAATTCTACTGTTAGGTCTAGGTCTTTTTCAGAATGATAAAGTTAGAAATACCAAACACAGCTTGGTTATTCTATCTTCTTCTTGGGCACAATTAAACTAAGGGGTAGACTTTTTTTTAAAGCATGACCAAAGAAATTTGATGACTGAGGGTTCTTCCATAGACAGCTGGCGGTAGAGACATTTACTTAAATGTGTTATGAATAGAGTAAAACAATACAGTAAATATGAAATTAAATATTGAAACTCAGTGTTTTGAGTTGGCAGAGGTTGCATTTTAAGTTTAAAAAATCTAATTTGAATTGAACATTCTTCTATACATTTGTAGTTGGATTTGACGTTTAACAAACATTTCATGAAATAAGAAAGTTGTTTGACTCAAACAACCATCACACAGTACATATGGCATTCAACACTGCAGTCATATTTAGGAAAATTGACAGCTTGGATATTATCTTGACATATAGATGGGGTTTTATGCTTACTAACAATGACGATGCGCGCGCAGCTTCAAGGCAGAAAGATCCGTTTGTTGATTTCTGTTGCTACGATAACCAGTGCAGCCAGCATGCATTATCATTCAGTAGTTAACAAGACAGTAGTCGAAATAGCTTGCAGGGAAGAACTGTTTCATCCTGGACATTCCTACACCTTAGCGCTTCACTAGCCCCTCGTCATATCATGTAGTCGGGACATATCTACGTTGAGGGCAGCAAGAAGCTCAAGTCGGCAGAATCATCACACCAAAACATGGATTGTACCGTGTATCGTAAACGATCAAATAAGCATTAGTCATCCTTACTGAACCTCAATCATGTTATCGTTCTCTACACTCCGGGCTGATGCAGTTTCAATTACCGTAATCCTTTCTGTATGTTTTCAAATAGCGAGGCTCGCGGTGTCGGTTTTGACCCGGTTGTCGCTGTTATTTTATGTAAGTAAACGTTTCTGCTATGGTCAAAACAGATTTTTTGTGTTTTTAAATTTACTAACTAAATTAAACAAATACTACGAAAATGTCGTCTATTCAGTATGAGGAACAAAAAGGTCTCAAGTACCTATAATGACAAATCGTTAGAATTTTCTCTGTAATGAAGATGAAGGAAAAAGTTTTTTTTTCTTTCGCTACTCCTCCTACAATATGTATCCAACCATCCCTAGTGTTGAGAGATATCTCTGTCAGGGCAACTCTCACAAAAGTTATCAATAGGATTTTAGTTTCTCTTAAGGAACAAAAGTCTCAAAGACATTTACGGCCGCCATAGCTCAATAAATCTTTTACGTATTCACACCAAACTTGCAGCATGCACTCAGAGCCACATTTCGTAATGGTTTGCAATGTTGAAGAGGAATCTGTCATTGCTCTTTACAGCTATATTTATATGTCATTCTAGCCGTAGGGAGTAAATACACATAGTAAATAGTAAATAGGCCTGGATTGTCAAATCCACTGGATTTGTCAAATGCGCATTTCCATACTGGGAACCATAATCCCAATGTTACAGTAGACACATTTCAGAAGAAATATTAGATTTTACAAACTAGTTACACTTGGTTTTCATATTCGCAATACTTGGAACGTGCCCTGTTAATAAGCGTTTGCCAGATTAACTGGATATATGAGACCGTTGCATTTCTTTGATGTCCCTGTGCGTTTATACTTTGAAGACAACAATGTGACCATTGTTAACTGACAATAGAATGTCACTTTTGTGCTATGCATTGTAAACCAACTGCAGGCTAAAATGCAACGTGTATGACATTTTGTATGAATTAGATTTTTCTGAATGATTGAAGGGCTAAGCAACAAACGTGCTAATAGTCATCTTCTATCAAGGAGGAAAAAAATGACAGATTGACAAAAGCCAGTTCCAACCTTGCCTTGGTTGCGCGCATGAAGCACCATCTAGAAATCTCTAAGTGTCAGTAACAATGTCCCTGTCTGAAGACTCACCAAGGAAAGTTGGATATACAGTACTGTCATGCAAATCACATCATGTGCCCACAACTCAACTGGAAGCTTAGCTAAACAACCAACAATTGATAAGTATTTAGTGATCCCAATCATGTTTATGATATGACCTCAACCTTTAAACTTTAGTTAAAATGCAAGAAAAGGAAAACTGTGAAAAAAGCAACCAACTTATTAGACTGAATAAAAACCAGTGCTATGAAGATTGAAATATAGTGTATGCATAAGACCTCTTGCTGCTGGCATACTGGGACTTTCCTCCCAAGTTAACCCAGAAGTGTACTGGCTCCTGGCCCTCTGCGATTACATGCTTTTCCCTCCTGGAGATTATGTCTGCCACAGATTTGCTCATCTCTCGTTCATCACCACTGCAGCCCTAGAAAGAGAAAATATCGCTATCTGATAAGTTTAAACAACAGATGGTATTGATAATTATAACAGCATGTGTTAAAACCATCTTAATCCATAGACCTAAGTTTTGAGGATAGTAAATGAGTGCTCACCTTTCCATACCACAGGTAGCAGCATGTATCTGTGCTGAACACAAACACGTCATTGGAGTTGAGGGAAGAAGAGCGTGCTGGCACTTCAATGGCACGAGTGTTGAATTCATTTGTGCCGTACACGTGGAACAAATGAACAGCAGGCAGGAGTTTTGTGGTACTTATTCTGGAGCTCCCCTCCTTTAAAAAACACAACCAAATACCACATTTGTAACATTTGTTTTCAACAAACTTTAGAAACTACAACAGTTTACTTTAAATTTGGTATGTACATGTATGACACATATAAGGTAGTGATGGTATTTTGAGACCACAATAGCTACGGAAATGATAGGGAATGCAATTCATTGAAAAGGAATTGCTTCATCCACATACAAATTTGATAGTTTTTTGTTTATCATTTGAAATTTGTGCACAACAGTTAGTTCCAACCAAGTAGGCCTGCTTGATAAGACGAGGCATTCCATGAATAATTACATTTGACAGCCTCAGGCAGCATGAACCTGCCACTGGGTTGAAAAGACTCCTGTATTGATTTGCAATTTGGCTAGGGGATCTAGACCATAGGTGCAAAGCTGGGGCCAGTTGAACTCTTTGAAAGGACAGTTACAATGCACAAATTCACTTTTGGTCTCTTGTTGTCCAACTCTTGACCTTCTACAATGTACCTCCGATGGAGGAAACCTCGTTATTGTGAGTTTTATTATTGGTGGTCAAGCAGTGAAGCTGCGGAGCCAGTTAAGTTCTTCTTCTTCCTCCTCCTCCATTGGACTCTATGGCAGCCCCTAGAACCTTTTGGCAAAATGTTGTGAAACTTGGCACACTTATTATTTACACCAAGTTTCATGTCTTCCATTAAAGCACTGTAGGGTCAATGTTGGCTTTGTGTTTACACATGTAACTTTTGAACCATATGACTGATTTTCAAAAATGAGGTATTGTTGGATTCCCTGGATCAAGACATGTTTATACACCCTATATCTTCCATTTCCCGTTATATAGATTTTCTGCCATTTTGAATTTTAAGGAAAAACTTTTTTCGCTACTCCCCCTACAATGTTTGTCCAATATTCCCCGAATTTGGTAAGAGTCATTGGACCAAACCTCACAAAAGTTATCAATAGGAATTTTCTATTCTAAATCCTTTGTCCAGTACAGCCAATCAAAATTGACAGTAATGCCACCAAACAGGACGTTGGATCATATTTCAACAAATCTGAGATATCAACACCAAACTTGGAATTCCACAAAGAGGACACTACACCATATTACCAGGTGCAATGGTAACTGCATATCCCTGAAACTGATTGAAATAAAGGAAATTGATTTGATTGCTAACGCTAAAATAATGCTTTATACAGCTACCAGTCAAAAACTCATAGTTTGTTTCAATCACAAGTCAGACTCAATTGTAGATCTGACCCTGACCCCAGTGTCAGTTCTGACACTGACCCAATGAGCCAATAAGCGTTGATTTATCATGATTTATTTTCATTTTCTCATTCACCCTCAGTTCAAAACGTTGGCTACATTTATCGAAAATCTACATACATTTATAGGCTACAGCATTTAAAGTACTGCATTAAACAATGATGAAGAATTTTTTAAGAATGATTGCAAACCTACACAGCCAACGTTAAATGTAGGGCTAGATGGTAGTTTGTTATTTCAAATGCTTAATCATCAGACATATAGGCCTATATCTTTCATTCAGATTTTTCCAATTATTATTGCTAGATAAAAGTTAACAATAGCATACAATTGCAAAACAAACATTCATACATCTAACCTTCATTCTCCCAACACAAAAACCATGTTAAAAAGCTTCGCTACTGGATAATGTATTTCTTATTAGTAGGCCTGTATCCACAATGTATGAGTTTACATACTTCCTGAACTCTGATTGGTGTTGCTAGCACAGCCGCGAGGCATATTGGAGGGTCACAGACCATACACAGAGCAAATAAAATGATTAATACTACAGCAAAATATCTTCAACAATATGAAAATTTAGTCTTTTATGTTTTAAAGTGACACCAAATTTATTTAGGATTGTTCCAACTGCAGAACACACGGCACAGGGAATTTAAAGGTGCATTACTGTGGTACTGTGTGATGAGCTCATTTCTCTACTCCCTCTTCACTTCCTGCACTCCTCTACTCCCTCTTTACCCATGACTGCAGGCCTATGTTTGGATCTAACTCCGTCATTAAGTTTGCAGATGACACCACAGAGATCAGACTCATTAATGAGAACAATGAGTCGGATTACATGGCCGAGGTTAAGCACCTGGCCGCATGATACGCTGATAATAACCTGCCCCTGAACACCTAGAAAACTAAGGAGCTAATTGTGGACTTCAGGAGAAAGAAGGGAGATGCACATGACTCGATCCAAATCAACAGCATGGCTGTTGAATGTGTCTCCAGCTTCAAGTTCCTGCGGATCCATATTTCAGATGACCTGTCCTGGATGAGCAACACCTCTAGCCTGGTTAAGAAGGCCCAACAGCGTCTCTTCCTCTTGAGAACCACCTGTCTGCTGAAATCCTGGGTAACTTCTACTACTGTGCGATTGAGAGCATCTTGACCTGTATCTTGAACTGTATCACACTCTGATATGGGAATTGCTTAGTTTCTGATCGTTGGGCGGTGAAAACCAAAGGGAATACATTTCCTGCCATTGAGGACATCCAGAAAAAGAGATGTCTACTCAGACCACGCAGCATTATCAAGGAGCCCTCCCATTTTCCCCACAGTCTCTTCCAGCTGCTACCCTCGTGCTTCAGGAGCCTTTTAGCAGGTTTACAAACAACTTCTTGCCCACAGCTGTATCCCTACTGAACTCCCTCGCTGACCTCTCTATATATACACATATGTACATAAACACTTCTTTATTTAGTCCATACTACACCTTTATATTCCTTTATTTATCTTACCAATTTGTTATATTTATTTATTATTTAATGCGAATCAGTATATTTGCACCTTCAATATTGCACTTATAACTGCTTCTCTTGCACTTCTGATTGGATGCTAAACTGCATTTTGTTTCCTGGTATTTATAAATGTGTAATGATTATAAAGTTTAATCTAATCAATTTAATGCGCTTAAACAGTATTTCAAGATGCATGTACACTATTCCAAAATCCCCGAGGTAGGTCAATGGCGCTCACGTCTGCTTACTCTTCACTACAGTCCTGCCTCTGACGATGACACCACTTGATTTGTGATTAGGTATATGGATCGTTAATTTTGATCAATATTGATACCATTTGAGACTGCTTAACAAGCCAAGTCTTTATTGATACTGCTATAAACACTTTTCTATGATTTGGTGCTGACCTCCATCTAAATTAATGAATTGGCAAATGTATTCCATGTATACCACACAACCAGTACCACACAACTCACGCCACACTTAATGTGAACAGATGACTGAACAATATTCAATATTCATAACAATAATTTTTGTAAAACAGATGTCAAATAGAGCAAGGGTAATGTGTTGCTCTCAGGAGGAGGCTGGCTAAAATGACCACATATTGGCACAATGGTTTCTGTTCATTGTGGCACTAGCAAAATCTTTATCTGTCCACTGCAGATGATACATCCACAACCTAGATGAGTAACTAGTATAATGACTAAGATTGATCGATTGACACCTGATGAATCTAAATTACCGGCTAACCAAACCCAAACCTTTCTTATCTTATATTCATTTTCTTCTGCCTGTTTTTGTTAAACGAGCTTCCTAAACAGCCCGCAGAGCCATACTCCTGGTGACTGTTTTGAATGAGGGTAGAGGGGGCGCTAGTCTTTACCCACACCCTACGCTTGGAAAAAAATCCAGGTTCCGCACATCTCATTTTCGGGACATACGCAAGTAAAATAATTGCACCTGAAGAGCCCTGAGTTGGCTTATCATTGTCAACAATGGAATTGTGCTATGAAGTTCAGGTGCGATCAACATGCATACTCAAGATGGCATCCCCACCCGCACCAGCAACTCCATCATAAAGTTAGCTGATAACACCACTGTGGGGCTCATCCCCTCCGGAAATTAGTCCACCTCCTGGAAGGAGGTTCAGCGGCTCGTGGTGTTTTGTGGAGAGAGCAACCTGGTACTGAATACCACCAAGACCAAGGAACTGACAGTGGACTCCAGGAGGAAAAAAACTGATATCCAGCCCTTGTGCATCAATGGGGACTGTGGAGAGGGTGGCTGCTTTCAAATTTCTGGACATCACCATCAGGGAGGTCCTGACCTGGAGCGACAACACCACTGCTCTGTTAAAGAAAGGCCAACAGAGACTATACTTTCTGAGACTACTAAAGAAAAACAACCTGAGTAAAGAAATGCTGGTGTCCTTATACTGCTGTGCCTGTGCTTGGTTTGTCAGTGGGACAGAAAACACTCCAGAAGGTCACCACGTCAGCCCAGAAGATTATTGGCCACCCTCTCCCATCTCTTGAAGAACTGTACAGTTCCCGCAGCCTCAAGAAGGCTAAAACATTTTTAAAATGACACTTCACACCCTGGACACATTCAGTTTTACCTACTGTTGCCTTCGAGAAAAGGCAACATAGTAACGTTAAGACAAAGACAGATAGATTTTAAAACTGTTTTTATCCTAGAGCTGTTACTATGCTGAATGCTGCTATACAGTCAAGCTCTTAAATGTACAAAGTGCAATTTTTACTAATTCTTTTAATGTATTTATTTTATGTGCAATTTTAGGGAGCTGTGTAAGTGTGAAATGTGTTGAAGGGGTGTGTGTCTCATTTTATAGTCTTATCCTTTTATATATTCTCAATTTGTTTTACTTAATTATTTAAACTATTTTACTGCATTTTTCTATTAATGCAGTTTTTATTATTTTACTACCTTTCTATTTATTTATACGTTGTGTATTTATTTAACAGATCTATAAGAAGGGCATCCCCATTTTGTTGTACAATGTATAATGATGAAGAGATTGGATAAAGGCGGTTTGCAAGGAATTTAATTTAGTCAATTTAACTATCAAAATACGTTTGTGCACCAGATTTCATTAATATGACATGACTTATCTTTGAGAAAGAAGTTTACGTAACATTATAATACCCACTGGGATTGAGAGTAGTAAGCTATGTTCGATGAGTTCGAACATTATCGATATTTGGGTTTTGAGGAATTTGGAACCCCCCTCCTTGAACCGCCACCTTAACGTGGTGGAGGGGTTTGAGTGCTTGAATGATCCCAGGACCTATGTTGTCGGGGGCAATAAGCCCCTGGTAGGGTCTCCCATGGCAAACTGGTCCTAGGTGACTAGCCAGACTAAGTGCGGTTCACCAAAAACCCCTATGATGACCAAACTAAAGAGAATCGCTACGTCGCCCGGAGTGGCGTTATCCGGGCCCCACCCTGGAGCCAGGCCTGGGGTGGGTGCTCGCAGGCGAGCGCCTGGTGGCCGGGTCTTTGCCCATGGGACCCGGCCGGGTATAGCCCAAAAAGGCGACGTGGGATCACCTTCCTGCAGGCCCACCACCCACAGGAAGGACCGTAGGATGCCGGTGCAGTGTGTTTTGGGCGGCGGTCAGGGGCAGGTGGCTGGACGACCGAGGCCATGCACACGAATGTCACCTCGCTGGCAGGAAAGGAGCCCGAGCTTGTGCGGGAGGTAGAGCGTTACCGGCTAGATGTAGTCGGCCTCACCTCCACGCACAGCCTGGGTTCTGGGTCCATTATCCTCGAGAGAGGCTGGACTCTACATTTCGGCCTTTGTATCGGCCTATGGGCCGAACAGCAGTGCAGAGTACCCGGCCTTCTTAGGGTCCCTGGGGAGGGGTACTAGATAGTGCACCGACCGGGGACTCCATTCTTCTGCTGGGGGACTTCAACGCCCATGTGGGTAACGACAGTGACACCTGGAGAGGTGTGATTGGGAGGAACGGTCCCCCCGATCTGAACCCGAGCGTTGTTTTGTTGTTGGACTTCTGTGCTAGTTACAGTTTGTCCATAACGAACACCAAGTTCGAGCACAAGGGTGTCCATCAGTGCACGTGGCACCAGGGCACCCTAGGCCGAAGGTTGATGATCGACTTTGTTGTCGTGTCCTCTGACCTCTGGCCACGTGTCTCGGACACTCGAGTAAAGAGAGGGGCGGAGCTGTCAACCGATCACACCTGGTCGTGAGCTGGATCCGCTGGTGGAGAGGAAGTCGGACAGACCTGGCAGGCCCAAGCGTATCGTGAGGGTCTGGTTGGAACGTCTGCGGAGCCTTCTGTCAGCGAGGTCTTCAACTCGCACCTCCGGGAGAGTTTCTCACAGATTCCGGGGGACTGGGACATTTAACATTGCGTGGCGCCTTGGACGGTGCCGCTGGACTGGCAGACCGGGGTGGTGGTACCCCTTTATAGAAGGGGGACCGGAGGGTGTGTTCCAACTACAGGGGGATCAAACTCCTCAGCCTCCCTGGTAAAGTCTATACCAGGGTACTGGAGAGGAGAATCCGTCTGATAGTCGAACCTCGGATTCAGGCAGAGCAGTGTGGGTTTCGTCCTGGCCGCGGAACACTGGACAGCTCTACACACTTTCCATCGGGTGCTTGAGGGTTCTTGGGAGTTTGCCCCACCGGTTCACATGTGTTTTGTGGACCTGGAGAAGGCGGTCGACCGTGTCCCTCGTGGTGCCCTGTGGGGGGTTTGACGGGATAACGGGGTCCGGGGCCCTTTGCTCAGGGCCGTCTGGTCCCTTTATGACCGGAGCAGGAGCTGTGTTCGCATTGCCGGTAGTAAGTCGGACCTGTTCTCGGTGCATGTTGGACTCTGCCAGGGCTGCCCTTTGTCACCGGTTCTGTTCATTGTTTTCATGGACAGAATTTCTAGGCACAGCCAGGGTCGGAGGGTGTCTGGTTCGGGGGGCACAGGATTTCATCTCTGCTATTCGCAGATGATGTTGTCCTGATGGCTTCATCGGACCGGGACCTACAGCATGCACTAGAGCGGTTTGCAGCCGAGTGTGAAGCGGCCGGGATGAGAATCAGCACCTCGAAATCTGAGGCCATGGTTCTCGACCGGAAGAAGGTGGCTTGCTCCCTCCAGGTGGGAGGGGAGCCCTTGCTTCAAGTGGAGGAGTTCAAGTATCTCGGGCTCTTGTTCACGAGTGAGGGAAGGACGGAACGTGAGATTGGCAGGCGGATCGGTGCAGCGGCCGCAGTGATGCGCTCTCTGTACCGGTCCATCGTGGTGAAGAAGGAGCTGAGGCGGAAGGCAAAGCTCTCAATTTACCGGTCTATCTACGTTCCTACTCTCACCTATGGTCATGAACTTTGGGTACTGACCGAAAGGACGAGATCGCGGATACAAGCGGTCAAAATGAGTTTTCTCCGCAGGGTGGCCGGGCGTTCCCTTAGAGATAAGGTGAGGAGCTTGGTCACACGGGAGGAGCTCGGAGTAGAGCCTCTGCTCCTCCACGTCGTGAGGAGCCAGCTGAGGTGGCTCGGGCATCTGTTTCGGATGCCTCCTGGACGCCTCCCTCGGGAGGTGTTCCAGGCATGTCCTATCGGGAGGCGGCCCCGGGGAAGACCCAGGACACGCTGGAGGGACTATATCTCTCGGCTGGTCTGGGAATTCCTCGGGATCCCCCCGGAGGAGCTGGAGGTGGTGTGCGTGGAGAAGGAAGTCTGGGCCTCCCTGCTCAGACTGCTGCCGACCCGACCCGGCCCCGGATAAGCGGAAGAAAATGGATGGATGGATGGAATTTGGAACCAAATCCTTGTAGAACCAGTGATATAGAGACTGAGAGCATAATGTCCATGTATCAGTCTTAACTTTTTATGAAGACGTGTTAAATGTGATTTACCACCACTGCATGTCATCAGGCCCATGGTCATTGTGGTTCCGAAGTGTGCCCCCTGCTGCAGCAGGCGTCCCTTACGTTTTTGTATTGAAGGTGGCAACCCTATGTTCATCACAAGACTTGTTTCACATTCAAAGGCTAATTTCAAAGCACACAAAATGCAAGGTGGTCTGAAATCACTAGCTAAAAAGAATGCTGTCACTATCAGGGAAGGAGGGCTGAAAACAAGTCCAAACGCACCTCATGGCCATGTCCACGGCCAATCAATTATTCAAGGTCATTTTTTATTATTGCCTCTGCAGATATTATGAGAACACCAAGATCTTCCTTGACTGTGTCCACAAACATGTCCCAAGGCAGGCATTTGGAAGTGTGGGAGAAGTACATCGATGATATGGTCTGCAATCGCCACAACGCAAAATGTATGAAGAACAATTGTGATGAGTGCTGTGATGGCCGCAGGTTAGAAGCTTACTTCCAACGTCCAAGAGGAGTAAAAAGAGAGTGTCATCAGTTGGTACACCTGAGAGACCTCGGGAGGAGTGCAGATGAAGACCCAGAAAACTGGACTGCTTAGAGATGTCCTGCACAATCTGTTTGAAGCTGCCCCCAAGTTCACTCAACATGAGTTCATAAAACAACCACAGAGTGCCTTTTTTAAGACCGGGGAAATGAGAGGTGTGCTGTCATTCAGGGGGACTTTGCTGAAAATTATACAGCAGGGTATCAGGATGAAATCCAGGCTGCTCACTGGAATTATAACCTGACGGACATTTCTTCAGTTGTATCCTGGGTCAAAGAAGCACAATCCTCCGTCATAATAAGTGATGACCTGCACCACGGAAAAAAGACTGTTACTACTTTCCTCTCAGAAATTGTGGAAGATGTGAAGTAGACACATCTAGCACTAAACAAGGTACACAATTTCAGTGATGGGGGCAGCATAAATCTAAGGATTCAGTGAGAAATATATCTGGATCTTCCTCTCAACTACCCAGAGGTAGATGATCCTAGATTACCAGATTAAAACACATATTTCAGTTTCTCATTTCAGTTTCACTGAATGTGTTTCACTGTCTCTGTAGTCTACCATTAGCTAGCTAGCAAAAAAGTAGGCTATTTGTAAAATACTTTATTTTCCCTCTGGGCCCCTGGATGTAAAAGCAGATTAAACATTCATCGTGCGTTAGTGAATTGTTAGCTAGCTATCTTTTAGTGCATTTAAATGCCTAAAGCAAAGCTGTCAAAAGTGTGGCTGTATTTCACCAAGGATGCTGCCATCGCAAAATGCAACAAATATCTTAAATTAATTACATGCAAAGGGGGAAGCACAGCAATGTCTTGAATCATGCTGCGACTCACAGAAAAAAAGCCTTCATATGAATTCAGAGGGGTTGCCACGTGCTCGATGTCTTTTGTAAACATTGATGATCAGGAGGATGATTATGACAGCAGCCTTTCTGTAGGTATATAGGCTAATGCAGGGGTGGGCAAACTTTTGACTCACTGGTCACAATAGGTTCTAAAATTTGACAGGGCGGCCGAGCCAGGGGCAATTGGATGGAGTGTTTGGGCCGGATATAATAAAGCGTATGTAAAAACCTCATAGCACAGCAAGCACACACAAATAAATGTACAACTGGATTTATCAACAGCGGGCACCGAGGACTGCGTCTTTCACATGTGCAAAATAGCCCTTATCCTGTTGGTACGTTTATCTCAATTAATATGCAAGGTGGGGCATTTAGACACTATTTTGCACAATACTGGACGGAGAAAATGTAAAGAGATTAAAATAGCACACGCAATGTGATTTGTCAAATCAGGAGATTGCGTCTGTTTTTAATATGTTTCAATTGAAGGTGCACAGTTACAAAAATCAAAATGTATTGACAAAAGATCACTTTCAGCATTCAAAACTTTATTACAAAATTAAATGCTCAAGATCAATAATTTCTAATTGTGTTATACCCTGCAAAATCATGGACGGATTGTCCAGACCGCGCGCTCTACAAACTCGCCACGGACGCCTTCACCTTCAAGCGTAAACAGTACATGTGTACCGTCACCAAGCACACAGAGATAAAATATCCTACCTGCAGTAGAAACTAGAAGTGGATCTTTAAATTGAGAGCGATGTGCGTTTATGAAGCTACTGTACCACCGCTGTGCGTAAATGTGCACATTGCTCTTCATGGAAACACGTGCATTGCGGGGAAAAGGGAAAATTTATGAGCTAATTTGGACTAGTTCGGCAGGCCAGATTAAAAAGCCTATCGGGCCGTATATGGACCGCGGGCCGTAGTTTGACCATGTCTGGGCTAATGTATTATTGACTGCTAAAGTGACTTGGTTTACCTATTTTATATTTTACTATTTTAAAATGATAATACATGATTACAATTTTCAATAAGAAATTATATGAAAGAGTCTTTCTTTCATGCCATTTTTCAGTTTTTCAAGAATCTGTTCAGGAATCAGTTAGGAATCGGAATGGTTTTAAAACTACCGTACAAATTCAAACGATATCCATCCTCAGTGTTGAACGGCATTTTTCACCACCAGCCATGGGAAAGGTGCAGGAGCTTGTGGCACTGTCATGCTTAGCAGACAAGTAGTACAAGTGCTCCTCTTGCCCCTCCAAATCATATTTTTCCTTCACTAAATGTTGCCTTGCTATGAGCACAGATATTTCAGCCTTGGCTTTAACGTGGACTGAAGAGGTGGTTGTATAACCTGACCTCCTGCCAACAGAGCTTTATTGTCTGTGACTTCTGCAGCTTGCAGAAAGTTGTCTCCCTGACACAGTAGAGGTGTGAGTTTCACCCTCAACCTGATCCTCTCCACTCATACCTTGTAGAGCCATAGTGAAGGTCCTGATGGTCTCCCAAATTCGGATAACCATCTACTTGGATCGTGAATAAATCCAGAAATTCATTCATTGATCCATGCAAACCATTCCCTCACTTTTTACTGTTCTTATTCAGGAGGTAAGGGAATCATTGCTATTTGTTGTAAAGTTGCGTTCTCAAACAATTGACCTTTTCCAGTTGTGATCGTACAATAGAATAATTAGAATTATCACGTTTCCATCAAATCCTTTGTAGAGTGAATGACAATGTTGATTTTATTAACGTTTGCTTGCCAAAACTTCTGAAGTTTTGTAGGAGTCCTTTCCAAACCGTGCTAGTGAGTTTCGCTTGTCTCTTAGATCCTTTTGTCCCAGAGCCCATGTGGTGTCCACAACAGCTTTTCATTCACTCATCATTGGTGTTTCCCTGAATTATATTTGTATGATGATCGTGACCACAGCGCCAAGACAATAAGCAGTAATCAAGCCTCTGTGGCCAAATATGCGTGCACGTACTAACAACCAATTTGTCCCCAATGGACCACCGATACTAACAATTTGGCGCCGTTTTCTCACTAGCGCACACAACCAGGATTGATACAAAGTTACATACCACACTGGTAGTGCTGACCAGTCAATCCTCTCATTAGGCACTTTCCAGTCCTTCGATCAGCACTCATGCTGATCGAGTGTTGTCCGTGTTGGAATTTCTATTCATTCTTTGTTGGTTCATTGTATACATTTATTTAATAAATACAGTATAATGGTAAGTATAACAGTGTTTAATAATAAATTACATTTTTCTATTCTATTTTGTGAGCCATCTTGAAAATCTTCAGCGCCATTTCGCATGGTTTACTTTAAAACTAGCATTCAGAGTGATGTTTGATGTTGCCAAATGTATTATGAACATTTGTAGATTTTTCAGACAGATTTTGTGTGTATTTCAGACCTGTCACATCCATAATACAGTTTTTCCCTTATAAAATTCAACATGAAAGACAACATATTTTTTAAATTGGGAAGTCGTGGCCTAATGGTTAGGGAGTCGGACTTGTAACCTGCAAGTTGCTGGTTCGATTCTCGCACCGGCAGGAATTGAAGGTGGGGATTGTGAATAAACAGCGCTCTCTCTGCCTTCGATACCATGACTGAGGTGCCTTTGAGCAAGGCACTGAACCCCCAATTGCTTCCCGGGCGCTGTAGCAATAGCTGCCCACTGCTCCGTGTGTGTGTGTGTGTGTGGGGTTGCCCACTACTCACTGCAGTGTGTGCACTTGGATGGGTTAAATGCAGAGTGGAATTTCCCTATTGTGGGACAAATAAATAAAGGATCTCATTAAATTGCTATTTTTATTTTCATCCAAGACTCCATGATTATGTTATTATTAAAATGTCTACATTTGATATGAAAGTTCACAGTGTAAAAAAATTGTAAAGTCTCTAGAAAATTACTTATTTTCTGTCACATCCATAGCGGCTGCCGTTTCAAAAAAATGTTTTGGGCATTTGTATTGCATTTTTTTTCCTCTATTCTCTCCATTCAGTGCTTTGAAAATATGCATTCATTACTAAAATCTTGGTTTTGAAATTTGGTTTTACACTGACATTTTGTTTGTCATTCTGAGTTTGAATGTATAACACATGTATACATCCATAACACTAGAATTGTACTGCCGCTTGCAGCTATGTTAAGGGCTTCTCTGGTAGTAGGAAACCAATTGTTTTGGTTAGTATTCCTATCATTATTTTTCTGATTCTCCATAAAATGGTTCAATATCTTAGAAAGTCCTCTAAATTATTTTCATATTTGGCCCGGCTAGACGGCTAGAGGCCCAAATGCACTGGCCTTATTCCTAATGGGGATCAAAAAACCTTCAAGGACCCATAACATAAGATGTATTTATGTTCTTTTTCTGGCAAATGCATTCATCTCCTCATGAACCATATATGTAAATGATTTGAAAATGGTTACAGAATTGGAAAATATGTGTTTTTCTATAGGGTGAGACAATACACTATACCAACCAGTTTTGTGGGTTTATTTAAAATAATACATTGGACTTAAGTTTGAGTCAAAATAAGATGATCAGTAGCCCTATTATTTGAAACTTTCTGTTGTTTCATAATGTTTGCTTAACCTACCTTAATTCTGACTTGTGTGCCAACATCTGGACTTCTGTATGCCACTGTAGTGGCTATTATAGCTAGCACAGAAGAGCGCATTAACATGAAATTCTGAAAGCATGAGTCAGTTTGTGGTTTCTGCATTGATTTCAATTTTTTTTGTGAGTGTTAATTGGGATACTGCATGTCGTTTTTACGTAGAGTTTTTACTGATGTTGTTTCCTTACCTTCAGTCAAAATGTCCTAAATATCTTCTCCAATAATGTGCTTTATGCATTGTAACCTGGCACAAAATAACAGCCTTTTCATATAATAATTTTTGCTAAGGACAGATTAGTAAAAAACTAGCAGCCAATAACTTGCTGACCTTATCTATCGTAAAACCAAAAGTGAAACTGGCGCTTCCATAGCTGTACTTTGTTTCTTTGATGCACTTTTCATACACACCAACAGGACACCATCTTTAACAGCTTTGAGGCTGCGATAGAGTTATGTTTGGATCCATAAATTGTCCCTTGTTGTTCTCTTTGAAGTAATTGTTTTAACCAAATGTTGCAGTAGGTGACTTACCTCATAGACCACCATCTTTCCTTTGAATATAGCCATGAGGTGGAGTGGCTCTTTGCTCATTGGTACGCGGACCTGGACTGGCTCTCCATGGTATTTCTGGTCCAGGGCCACAGCGTGAAAAGCACAGGCTGTAAGCTCTGCTGTGGTTGCATGGCGACCCTGAAATGATCACATTAATCGCATATGATCCGTGATAGTTTCCAGGGTATGTTCAGGAACATTCTGGATCAATGACAGCTACAAAGTTTCAAAGTTAAAAAACTAGCATTAGAAAAAGCCATGAAGTGATGCTGACCTGCCACATATACAGGATGTAATGGATCTTGCTGCTGACTTCATATTTGTAGAGTATGAGGTAGCAGTCCCCTCCGTAGAAGTGACCCAACCACTTCCTCTCTACAGGAACCATCTCGCTGTCCTCAATCCTCCATACCTCATTAGAGCAATAAAATCACATATTGAGAAGATGCACCTGTTGTTCATGTTTTTAACCTTGGTCCAGCCTTCAGGTCACTGTTACCCACAGTTGTGGTACAAAAGTTGACTCACAATGACCCTAAGGCAGCACAAGGGTACATTCCTAGATATAAAATGACATGCAATATTATACGCCAAATACGCAAACTAACTTGTTTCAACAAGGATTTTTGCCTTTTAACCTGTAATTTATGTGAATTTTCCCCCCTGATCTCATGTTTTCAACAATGTTCGATTATCAATTCTGACCTCAACTTCACCTGATCCATCATCCACCATTTTCTGCTGAGCTGCCAGGTCAGGCCTTGCATGCATTGATGTTGCATCAAACTTGACCTGCTCAACCTTAGCTGTATTGGATGAATAATTGAAAATAACATAGATAACTACTACTAAGCATTCAAAAAAGCAAGTAATATAATAATTTGACATATGTTTCATATCAATATAAAAGCTTTCATCTTATACCAAACATAATATAATTTAAAATTATTTTTATGCTTATAGTGTTGCAAGTTATTTTGACACGTCCTGTTCTAAAATGCTTGCTTACCAATTTTTCCTAGGCTGTTGGTGGTTCCCATCCCTGAAATCTGTCCCTTTACCACCCACTTTTGAAACAACTGGCGAAAAACCGAAGATTCTGAACCATCATTCACTGTCTCCACGTAAGTTGAGGGAGGGTAGCCCTTTGCCTTTTTGTATGCCTATAATACCAAGAATAGCAGTCATTGAGGACATTAAAATACATAGGCTATCCTTTGTTTCAGTGCTCTGTTGTAGTTCTTTATATAGTTTGAAAACACTAATAGCTTCTTGACCATTTTCCACTGACTACTTATTATGTTTGACAATAATAATTTACAGTCAGGTCCACAAATATAGAAACATTGGCACAATTCTAATATTTTTGGCTCCGTACACCACCCCAATAAATTTGAAATGAAACGGACAAGATGTACTTTAACTGCAGACTTTTATGTCCCAATATGTAGCAATATTTATAGAACTGACTGTAATGATTCCAAGAGTCATGTTAGAGTAAAATTATTTGTTATTATTACTCAACCGTTTCCTTAATTATCCACACTGTTAGCGTAAGGGTATGTGGGGGGGAGGAACTTGTCAAAGTATGTCTCAGAGATGCCTTGTTTTCTGAGAGGCAAGACTAATATTAAGATGATAATATTACATAAAAAGTGCTTGTTCCACTTCATGTCAATTGCTCTGCCTCCTTCTGTTGTTTTTAAATGGCGTATTGTGTTCTGCTTTTAATGATTTAAGTACCTCTGCACTGTTTCCTTGAGTGCTGAGAAAGGCACCTTTAAATTAAATGTAATATACAGTAATTATTATTAATACAGAAAGTATGATCATATAACATCTACTCTCATCTCTATACACTGCGACTCCGACTATTGATTTACAAATCTCCATGGATTAGTACTCTCTGGTATCCTTGCCCCATATCACCCCATAAGGACTTTGAGATACCAAGATGCTGTCTATCTGGTGGTTTCTCAAAATTAACAAAAACTGCTGGAGGTAGGGTGTTCTCATATAGAGAACTTGGTTTCTGGAACAAATTTCCTGTCTCAATTAAGGAGGCTGACACTGTTTTGACGTTCAAAGTTAAGGTAAAAATATTTCTGTTTAGTCAGTTATACGGCTGCAAAAACACATGTGTACTTTCAATGCAAACCTATAGTTTGTTTGTCTGCATTTGTATCATTCAACTTGATTTTTCAAATAAGGTAAACCTGCTACTGTATATTGTAACTGTTATCATTTATGTTGCTATTTGGACAGAATTATTCATATTTTAAAGTATCACTTCTCTGGAACAGATTTCATGTTCCAATGTAGGGGGCTTGCATGGAGGCTCACATTTTAGGCCATTGGCTGGAACAGGTTAGCTGGAACTAGGTATCGGCCAGTCATTAGTTTCAAGGTATACTGCAGTCTGAAAAAGTAATAGCTGCAATACCTCTCTAATTTGCCATTATACTGTTTCTGTGGTGTTACTTCCCCCAGTGGTTTGTGTTTTGTTTGTGTTCTACTACCCAACAGGTGGAGCCACTCACTCCACTGCTGTGCTGTTGAGAAACGCAAGTATAGGCCATGAGTAATTACCACACCACAAATGGCCCACCATTATCCATTGATGGCGCTACAGGCCACACCTCAATTGTTCATTTTCAAAGCGATAGCATTTCCATTCCCATGAGTGAAGTGACTCCTGCTCAGCGCTTCTAGTGTTAATCATTCTGAATACCCTCCGAGGGCATCGAAGGAATATCAATAAAAATATTAAAGAGTGCAACTGTTTCACAATGTGTCGTGTGTGTCCTGTTGTCTCACTTCCGCTTTATCCAATGACTCATTTCGCTCTGTCTTTGAGGCCTTCTTTCCTTTCCAAATGAATATTCTTATACCGCCTTGATCCAAAAGGTAGCAGTCCTAAGGAAATTAATTGAATATTCCTTTTAGGTTTGTACATTTGAATTATCAGAAAATGTTGTCCAGGTATGTGATTGATGATGGGTAGAGGTGCAACAACACATTATTGAGTTTGTTGACATGGTGGCTCACCTCGTGATTGAGCAGGTCCTGAGTCAGGGGCTTTACAGCCACCTCCTGAATCACCAGGTTTCCTTGGGCATCAGAGATACTGTGAGTTGGGGAAGAGTCAGCCTGCTCTTAGTATGACAGTTGTCATGAAAAATTGGTCTTAGTTAATAACTGATTAGAAGCACCATTTACTCTCTTGGCACATGCTATTGCACTAACTTGCTTTCTTGGTAACACGTAGTTGAGCATTTTAAAACCAGTTTTTTTTCCAAAATACAATTTTGGTTGATGTGGTGGGACATTCTCAGTTCTCTACTGTTCTGGTTCACAGAACAGAGGTACAACATTATATTATTAATTATACAATAAACTTTGTTTTTAAATGTGTTACAAAAGTCATTAACTATCTTGAATTGCTATTGAATACCTAATGCAAACATTTGAAGTTTCTGATGTTAAAAGTTTGAATACATTTTTACTTATTCTTATAGAGAATAGAGAGCAGTAATGAACCAGAACTCACTGGAAGAGTTTCACACTGGACTTCAGCTTGTCATTCACTATGTCATCAGGTATGATGGCATCCTTGATGTCTTGTTTTTCTCCAAGGTGCCTTTTCATCAATTTAATTGTCTCCTCCGATGCCTTCTCGTCATCTCCTTCTACAACTGTCACCTGTGCCCGACCACCTCTTTCCCTGTCACGGATGTCCTTAACAAGATTCATTCCCTAAAATAAACAATGACCATAGTCTTATCATCAACTGCTATATCGATGACATATAACTACATTTAAACTAAAACAATTTTGGTGTCGCACTTTCTAAAAGGTCTAGTGATCTCGCCTTGAATCAAAGGTTGAGCTGTACGGCAGGGCTATGAATCTAAAGTTATGCAGTCATATTTGAAACAACGGTTTTCTACTTCAACAGACAAGACACAAGGTGCCCTACTGATATCTACACATTGCACTTCACTACTATTGACCCAGGTAATGACAGAAATAATTGGAGAATCAATCCTTTTACTTTCAGTCTCTCCAGACGGTTGCTCTTCGGTCCATTCCACTGGATGATGAGGTTGCCCAGATCCAGTAGAAATACATCCCCGTTGTTGAAACTACTCCAGGCCATGTCCACCTGTGAAAAAATATATGGGTGGCTATTAATGGGACAATTATTATCACAATATCACTCCTTTGCATACTATTATACTGTTTGTATGGAATGTTCCAAAAGTCAGTCATGTGAAAGCAGTCTGTTAAAATGTGTTTAGTAAACATGTCTACAGTGTAGTGAAACGTTTTGTAAACAACAGCTATAATAACACACATTAGTCAGCATGTCTACTGTCAGAATGTATGAGCCATACATTTACCTTCAGTTCAGAGTCTCAGATGCCGGATGGCTTGAGACATTGACACATAAGGCATTTAAAATGTATGATATAAACACAATTTAGAAATGTGGAAGAAGCTGAGAACCACCACTCTTCCTATGTGTGAAGAGAAGGTACCATTTTTTGTTGCATGGGCTTTATAGGCATTCTGGGCAGGGTGCATCTGTGTGACAGTTAAAGTAGTGTTTGTTTTTAGTCAGGACAACAACGATTAGTTTTGTTTCTGACGTTCTCACCTCTCCTGCCACCACATGCTTCTTCCCTTTAACATGGAGAAGTCGGCGAATGCTGTAGGTGTTGGTTTCAACCTGCTTCATTCCAGATGCAACGCCACCCTTCTTGTAACTGAAGGAAAATTGTCAGGTGATGCATATACAGATTTCACATAACCCAATCCCAAGTAATAGTATCACACTGACTCACCCCAGCCTGTATACAATTTTAAAAATCAAAATGTTATTGTTACTCCTCCGCCTTCAAGAGACACGACATCATCACCAAAAGAGCATGTTGAATACGACTTTTATTGCGTTTGTTAATAAAGTTTTGTGTTCTCTGAGAAAGGGATATTACATTTCTACTGGACTAGGCTCACTTTCCAATAATGGTTTGGTATGGCAGTTCAACAGCCCAGCTCAAAATCATAATCTAGTACACCCATTTTAGACATTTCTGACTCATGGGGCATACTGGAAATGACATGCTAGGGGATTGGGGATTGGGGATTTTGAAGATGATACAAAATATAGCTGCAGGCAGGCAGCAATGGGGTGGCCAAGCAGAGCTGATGAGAGCTCATCTGAGTACACGCAGCAAGCTTGGCGTGAATCCATTAAAGATTTGCAGAGATAAGACAACGTTCAAATACTTAACATATGTCAACATATGAGTTGTTTTGAAAATATAAAACCATTTTGATAGTTCGCGTGATTATTGCTTTGACTGTATACGGGACTAAAGGTCTTTAGCAACTGCCTTGAACCTAGCTTCCTCTGCAGTGGCTTACAGTCTCGATAAACAGAGAATCAGGGACATCACAAGCTTGTTGCCTTTGGCTGGATTCAGACATCTTACTTGCCCTTGCAAGGACACCAATTTGTCGTAGTGAGCTATTCTTCATGTAAGAAATTATCGTGTTCAGTAACTGTGTAGTTGACAGTGAATATTTCTGGGGGAATAGCGCCTATCTTGATTACGGAAAGGGATTGTATTATTATATTTAAATTGTTACCATTTTTGAGACAGCTTAATGATCCGACTGTTAACTAGGCGCGGAGGCAGAGGCTGTAAACATTTGGGGCTCAAACTACGGACGTATTCTGTGGCTGATGTTATACTAGATAGTGACTTCCATGCGTAATGAAATTACGCAAAGATTTTAATTGTTTACCTTTATCTGAGTGCAAAATAATTTCATATTTATGCAAAATAAACATCAATTTTAAACCTTGTCTGGTGAATGTGAAGTCTTTATAATTTATTTTTAGAACGGCACGGCAGAAATCTGCTTGGTAACGTTACTGGGCCTGAATTTTCACTGTTAGTAGCAAACAGGAAAAGGATGCTGCTGAATAGCTACAAGAAATACTTCATTTTGTTGTTTTGAGGAAAAATGTAATCAAATCAGAACATTTGGACGTGTCAGTTGATGTAGTTTTGAGCTGCGGGTACAATATAAAATAACAAGATTAGGGCTGTTATGGGGTGGGGGATTAACCAGATTATTTAACCCATTTTTGTTGTTGTAAACGTTTCAATTATGAGTCCGCTATCCGATCACCATTCCACCAAATGAGAAGAAAACTTTAATTCTGCTCTATACTCTTTGTATTTTGAGTTATAAATGAGCATCACCAGATGCATGCATTTAAATTTGTCATGTTTATGAATAATAAGCATACCATTTGTATAAAGTATACTGAAATATCAGTTGTACAATTTGAGTTTAATAATGCATCCAAGTAAGAAAGTAATGTAGTCCCATCACCATTACACCACCAGCAGCAGCCTGAAACTTTGATATAAGGCAGGATAGATCCATGCTTTATTATGCCAACTCTGACCTTACCATCTAAATGTTACAGCAGAAATTAAGACTCATCAGACCAGGCAAAGTTTTTATAGTCTTCTGTTGTCCAATTTTGGTGACCCTGTACAAATTGTAGCCTCAGTTTCCTGTTTTTAGCTGACAGGAATGGCACCCAGTGTGGTGTTCTGCTGCTGCAGGACCTGTGGATTGTATAGAAGGAGTGGAGTCTCTGTCTCTTGTCAGTGGAATGGTTCCCTGTCTCCATCGTCTTCTCGTTTTTCCACATCTGAAAAATTTCTGTATTGCGCAGTAGCCTGGTACTGTACTGCACTACATGGGTGGCAGACCCGAAACGACCGAAGCGGCGTTTTGTGAATGATTAGACTGGACAGTTAATGGTGTACATTATCACTGGACTTAGTCTCAAATATAGAGGTACAATTTGCAGTTGTTCCTTTAATTCTTATATTCAACATCTTCAAACACTCCGCTGCTCATTCCAACTTGTTGTTTACAGCCTAAGTGGCTACTTCCCTCGCATGACCTACGTCACAAGCTAATGTTAACGATTGGTAATGGCAGATACAGAGTGGCTCTGGGCAGATCCAATACTTTAAACTTCAACAGAGTACCTGCCTTAACGGAAACAACGTTTGTCAATGGGTAAGTCCGAGACTCTCTGTGTAAATGAAATGTATGAGAGTCTGGACCAAACTGCTGAATAGTGACGGTTCAGCACAAATACATTTACCGTAACACCCCCAATCGTTACAGCAATCATTTATTCATTCATCCTCTGATGATGTAATCTGTTGAAGTAAACAAAGACCAAAGAGGGTTGTGCAAAGACCCTTTAAATCACAATACCTAAACTTAATATCTTATTGGTTGAGAATGTTCTTACCGCAGTGTTCAATTTAATCGCTCAATTTCATTGTTTCAGTGTTCATTGCTCAGTGGTATTTCAAAATAACTGCAGTGTCACTAGCATGTTGGTGAACTCTGCCTGAGGGGGTGTGGATTTGATGGCCGGTGCTTAGTGCCACTAGTCAGTGTCAGCAGGCAGTTATTAGAGGGGAAATGGCAGAACATTGGCAAAACAACTGGGTATTTTAAGATTATTCAAAAAGAGGAGTAAAGATAAGGATGTATCTTATAAAAACACTTTTGAAATTGCCTGTTGACATATGAAATGATCAGATGTGGCACCAACATTCATGGCAATGTAATGTTACATTATATTCAGCTTAACAGCTCAAAATAATCATACTGTTTTGCTTTTTCAATGCTGAGGTGTCACAAAATATAACAAACTACATGTTTAGGATAAGTAAATACGGATAATTTGTTCCAGGGGAGTTGCGGGAACGTCATGGGTGATGTTATTTGATTTGTATCACGGTGCAACCAGTTTTTCCCTAGGCTACTTATAGCACGAATGGTCGCCGAATTATCACGAGATGGCGCTTCTTGCATGCAGTCAGTCAAAGGTCGGAAAACTGATGTGGCTTTTATCAATGTGTCATTCATTTCCATGTTGAAAATATTCCCACAGAACGAACTGTGTGTCGCCCTTCAATCATTCAGTAAACTGTAATTTATTATAAATGATGTAACACATGTTGAGGTATAGACTGCAGTTGGCCTATAAATGTGTAGCCCAGCATGATCAACATTCTACTGTTGGCCCCAGCCAACAGTATTAAGACACAGGGACAGTCATAAATATTCAATTATCAAAAAGGATCTCAACAAGCCAATTGCAGCTATTCTGTTACTTCTACAATTCTTTAGAAGTAACAGTCTACTCAGTCTAGTCTACTTCTACAATTCTGTAGAACTAACCAAATGCAATTCTAATTGCGACACTGAGATAAGCAAACTCAGCTTCATTGTGAATGAAAAGGAATTCTTTCATGAATTAAACTTTTGATTATTTTACGCAGATTTGTTTACTACAGACAAGATTTACATGGGATTGGCTTTCGACCCACAACTTCAACACACAAATGAACATAATAAATGTGACAAGCTATATTTCTTACTTCAAAGATTGGCATGATGTTATTGATTTTGAATGTGTTTTGATTAGATTACACCTAATACAAACTCTCATTACTTCATCAGTAGACATTCTTGTTATTAGACAAAGGAGGTTCTTTCTCCTCTTCCCTTTGCTCTCTTTCCATCTGAATTGTATGTTTTGTACTGTTGTTGGCTCATTGAACTCTTGCTAGAACCAATAAAAAATATAAGCACCTTGTCGTTGAAGAGGACAAGCAAGTAAAATTATGAAAAAAAAGTGTTTGAGATGCTCATGGAACAGGGTCTTGAGAACATGTAGCAAATTTTGTGTGAATACATCAACGCTGAAATACAAGCCAATTTCCTTTATGGTGGCATTGCAAATAATTTAGACTGGATGTACCAGACAAACTGTTTTAAAAATCTAAAACCCTTTTGATAACATTTGCGAAGGTTGGTCTGAAGGTGGGCCGTGCTAAATCTTTGTTTATTGCAGTGGCCCGTAGAGTTCAAATTACACAAGCTTTTTTGGACGTATTAAAAATGGGGTCCTTAGGTCACATTCCAAGGTTGGGGTCAATGCAGCAAAGATCTGCAGAGAAATGACCTTGCTTCCTTTTTGGCGTAAAAAAAAGAGAATTTGACATGCTGTACCGGACAAAAGATTTAGAAATCAAATTACTTTTGACACGCTCAATCTGGAGATCATCTCTGGCAATTTTGAAAAAAATGGTCAAACATGGTTGGAGGAGTAGCGATTTCTTTATTTATTTTACTCCAAATGGAATAAAATCTAAATAACTGGGTATACTGTCATAGCATTGAACTTGTACTCATCCAGGGAATCCAACAATACCTCCATTTCAAAATTAGAAAATTATGAAGGGATTGTCCCCAATGGCTGTGCCAAATTTCATTACTTTTCATGATAAGGTTCTTGGGGCTGCCTTAGACACTAATACACAGAAGTTGATAATGCCAATGATAACTAGAGAGAGTAGGAACTTTAGGGAAATTGTTGCCTTTATTGCTTGCCTTTGGCCAACTCACTTCACAAACCATTGTTCTCTCTTGAATGTATGTGTGTGTATATATACAGACATATATAGATATCTCTCTCTATATATATATATATCTATATATATATCTCTATATTTATATCTATCTTTCTTATTATCGTCCCACCCCTAAGGATCCCACATTTTTGGATGTCATAGACAACGCCGGTGTCAAAATGTTGGTCTTGATTGCATGGCTTTATTGGGATTTACGCTCTGTTGCACAGTTTAGGACTTTATATCGTTTTCCTGGCAAAAAGGTTACTTTCGTGCAAGGGGACTAGGGGTAGCCAACATCACAATGTCAGCACACGTTAGTAACGATGCATGTATTCGACGTTCTACTGACACGAAGATGTGAGCGATGCGACTAAAAGCTGTTTGATTGCCTTGTTTTCTGTTGGAATGTCCTAACTAGATATAAATGAGCATCAACAAATGCATGCTTTTAAATCTATGTAATCGTCATAAATAATAAGCATACAATTGCTTTTTAAAAATATTTTTATTCTTGTTCCTTGGGAGTCATTGGCTAATCTGGTCCTTGTAGAGTCTCTTACATTTCATTTTTACAAAGAGTCTGGGCTCTTTCCATTGACAAACGTTAACTTCTATGACGGCAGGTATTCTGTTTTCTTTTTATATGTATTTAAGTTTTAAACTGTTGGCTGTGCCCTGAGCCACACTGAATCTTCCATAACCAATAGCTAGCATTCAACTTACCCAGCTCTTTCACCACTAATTGAGTGAGCTGGAAAACCTTTCTTGTACCTTGTAGGGACAACAACATCAGAGCTACCAAAAAACTCAGCAAACATTCTTCTTAATTTCTGGAAAATCTGTGGTATTGCCACAACGGACCAAAGCTTAGCTCGCATCTATCTATGCAGCCATTACTAAACTACTACTCTAACAAGCCTAGGACATCTATGTAATCATTCTCAGCCACACCCTGTTCGCTGAGTGGGGAAAACCTACCTGGATATTGCAGCTCCAGACCTAGTACTGAAGTCAAATGAAAGTAGAACGTAGGACAGCAAAGCCATGCTAGTCAATGGCTGCCTGTAGACCAGAATCTGGTATAGCAAATCAAAATCGGCAGCAAAGCCACCAAACAGTAAGTTGGGTCATGTCTCAGCAAATCTTTCAGAAATCAACAACAAACTTGGTGTATCAACTCAGAACCATCTTCAGAGGATGTCCAAAAAGTTTAGTGACATGTGACCTAGACCTAGTGTTATGTGGGAGTGGCCACGAGAGGCAAAAATGCATTTTGGCCAATAACTCTTAAATTGTTTAGCTTTAGTAAGTGATTTCTTTTTCTCATGATATCTCGGAGAATTCCGTGTGACACATGATAACTGGGTGATTTGGTCTGGCAATTTTGAATTTATGATAAAACGTTCTTTCCTCCCCTCTCTTTTTACTCACTCCCACTACAAATGTTGTCCAATCTTCACCATATTTGGCAGACATTATCTTTATCCCAAGCCATAACCCTCATACTCTCTTTGTATTCTGCAACTCCCACTGTCCTAAGGATCAAAAGGGCCCCACCACCAACCCTGAAAAAAGCAGGTTAATTACATTTTCATTCTGTATTCTTTTGGGTACTGAAATGTGCCGGCATGCTGCACGTGAATTAGAAAGACGAAGTTTGTATGAGTTCAATCAAGCATATACAACCTAAATGTCTTATTGGGGATGTGTGTCTGCATTAAACATAGTTTCAGATTATTCTGACCCCCGAAGAGTACACAAGGGTTAAAAAGGTATATTATGGATATTTTATTTTCAAAGCCGTTTGCCTGGTACAGCAAATAAAATTTGGTTGTAAAGCCGCCAGTCAGGAAGCTGAGTCGTATCGCAGTCAATCTTAGATGTATTCACACCAAGCTTTCAGGGTGCACTCTGAACCCTCTTTTGAAGATGTCTAAAATGTTTTCTTGGTCATTTGACCTGGGGCCCGTTCTTCGTACGTCGCTTATTACATCCAAGATCAAATGACACATCCAAGATGATATCATCGCGCTAATCATGATCCGGCTAATTGGGTTCTTCGAACACACCTGTTGTGTATGATTAGTATCGCTGGCTTGGGTTATCTGAGATAATTGCGCGTTCATGTGTTGGTTTAAAAGGGGACATGTATCGATAGTAGAAACATTGATCAGCACAGCTGCTATTGGCTGTTCAGCATGGCCAAAGAACGTGCCCAATTTTTCTCCCAAGCAGAACAAGAGCTTTTATTGGAAGGTCATGCCAAATTTGAGTCGTTAATTAAAACAACAGGGAACACCTCAAAGTCAGCAAAGCCAGGAGAGTGGGCTGGCAAAAAGTAGCAGACAAATTAAATGCGTAAGTGCTGTCCATAGTAGATGTTTCTATCATTTTCTACAGTATAAGTTTTTGCATTTTAATAATTTAATATTTACTCTCTTTATTGTCAGAGCCACCACTGGACCCACTAGAACATGGGAACAAGTAAAATTGACATACATGAATATTCTACAAAATGGTAGCCTTTAATTCATACTGTCTTTATTTTAAAAAGCCATTTTTTCTCTTCTTTTTAAAACCTACTGTTAAATGATGTGTTTGTCTATTTATAACAGCCACCACTTGTGAAAGCCCGACTCCTCCACATTGAACACTTAATGTGTGGTTCCAACAAATTAATGATGTAAATGACACCCTCACGAGAAAAACGGTATCTCTCAACAATTACACTTTCGCGCTGGGCTAAAGGATCCTGTCTATAAAAATATGATTTAATTGAGTTTAAAAATATATTAAAATATCATTAATTCAGTTTGGTGTTACAGGAATGTCTGCTGTAAAATTGTTTTGTATAACATTATCACAGATGTTCAACAAGCCAGTCTGAAACTTTAGGTCAATTTGGGTACTTTCAGATATGTTGTGGAGATATCTCATAAAATCTTGAAGGGACATTTTGATGACCACTTACGTTGTCTTGTATAACTTGTTATTTCACTTACCATGTCATTTTAGACAGAAATAAAAAATTGAGCCCTGATAAGCAAGAGGTTGGCAGATGATGTCTCTGAGTGTGTGGGTGTGAGTGGTGTGACACAACATTTTAGCATGTGTGGGTGTAATTTCTGTTTATACAATAATCTCTGAGTGGATGTGAGTGGGGACTATGCTTACACAATGCCCTGTTTGAAGTATCCACGGAAAGTGTCACTCTCGTAGCCTTGCATCTCACGATGTTGTACAGCCACTCCCCCCAGATGGTCATCCATCAGGGTGGTGTAGATGGCTGCTGCTCCTTGCTCATCTTGAGAGGTGGATTTTCCCAACCAAAAGTGGATGTCATAGGTGAAAGATTTTTGTACCTGAGTAGTCTACAGGAAGATGCACATGTAATCCCTTAGGCAAACTTGTAAATAGTTGATGGTTCAAATATTTTTTCCAACACAGACTGTAGTAAATTATTAGCAGTGCTTGACATGAATTTCATTTTCAGGCTTTATGTATTTTTATGAAAGACACAAAAAGGATAAGGAGAAATACTTACATATAGGATAATATAGCTGTCTCCTTCAAAGAATTGCCCGTGCTTTGGGAGGGAAGGGAACCACCTCCATGTTCTAAACAACAAGTAAATATATATATATAGACCACTATATATACATATATATATATATATACACACAGTATATATTTGATCTTGTATTTTGTATCTCCAAATGAATCACTTACTTCTATTCTCCATATCTGAAGGCCGGGTGTGGTTTTATTGAGGACTTTCTTAATAGGGGTTTTGATTTGGATCTGTGGCATGTTGCCCAGTTCAATAGGAAATTTCCTAACAGGTAGAGAGAAATACTTTCATGAGTTAATAATGTTTTAAAATGTATTATCTAAAACAGTGCCTAAATATATTAGGCACTGTTTTACAAATATTAGGCAAGATTTTGCAAATGTTTGTGTCTCGTAATATCAGTGTCTTGTTAGCACCCCACCAATTTTATGGGTAACGCATTATAATATTTGTTGATGTTGATGATATTTTTCAACAGCTGTACAAGATGGCGTTAAAACCATTGGGTATTAAATGGCTTTTAAAAAATCAATAAATTCCAGAAAGCAATAATGTAGAGTCATTCATCATTCATTAAATTGACTTTCATTAATTATACCTAAATTAAAATGTAAACAATCCCTAAACTAGCGTCATTACCTGCTGTGAAAGGTAGGCCCTGTGCTTACAACACAAGTGATGGACTGTGTCTTCACAGAAACAGCATACTTTTATTTACCAAAATAACAGGCAAAACAGTTGCTTGTGAAACAGGAACTAGGCTTAAAATAGTAGACCACAACCAGTCTTAAAAAGTGCCTTCTATATAGCAGAACTAAGGAGGAGCTTCCCTTTTTCAAAAATACTATTGGACTAAACAGTCCATAATTCTATCTTGGTTCTCAACACAAAGCTTATCTAGTGTGACATCAACATTTATGACATTTCAAAAGGAAAGAACACGCATACTGTACTCAACACACCCTCAATAAAATGCAAGAATTGACATGTTTATGCTTGTTGAGTAATAGAGGTAACCCATTCATACTATGACTGTTCTCATCTGACATTAGACACAACATGATTACTTAAATGAAAGTATCTGCAAATAATGCACTGCAGTTCTATTGAGTACAAGAGTTGCTGTTGCAACAGCATACTCTGAATGATTGCTGATAAACTGTGCTACGTTGACAATTAATTATCTATGGACTGTGAAGACATTTTTGTGTGTTTTTCTTTTCGTGACGCACATTTGTCAGCTGCTTTCATAAGTTACCAGGCTAGACTGCAGCCTGAGCTGAAAACTTTAATTTTACCATTAGACAATCAGCAGTTTACAAGAATGTATCTGATATGTGAGAAACTAAACAAACCAAAATATCTCTCTTTTAAGTTTCCTTCCTTTATTCATTGTGCCAAGATGAATATATGCAATGTTTCAGGCAGCTACTAAATTTAGTGTTCAGATTTCATAAGAATGTCTGTTGTCTGTCTATTTGGAATATTGTGTTTACCTAGGGCATTGGCTGGTTCTGCATTGTCACAATGGGGCCTTCAGTTTGCTTATCATAAAGCAATAACATCCCTATCAGTGACTTCATTCTCTCATTTTTAATTCTGTTTAGAGGTCTTATGAGATAAAGTTACAACACAGTCATCACCACACTCACTGCTTCTGTTAACTGAAACTTAGATTAAAGTTGGTGAGGTTAAACGCTAAGTGGCTGGTGGACTGATTCAATGGTTGTTACCTTGGGTTAGCTTTAGATAGAATTCAATATTTTTTATGTTAAAAGTGTTGATAGAGTCTCAGACAGTGATTGAAGTGTGATAAGCTATGCTGATATTAAAGTTGTAACCCTGTACTGTAGTATAGGCCTGCTCTACTCTGCTGCAGTACCATGGGTTCTCATGACTTGTTTTGGCCAGATCTTGGTCAAATTACATGTAACATTCTCAATAATCATACTTGACATTCTGTTGGTAATATTGTAAAAGGTTGTGAATGGCCTTAATTGGACTATTCTGTCCTGGCAGTAGTTAATATAACATTTAAGTCATTCACTTTAGCACAGAAGACTGTCAGATACTAAGCACATAAAACTAAAGGAAGCACAGAATTTGTGAAGCTTAGCACAATGAATATTTTCCAAGCACTGCACCTGGAGCCACCTCCTAGTTCCCTGGATGAATGTGTATCTTGTTTATGTCACCTCTTCTGTACAAGAATCATATGAACAGTTTACATTAGACTACTTTGTTTATTATAAAGTGCATTTAAAGAATATAATTTAACACAGCATTTGCATAATTGCTCAAAAATCCTGTCCCTATTTAGCACCATGTCATACACAAACTCTCTGTATGGCTGATTCTGAACATTCAATATAACTCCTGAGTTTTGTATGAAATGCGATGGCTGTTCTTGGTTAAGGTGGTACACAACTACCTCAACATAGTGTGCATAGACAATTAATCAGGTATTTGTTGGTAGCAGAACAGGACTTACCCGATGTTAAAGAGAGAATGGAAGAGAGTGGCCTGGATCTTTGAAACAACAGTCATCAATCTCGAAACTTTTTACTGCACTTGGACTTTGCCTTTATCTCTCCCTCTGTCTCGCTCTCACACATGCACACTCCCTTTTAATTGTTTATGACTTTACATACCATATATTAAAAGTGGACATGGTCTGCAGACAGGTGTACTGAAAAAGGCTGTTTCTTAACTACGCCCATATTAATGTTTACACCAACATTTGTATTGGAGTAGATTTAACAATTGCACTATTGAGATTTTGAACTTGAACTCAACTGTAACTCACCTTAATGCAAATCCCCAGTTAAAACATTATGACACAGCACACCATAAAGTTGTTGCCCACAAACAGGAATGGGGCAATTCCAGTCAATAGACATTTCCAGTCTCTCTCAAGGTTTGTCAACACTGTGTGCAGTACTTATGAAGCCCCCTAAAGCGACTCATAGCTGAGTACCCTTGCTTCTTATTCCCGCACATAATATGCAGGAAATAACATTCTGGCCAAAAGATTCCTATGATGCATTCTTTGTAATATAAAAAATATAATAAAATTGGCATTCACTACATAGTTTGGCACAACCCAAATGCAGGTAGAGAGAGGCACAGTAGGATCCAATTAATTGGAGGGCAGCTGATCCATGCAGGAGACTCAGAGACCTTGGCACTGTCAATCAGCACTATCATCACATCAAGCAGTCTTGACACTCCTACTTCCACTGCAGCCAGGGTACTCTTTTTAAGACCAAGAACTCTCCCACCTTCTGAAATTACTCCAGAATGATCCACAGGGTCACTTTTCCTTGCTGCCTCCACTACTCCAACCTCCACCCTTGATTCAGTCTCCCGAAGGGGGAATGTGCATTGAAGCTGAAGGTTAGTGGAAGAGAGCCAGTGCAAGTAGCATCATATGTACCAAGGCAATTGTGTTTGTGTTGTCAATAAATTACCTAATAACTTACTACTGAGTATTCCTGCTTGAACCAAAAGCATACATTTTCTTAGGAACTCAGGAACAGGGGAGAACGCACACATGGACCACAATACAACTAGGAACCAACAAAGACTAAACAACAAAGGAACCATTAATACACACAACCAAACTAGGCAGTGATGCAACAAACTGTAACTAACTACGAAACTCAAAACTTGACACAGACGCTTAACAAGACATAGGTGCAGAGATTCACACAGAAAGAACACATGTAAACACAAAGGCACCAAAGTCCATAAAACCAAGACAAGGGCATGGCCGTGGGTGTGATAGTCTGACTTCCTTGACACCTCCTCTTAACACACCCATATGTTGGGATGCCTCTGTGGTAAACTTGTTGTAAACTACACAACTACACATTGTTGTCTCCCCAAACACATGAGAGACTCAACTATATTGCCATTTTCAAAAATGCCCCAAAAGCTCACCAAATGTGAGAGGTCTTTGCGTGTCTTCGAAAGTGCTATAGAAGTATGATCTAATATTCATTACTAATACTGCTAGTTCATACAATTGTGTATTTTTATGAATGGTGCAGAGCATATGAGTACAATATTAATATATGACTGCACTTGACCACATTTTCCAATTGGCTGTGGGCAGGTTTTACTGTTTGGAGATTTGGATGCACTGTTTCTGTACAAATATTCCACAACACCAGATGCAATGAATCACAAAGGCAAATTAATCACACCTATGACCATATTTCCCATTTTAGATTATGCTTCGTTATTTGACTATTGGCATCAAGAAAAGAAGGCTGCATGTGCCAGAAATGGGCTGGAAGGATGCATGACAATTGAAAAGGGTTTACTCTGTTTATTAGTGCGAGCTCAGATCATGTGACCTCTCACAACACTACACACAAGGTGTACACATGAGTGAAACACGTTGTTTTCAATGCATTCTTATATACTATATAGATTGAGTCAAATATAGTGTGCACAGATTGCTTTCTTTCATGGTTAACATGGTCAGCAACTTGAACAAAGACAGGTGAGAGGGTTTTAACTTACAAAATACTATGTATCCTGGTTATTTATTATCTCTTGGACCTGACCTCTCTACATTTGTCTGTCCAAGGAACACATTGTGTTGATCTCTTGACCTTTGCTGGATAGCAGTCTCTGTTGTACAAGAACTCTGCATAACAGGTATACTGTACCTGCTTAGATTTTTTCGCCTCAGATGTCTGTAGGCCCACTCAAGGAACAGAGGGAGTGTCTGAGTACGATGGCGTTGATGTAGCGCACGAGTTTGAGTTGTAGGTCTGTCATGGTGGTGGAAAAATATGGAATCAAAGCCATTCAGTCCATTGTGGCATCACTACTAAATATCCAGAACTTAAAGCTAGTGCAAGAACGATCTTTACAAAGTTCTGTTGGTGGCTATGATGTTGTGGCCCTCCTCCCGCCATGAAATGTTTGATTTTCTAGCTTGCTCCGTTAGTCATGACGGAGTTAACTAAGGCAAACACTAGCGATGCTAAGCCGATAGTTGTTATCATTTTGATTGGACCATGCAAAGGAGATTGTATACATCATTAGTGATGTTTGTGGGGATATATGTGGATCTGAAAAATATTTCAGGGTGCTATTTCACTTTCATATTCTCTATTGCAATAACTACTTTGACGATGATAATGACAAAAGTATATTTTGTGATTCCCGTGATGAACAAAACTCTTGAAAACCCCTTTGTGTACTAGTGCAGGGACATGGTTAGTGTGTCAGTTATATATATTGTTGTAATTTGTTCTTTTCTACAAAACTGTAGATGTCGTAAATGAAAGAGAACAGTCGCATACTTGAAAGACTATTTAAAAGAAGCAATAAGACATTATGTGAAAAGGTATTTAGTGTACCTCTGCAAATGGAGTAAGAATATTTACTACAAATTCTTTAACATTATATGCAAGGATGATTGGTGTGTATGCTTTTTTATTATCATTATTGTTATTGTTATTATTATTATGTGTACATAACACGATAAACTATTTAAACAACATTTACACCAACATTCCAAGTATGCATTCCATGATAGAGCTTCAAAGCTGGACCATTACAAACCAGGCAAGTAGCTGATTAAATAAATACAGCCCTCCAGTCTTTCAGAATGTATCAATTGGTATACTTGCTTATAATTTAGCTGGGACAGAATGTTTCTGTCAAAGGTAGGGAATTTATGTAGGACCTGTGTTTTTTTTAGAAAGTGTGGGGTCTCTCTCTCTCTCTTGTCAGTGGAGTTTTGTGAATGATTAGAGCCAGCTTCGACAGTTGACTATATAAATTATCACTCGCCTTGCTGTCAAATATGGATATTCAATTGAATTTTTTAATTTGACATCTTCAAACACTCATCTGCTCATTCTAACTTGTTGTTTACAGCCTAAGTAGCTACATTTCAGCGCATGACCTATGTCAAGGCCAAACGCTAGCAATTGGTTATGGCAGATTCAGAGTTGATCAGTGCAGATCCAATAGTTTTAAAGTTCAAAAGAGTACCCACCTTAAAGGAAGTAACGATTGTGAATGGATTGGTCCCAGACTCTCTGTACAAATAAATGTACAGGAGTCTGATAAGGACCAGGCTAATTTGCAACACCTCATTGTTGACATTTGTAAATTAATCGCATTCCACCCCACCTGTTCAAAACATCAAAGAGATATACTGATGTATTTGGCTGTGCACTGCATCCAAAAAGTATTCACAGCACTTCACTTCTTCCACATTGTTACAGCTGTATTCAGAAAATGATTTTCTTTTAATGTAAAATGATGTACATGAAGTCCAAGGAATTGAGTGTGGAACTCAGAGAAAGGTTGAATTGATGCACAGACCTGGGGAAGTGTTCAGAAAAATGTGGCCAGTATGGAAGAGGGACAGACAGAAGCCACTCCTCAGTGAAAGGCATGTGATAGCCCATCTGAAGTTTGCCAAAAGGTACCTGAAGGACTCACAGACAATGATGAACGAAACTTTCTGATCTAATAACACAAAGATCAAACTCTTTAGCCTGGATTCGAAACGCCTAAAGGAAGTCAGGCACCGCTCATCACCTGGCCAAATACAATCCCTACAGTGAAGCATGGTGGTAGTGGCATCATACTCTAGGGATGTTTTTCAGAGGCAGGAACTTGGAGAGTAGTTTGAGGGAATTGACAGAAAGATGAATGCAGTAATACATAGAGAAATCGTTGATGAAAACCTGCTCCAGAGTGCTCTGGACCTCGGACAGTGGCTTTGGGACAACTGTGAAAGTCCTTGAGTGGCCAAGCCAGAGCCCAGACTTAAACATCTTTGGCTCTGCACAAAATGGCTCTGGAACGACACTCCCCACCCATTTTTCTAGTCTTCAGTTGTCCAATATTGGTGACACTGTGCAAATTATAACCTCAGTTTCATGTTTTTAGCTGACAGGAATGGCACCCAATGTGGTGTTCTGCTGCTGTAGGACCAGTGGATTGTATAGAAGGTGTGAAGTCTCTGTCTCTCTTGTCAGTGAATGGTCCCATCTCCGTCGTCTCCTCATCTTGCGTAGCAGAGTGGTAGTCAATATGCTGCATCGGTGGCAGACCCGAAACGAACGAAGTGGCATTTTGTGTATAATTAGACCACTTTTTGACAGTAGAGTGTATACATCAACATTAGCCTTAGTGTCAAACACAGTTGGTCCTTTAATTCTTGAATTCGACATCTTCAAGATGTCCTTTTCTCATTTCAACTTGCTGTTCGTGCTTTGCTAAGTGGCTACGACCCATATGACCTACATCAAGACCAAACAGTAGAGATTTGTTATGGCAGATCCAGAGGTCTAGAGTTTTAAAATTCAAGTGCTGTGTCATTCTTAATGGAAGAAACATTTGTAAATTGATAAGTTCCAGACTCTCTGTGCAAAGGAAATGTACGGGAGTCTAACGAAAGTTCACACATAAGGAAACAAACTCATGGTAGACAAGCCTTGCCCTTTGTTCAGTCTATTTTTGTGTCTGTTTTTCTTTTACTTTTGGGACATTCTTGAACAGAGTTGATGAACGTTTAACAAGGGCAACTATAGAGACTTTTCATTTTATTATATGAAGTAATTCTATTGTTTAAAGTAGCCTATATATTGACATATGTCTGTTTTCATCCTCTGTTTCTGGGTTCCCCAATGTTATTGGTGCAATTCCCCCTAGGTGTATTCCCCATGGGTGTATCCAGGCCCCCTGGAACACTTGAGCTGACTGCCAAGTGTTGCAGGGTTCGTCGTCCAGGCACCTGCCCCTGACCGCCGCCCAAAACACACTGCACCGGCCCCCTATGGTCCTTCCTGTGGGTGGTTGGCCTGCAAGAAGGTAATCCCACATCGCCTTTTCGGGCTATACCCGGCTGGGTCCCATGGGCAAAGACCCGGCCACCAGGCGCTCGCCTGCGAGCACCCACCCCAGGCCTGGCTCCAGGGTGGGGCCCCGGTAACGCCACTCCGGGCGACGTAGCGATTCTCCTTTTTTTGTCATCAAAAGGAAGAGCAGTGTGGGTTTCATCCTGGTCGCGGAACACTGGACCAGCTCTACACACTTCATCGGGTGCTTGAGGGTTCATGGGAGTTTGCCCAACCAGTTCACATGTGCTTCATGGACCTGGAGAAGGCGTTCGACCATGTCCCTCGTGGTGCCCTGTGGGGGGTTTGCCGGGAGTACGGGGTCCAGGGCCCTTTGCTCAGGGCCGTCCGGTCCCTGTATAACCAGAGCAGGAGCTGTGTTCGTATTGCCGGTAGTAAGTCGGACCTGTTCCCGGTGCATGTTGGACTCCGTCAGGGCTGCCCTTTGTCACCGGTTCTGTTCATTGTCTTTATGGACAGAATTTCTAGGCACAGCCGGGGGCCGGAGGGTGGTTGGTTCGGGGGGCACAGGATTTTATCTCTGCTATTCGCAGATGATGTTGTCCTGATGGCTCCATCGGACCGGGACCTACAGCATGCACTAGAGCGGATTGCAGCCGAGTGTGAAGCAGCCGGGATGGGAATCAGCACCTCGAAATCTGAGGCCATGGTTCTCGACCGGAAGAAGGTGGCTTGCTCCCTCCGGGTGGGTGGGGAGCCCTTGCTTCAAGTGGAGGAGTTTAAGTATCTCGGGGTCTTGTTCACGAGTTAGGGAAGGACGGGGGTGAGATTGTCAGGCGGATCGGTGCAGCAGCTGCAGTGATGCGCTCTCTGTACCGGTCCGTCATGGTGAAGAAGGAGCTGAGCCAGAAGGCAAAGCTCTCAATTTACCGGTCTATCTACGTTCCTACTCTCACCTATGGTCATGAATTTTGGGTACTGACCGAAAGGACGAGATCGCGGATACAAGCGGTCGAAATGAGTTTTCTCCGCAGGGTGGCTGGGCGCTCCCTTAGAGATAAGGTGAGGAGCTCGGTCACACGGGAGGAGCTCGGAGTAGAGCCACTGCTCCTCCACGTCGAGAGGAGCAAGCTGAGGTGGCTCGGGTATCTGTTTCGGATGCCTCCTGGACGCCTCCCTCGGGAGGTCTTCCAGGCTTGTCCTACCGGGAGGCGGCCCCGGGGAAGACACGCTGGAGGGACTATGTCTCTCGGCTGGCCTGGGAACGCCTCGGGATCCCCCCGGAGGAGCTGGAGGAGGTGTGCGTGGAGAAGGAAGTCTGGGCCTCCCTGCTCAGACTGCTGCCCCCGCGACTTGGCCCAGGATAAGCGGAAGACAATGGATAGATGGATGGACCATAGAAACCATCAAGTTTAGACCATTATAAGGGCACGTTCTAGGGTACTGCTTCACGTTTTCGATACTATCACAGACAATCGGGCACCTATAACATCCATTCTACTATTAAAGTGTACTCTCCTTTCTACTATGTCATATATACTATATATATATATATACTATATATTTATACAGAGAGAGAGAGAGACAGAGAGAGAGACAGACATTTTCAGGCATTTTTCAGCTTGCGCGTTACCCCTCAACTGCTCCTACCTTTGCCAACTTTCTTGTCCTGTTTGCAGCATTAATCGTCTGACCACTGACCCCTGCCATGTACCTGCCCCTGCTTGCTCTAGTCTGACCCTAGTCTGACCCTGCGCCCCTTTAATGTGCCCTGTGCCTTTTCTGCCCCATGGTCCTGTCTGCCTCCAGACCTTTCCCAGTGTCTCCCTCCCTCTGAGTAGCCACCCTCCAAGGGTAACTACATGGACCTGGCCAACCTCTTCCTATCCAAGGTCTCTGCTGCCACCCTGAACCTGACGGGCACTGGAATCTCATGGCAGCTGAGTTCACTTATGCATTTTTCCTGTTCTGGGATGTCATCTGCTCCTCCTTTCCCAGGTGCCAAGGAGAGTTGGACGACTATCTCTCTCTTGTCCTTCAGCTTACCCTGCGGTTGAAGGGCTCCGTGTTTTACACCTATCATGTCTGGATTGCCTTCAAGGTTGCCATTATCCACACTGCACACTGGCAACTCATCCCCTTCCATCATGCACCTTTGACCCATCTGCTCCCCCATGGCATCTCCAACTTCACGCTAGACTCCCTAGAGACGCTCATCTTTACCCTGAAATTCAGCAAAACATATCAAAGCAAACTAGACATTCCCATCTTCCTCTTTTACCTCAACTCTCCCCTCAGCCCCTATGAGTCCCTAGGAGATAATGTCTCTATAATGGTCTATAATGGCTGGTTCACAAAGTCAGGAAGTCATGCCTTCCCCTCCAGCCCCACTATTCACCACAGACTGAAGAAATTTCACCAACCATTTCTGGTTTCACCAGACAGTGCAGCCTCCTTGGCTTCCAGCCAAGGTATTGCAAACCATACCATCCAGTTCCTGGGTTGCTGGTCCTCCCAGGCATACCGCTCATATGTCAGGACCAACCTCCATGACCAGCACCACACTCAGGCTTGCGTCAGTCTCGTTGCAGCCTGCTAAGTGAGTCTGATCCTTTTGGGGATGTACTTGAGCTGCTGCTTGGCTGTGACTCACTAGGACTCTCTGCCCAATCCGAGTTCAGTGTCTGGTAAATATGCGTGCACCCTTCACACCATCATTCTATCCTTCCCATTACAGAATGGGCTACTACATCCAGTAGCATTTTGCTGTCTGCTTCTCTTGCAACACTGTAGCATTATTTACTTTTTGAAAAAATATACTTCATCTATAATCATGTATTTGGTTAGATGGGGGCATCACCCTGATATTGAATTAGGACATCAGGGAAACCAATTCTTAATATGTAATAGTCTTGTCTGAAAAAATGATTTCATGCTAGGTGTTCAAACAGATCGAATAATACGAGGGATAAGTATACCTGAGCAAAAATTATGTGCAATGATTGATGTAAATATAACGAACAGCAATGGAGATATGTTATCATCTTCCGTAAGATGTCTTAGTAAGAGTTTGATGAGAACATGAAACAAAACATACAATGGGTCAGATGGAAAGAGAGGGAACGTTGGAGGAAAAAGAATCAAGGCCTTTGTCTTGTTATAGGAATTTCTGGTGGTAAACTTACAAAAGTTAGTTTTACTTGTAGTCTAAGCAAAACACACACAATTTCATTTCTCTTGCCAATGTTACAAGTAAGAAATACAGCTAGTCACAGTGACGTTTGCCAGCGTGTTGAAGTTGTTGGTCAATAGCCAAGTTTGTTTAACCCTTGAGCTGCCTTTTGTCTACTGCAACAGTGAGTCACAGTGACCCTAAGGCAGCATAAGGGTTAATTACTGGCTGTAGTAAACTAATCAAATCAAAAGAAATTATTTTAATTTGCAGTGCACTGAGTTTGGTTATCTCATTTGGTGACTTCTGCAGAATTGTCCGGAAAGTATTGCACTCATTCATGTTGAATCTGATCTTGGCAAGATCCTTTATTTGTTGCCTGGATTTGTTGTATTACTCAGCAAGTGATGTTTTGTTGGATTCTCGACCATCATAGACCAGTCCGTAAGGTTGACTCCTTCCAGGTTGTATTGCAGTTGATGAGAAGGTGGCAGCATGCATTGGACGATAGGACCACCAGGCTGGAGGCTATGGTGGCCCACATTGCAGCCATCTTTGCTGTGGTTATGACCTGAATAGCCAAAGTGGTGATATAGCCAGCCAGGTAATCCATGTGGACAATGCCAGCGTGGGTTTGAGAGCAGAAACCCAGATAGCAAGGGAGGAGGCCACCACCACAAAAAGAGTAAGACATTTGTTTCCCACAACAAAGAAGTCAAGTTGAGTGGAAGGCTTTGTAAAGCACTTACATTTTCTGTTTGAATTTATCTGTTGGAATTGAATATACTTAAGTGCAATGTGGGGGCTAAACCCCCATTGGAGGTACACTCAGCCAATGTTTGCTCGTACCTGGGTAAAAAGCACCAGCTACACATACATGGCTATCAATATTTGAGTCACATGCATGGCCATCAAATGTTTAAACCAATACTTTCTTAGTTCCAAAGTGACTAGTAAACACAAAATATTGAAAATTGAGTCTGCAGTTTAACTTTTTCAACCTGTGACAAATCAATGGATAATAGTATGAGATCTTAAATTTAACTTAATCCGATTTTAATAAACACCCCCAGTAGCCCAAATCTGGGATGGAATGTACAATTGGTTGAACCCCTTTGTTCATTGTTCTGCTGTAATAGCTCTGTAAAAATATACAAACCAACAAATACACACAGACATATCAAATTACTGCATACCTAACCTATATCACACAATAAGCATTACAGTCTAGTTTATTAAAAATACCCTTACCTCTTCACCTTGTCTCAGCTCTCCACTGTCACTTCTCTCACACTGGTCTCTTTGTCCCCAAACCAGATACACAAGATATTAGGAAACTATGGACTTGCTGTGTGTCATTTTGCTCAAATTTGGCTCAATCATTGAGAGCCGGTACTTCAGAGTTAAACCAGCCATGAAATGTGGGAGGGAGGCTCAATAAGAGATTCTCTGTACAATACATAACTGTTTGGACCTTTAATGAGCCCCTATTTTGTTTCATGGACATCATGTATCAATGCAACACACATACCCCCTGAAAACTGCTGATTAGAGTGGAGAACAGCCTGGGAAAATTCTTATATAAGATTATGGCTCTATGCACTGCTCTATGGTTACATACACAGTGTACTTATTGACTACAGTGCAAATTTTGTCAAGATAGATGGATGATAACCTAATGTACCTGTCGGACTGCAGAAGCATTTAATAATATAACAGGTTCCCTGACAAATGAATGCAATCAATTAAAGAATTGCAATATATGATAAATGCATAGTATAGGGTACAACCTATAGAACAGTTAACACACACACCTCATGACGTATTACACACCCAAACACACTCACAAACTTTGTATTTCATTTAATTCCTTTCAAGATCCCAGTGGTCTGTATTACTTTCCCACTGCAAAGGACAGTACATCTCAAAATCAAAGCCTTTTTCAGCAGAAAAACACAATTATTTGCTGTGTTCTTTACACTTACCTATTGCAGGTGGAGAGCATGTGTCTCCAAAATCCCTAACAGTGCTTCGTCCAGCTATCATACACTTGCACCTTATCTCTCTATATATACTTGCATGATTTCCAGTGAATTTCACCCCTTTCTGTCCAGCTTCTCCCTCTGGCTCCTTGAAGTCATTAACAAAGCCTGAAGTACTACTTTGATGCTTACCCTGAGTAAGGAAACAAGTCAATGGAGCTAAGATACTGAAACTTGGGCTCTGGCAAGTTTGTAACCCCTCTTTCTTTAAATAACACTGGAGCACAGCCTTGACCAGTACACCAGTTCAGCTCCATGGACCTCCCTGCTTGTGCCTCGCTGTGAAAGCAATAGTTGGTAGAGGATAAAAACTATGTGCCTGCTGACGTTTTAGAACCTCTTTCACTAAGGAACTAATTTGGGCAGAATTTACTAAAAGCAATGGAAACATGTTTCTGCTTACAAACAAGAGCCTTTATTTATACGGACAAAAACTACCAATTGCAATGTGATTGTATCCAGGTTTCTCCTCTTTTTTTGAGCACCTACACAATCAAGAGTAGAATTTCAAACATTATCTTTGTTTGTAAAATAAAATAAAGAACATTTCCTTTATTTATACTATACTGCAGATTACAATTGTTTTGATTACAATCAGTAAATGTTTTTGTACATTATACAGTATCTAAGGTGACAGCAATGCGAAACATGTACACACGCTTACAAATTCAGAAGGATTAGAATGATTAAACTATCTGCTACTACTACTACCACAATCTTGATTATGATCCATGTAAGAAATAAACACAATATTATACTGGAGATTTGTGAGAGAGAGAGAAAATGTATGCAATTGCTATCATTGTTAACCTAAAGCATGTCATACAGAATGATGTGTAAGAGTTGGTCTTATTCTCCAGTAAAGGTTGGATTCGTCACAGTTGTGGTAGCATTCTTGAACAGGGGGTTATTAGCCTGTTGATAGGATGAGTATCAAATTAGAGATATAAATAACTATATACGACATACATACGTCATGTCTTAACTGTTGACGAGATTAAAAAAAAACATGTATACACACCTTTCTATGCATCGTAAAGGAGCAAGGGTTTGACAAGACACCCAGCTCATGAGAACAAGAAACTTTCTGTGTTGAAAGTTATGAAAATGTGCTTTTTATTTGACTGTGAGAACTGCTGTGTGGCAAATTACAACAAAAGTCAGATATAGCTAATTTTCACTTTCCCTTGAGACAAGTTGATTTATCTAGTGACTTGCAAATTTACACTGCTTTGTTGAAGAAAAAATATTTTAATGATTTGTAAAACACAGCATTTGCTGTGTTATAGCATTTCCAGTGTTTAATAAAGTTAATTAGGTAAATATGAGGACAGATTAGGTTAAACTGATGCTGTTGCTCCAGTCAGGCAGATGCAAATAAGCAGTGTCTATTTCAATGCTGCCGTGACCCCAATTTTGAAAAACCCTGGTGCTGACCCCTCCAAATAAAACAACTTCTGTCCTATCTACTTTTCACCTCCAAAATCCTTGACAAAAACAGTTGCCTCTCAAGTTCATTCTCACCTATCCCACAACAACCTGTATGAACAGCTCCAGTCAGGTCTCCGCCCTCTCCATATCCCTGAAACAGCACTTATCTAAGTCACCAATGATCTCCTCATGGCAGCTTATTCAGGACTCCTTTTCCATCTTCATCATCCTTGACCTCAGTGCACCCTTTGATACCATCTGTCACACCACCCTCATCAACTGGCTTCCTCAAATTAAAGAGTAACATAACCGAGGTTCTCCTCAATAACACAAAATCCACTGTATCCAAAAGCAACAGTTGTTCTCTTAGTTTTGATAACTCCTCCGTTTCATCATCCCCCAATGTTAAGAATCTGGGTGTCATACTTGTCACCATACTATCCTTTCAACCCCACATCAATAACATTACTCAGTCTGCCTATTCAATCTGCAAAACTTCAATCATCTCCGCCCCTCCCTTACCCCCCACACTCACGCCATTCTTGTCCACAGTCTCGTCATTTACCTCTCTTGATAACTAACTATCGAGGTGTACAATATTATTCAATAATAGTAGATGCAGCAGCATGAACCGTCAGACGTGCAGCAAAGGCCATTATTGGATGATATTGTATACCTTTTCCAAACATTAATTTGTGTTTTCATGCATTTTGGAATAGAATTGTAATGTTTTTGAGCATTAGCCAACACGTATATATTTCACAAAGCTAATGTTATCTTAGCAAAATTCAAAGGCAATAACATTGTGTACGTTTGACAAACAGTAAATACAATATGACAATAATTTGACAGGACTAGCTAGCTAACCAGCCACGTCACTGTCTGTAAATCAATATCAAGATTTTCACAATGTATTGTCCTTATACTGTACTAGGGTACATAATGGCCGCAGCCTGTGTAGCAAGTTGAATGGCAAATGGATGTGAGATGATCGTGACTTTACGTTCCCCAAACAGGAGTTATAATTTGACAGTATGCATAACAACAAAACTAGCCTACAGCAATGCTTGTTCAATCAAATAAAAATTCAATGATATAGTCCTTGTTACAAGTAATGTCATAGAGGTCTTAACATATACCCATGGAACTGCCTTTCAACCAACCTAAACCCTCAAGAAAGACAAGGAAAAACTCCCTGAAAAACTCACTAAGGGAGGAAAAAAGGAAGAAACCTTGGGAGGAGCAAATCAGTGAGGGATCCCCTCCTCCAGAAACAGTCTTTCAAAATTGTAACCACAGGCTTACTGCGTCCCTGTTTTTATGGTTAGGTACTTGTTTAAGACACTTTGTACAAGCTCATAATATGTAGCCAGCGCGATAATATAGATAGCTGGACAGACAGTTTTGCTGGGAGTACTAAGCAGGGGTACATCATCACCTGATAATGGACACCCCTACAACCAATCAGAATTGAGTATTCAACCAGGCCATGGTGTGAATTACATACATGTTGAATATGAACAGTGAACCCTAACATCCCCTTATGTATATGTTGCCATTGTTCAACACGACAAGAGCAACATCAGTGCAACTAGAACTGCAGCCTTGGCTGGTCTATCGCTATACTTAAAGAAGGATTTATCAGAGCTCTTGAAAACTTGCAAGGAGTTTTTGTGTTCTCCTTCTATCTTATGCATTGCTCAATACCTTCATCTATTTTGCAAATATAAATCACTCATGAATATAAAACTTGCATTCTACCTTCTACTGTGTGTCCTTTGGCTGCCTTCAGAGCAGTGTTACATGTTGCTCAATTTTTTGTTATGTAGGGGGTGTCATATCATCAAGCCTTGAAAATGCTGTTACCTCTGGCTTAACTGAATGTTGACTGTTGAACTTTATGACTTTATTGTATCAATTGCGAGACTGGTGTGGAGATGGTGTTTGCTTGTTTTGACTGGACATGTATTCCCTTTTCAGTATGAGTTTGAGGCAATCTAGGAGGGAGCAGTAGTTCTGGTGACAGAGGTCAATGAAGAGGAGGTGCCAGCAGCAGTTCCCCATTATATCAACCACATGTTAATTGTCCTTGAGGATCATATTGTAATGACTCATAGCTCTTGGACAAAGTCACTAGTTGTTTGTTAGGACTGATCTATGGTCTCCATTTGAGCTATCCTGAGAAGTAATGTGGCTTCTCTACGTTCATCAAGGTTGTCCTCTTAAAATAGCTCAGACATAAGTTACAAGCTTTGAAAAATTGGGTGGGGTAAAGTAGCCAATTTGTTTTTGGTTGAAGGTTAGCAATGTCCAAATCTTTTTTTGGCTTGTATGCCAAAAACATGTTTTATTTTTGGGTACTTAAACAGGTACTTTTGCACTTTCTGCTTCACCACATGAAAATAAAATGTATATTATTAAAATATATATATATTCATATTTAATCCCTCCCTACAGGTTGATATATGCCTCTATCACTATGAGGTTGATGTCACGTGTTGATGACAGTCTGACTCTCATCCCAACAAAGTCCAAATGGATATCTAGGTATCCATGGGATATGGGAAATCACAGAGACAACATCCTTGAGGGGCCCCTGCAACTGAAAGAACTTGTAACACCTTTGCCTCCCTGTTACAGAGACACAAGCGTACTTAGTGCAACCAGGGGAGTTAACCAGACCATCTCTGACATGCTGCAGGTCCAAGCACAAAATACTTAATTTATCTTCCATATATGGCACCTGAACTTAGCTCTTGAACCTTGCACGGCAAAGGTGGCATGGAAAAGCTCATTTAGCGGATTATAAATCTTCTTCAATCAGAGTGTGCAGTAAAACCTGTACTACATTTTTGGGGAGGATGAGTGTCAGTCCAAGATACATTTTGAACTTTTATTTTTGGATAGTCTATTAAGTTTTTGCATTTCTCTTATAACTTCGTGTTACAACAATCAAGGTTACATTCTAGCTCTAAAGTGCTGGACTGATCAAATTGTAGACCCAATAGGTCATTTGTGATCAAATGACTAGACAGAAATGTATCTGATTCTTAATTGTCGATAATACTGACAAATTGTTCAGCCCTATCAACCCATGATGATTGTCTTTATTATGAGTACAGATAATTACTAATTTTTACTTGGATCATACTCGTACGTACAAAGCACATCATCCATACAGGATACTTGTTTAAGGCAAGTACTGTGCTTAACCCTAAAAATAAGAAAGCAAAATGATTTTGTCTTAATATTTAATAAGTGCTGAAATTGAATTTTAGGATGTATGTACGATTGATGTGCTTAAGTAGTGGTTGAACTGTAATCTCCTTTCTCCTTTTGTACTTTCCTTTTCCAGGATTTAGAAGCATCCTGAGACGAGTTACAGCAGAAAAAGAGCTAGGTCAAGAGGGGGTGAATTCTGTCAGTCTGTCAGACAGTTTACCCTTGGGTAAGGGTATCTCTTACGGCATTCTTTGATTCTTTGTATGATGGGGATTAGTTGGACAACGGGGGAAATCCAGAGACATGAAGTCTGGGTGGTTTATGGGATGAGTTTTTGGCAATACCTTGCTGGATTTACCTTTTATTTTCTTTGTATATAATAATTTGTTCAATATTTGTATTGATTAACTGATGTTGAGATGCTGAGAGTGTATACAAGGCAGGTTAGGTTCTTGTATCTCTTGAACAACATTTGTGTTAAGTGTCCTTCAGTAAATTGGTCACAAGATTGCTCTGTTAAGTAATGTATGGTACAGAATAAATTACTGTTAGTATTCTGACGATCAAGTATATATCCACAAATTGCAGTATACAGTGTCTTCAGAATATTTCCTTGACCGTGCCCAAAATGCTGCAACAAAAACTATTTAAAAGGGGCATGGACATCTTCTACGCTAATTTCTTCAGGCTCCGACGGTCATTAGATACTACTCCTAATTTGCAAGACAACAATAAATATAATGACATTTTTACATCACATGATCTAATTTTATAAGCAAAAAATTATGGAAAGAATTTAACATGAGACTACTGCACATAAGGCCTATATTCTTATTAAATTGGGCCATACTTGTTGCCATCTGAGTTTTGCAAACCTCACCTTTGCCCATTTGGCTTTTGACTTCTCATTTTCAAACTTCCTAAACTCCTTCAAGTCCTTCATGTAGATGATGCCTTTGATAAGGAGGAGTAGTAGTAGACCAATAAGTGCGACACCAGCAATGGATCCTCCAATGATGGCATAGATATTTGGCAATTCAGGACATTCTAGACCAAAGGAGGCATATATCAAAAATGAATGTCTATATTTAAAACTTGAGAAGTTCTACTAAATGTTTCATGTACAAGAAATATGTGCAGAAATTGATATCTACTGTGATACTAAATATGACTTCAAATTTAAATGTTTAGGGGTCTGTGGATTTCAGGGAGTGTTTGCATCATATGTGTTGTATCAAAAAGGTCAAATGTTTTTTGGTGAATCTTACCCCTGGTGTCTAAGATCTGGGCTGTGTAGTTGTCAATTCCATCCAGCTGAGTTGTGGAAAATGACAACCAACAATTTTCCACATCCCTGACTTTGCATGGATTATTGACCTTCAACTCTTTCACCATCTTATACTGGAGGCCTTTACATGCCATAGAGCAGTTCTTACTGAAAGAGCCTGTCCCAAAACCAAGACACTCAATGCATTTCCTGTAAAAGAAAGATGAAAAGTAGTGTCAGTATGCACATAATGTATATTGAGTATGTGTACTGCATAGGCTTATTCATAAGAGTATGCCTAACCTTCACTATTATCCACAAATGATCAAGGATATTGTGTTTGTATTTTAATAGACATGGCTGAAGTATCATGATTAAGTGTTTACCTTTTGGGATTCTATAGACTTGAAATTTTGAAACTTACAACAAGTTTAACACGATGACCTCTGTTCTTGTTTAAAGCTAGCTAGCTACTGTAGCCAGACGATGGCTACCTTCAGGTAGCCATGGCAAGGGATGAGTGATTTACACACACTGCAAATGAATATATGTAGATATATAGAGATATAGATATATAGAGATATATATCTATATCTTTATAGATATAGATATATATCTATATCTTTATAGATATATATCGATATATATAGATATATATATCGATATATATATCTATATAGATATATAGATATATCTATATATCTATATATATATAGATATAAAGTAGTTCACTTAAGGACCCTGGTTTCTTGACTTTTCATAGAGATGGGTGTGTCACCCAATATTTAGACATTTTCAAAATCACACTGGTAAAATCAATTTTGCTCAAATTTCTGCTAGATGGCTGCCAGCCTGGTTACCGTAGCAAAACCTTTTTATTCGCAACTTTAATGGTATCTCATACCAATAAGAGAGTGTGAACATACAGTGAGGAAAAAATTGATTCCCTGCTGAGTTTGTATCTGATCCTGTTTTTGATATGCAGAGACAAGGAGGCAACATTAGGGTGAGGAGAGTGTTTTGGTTGGAAATCTCAGAGTTCTTCCTACAGTGAGAAACATCTGGAACACCCTACTTACCCTGGTGCAACAGGGAACCAACCCTGAATTAGCTGATGAAGAGGGATGGGTTACTATTAGCAAAACTATTGTTGCAGAATTAAATTCAATTGTCAGATTTCTGCACGCAAGTAAAGGCTATACATAAACTACACATGTTTTACTAGAAATATCAGTCTAATTTAGGATATAACAATTCTCTAAATGAAAGAACACTTGAGCAACGGAGCGCTTGTGGCACCTGCTGATAGACAAGGGAATAGCAGAACATAGCATAGACAGCTTGCAGCATATTAACAGAAAGTGGAGCAAAGTACAGGAACTTTACATTAACTTCCCCTTTGTGCTTTTACATTCTGGTTGGTAAAATATCTCGTAAAAGTAAAGAAAACAGGGTCCTGGAATTTGATTGAGTCCAAAGACATATCTACCCATAAAATTAGTTTCATTTGCGATTATATAGCCAAAAATAACTGATAAGTACAGCAAGGCCTCTTACCCTTTAGTTTGGCAGGTGGAGGCGCAACCATGGCAGACAACACAGAAAGGACGCTCATAACCCTCCAAGCACTCGCACTGGTTACATTTACAGGAGCCCCTGCCACTGCACACAGATCCACTTGGTGTGCGACACTGCTCATCTGACTTCTTACAGTTACAGGCCGGGCCTTCGTATTCTGGGTTACATTCACATTTGCCACAGTTGCACTTCCCATTACCTTTAAGTGAAAAAGATAAGTTACACCCACACACATTGATTGTGCAAAATTTAACTTCCTACTTCCTAATACAAAATGTTGTATTAATGCAAAGTACATCTTAAAGCTTCTCTAGACTGCTTGGATGAGCGGCAATAGACAAGACCCACGAGAGTTGGATAGCAGGTGTAAGCTTCAGGCTTATCTTGATGATTACTCAAGTAGGTAGATTTGAGATTTAAAAAAATATACGTGGCATTATTTGACAAAAATGTCAAATAAAAATGCATATTACTACATGCTGGGCTCAATATGTGTTGGGTGTATGTTTAATATATTTTAATGTATTTTTAACATTTTGTTAATTTTTAAGAGAAAGAAATAGATACTACCTCCACACAGTTTGTTCTGGAATTTCTCACAATTCTCGTCATCACACTCGCAGAATTGACCATGGTATGTACTGCCACCTTCCTGGGCATGACATTGGCACTGGCCACACACACAATCCCCGCGTCCCTCACACTCAGTGCCATTATTGCGCCGGCATGCCACCCTTAGAGAGCTTTCATCCTTTTCACCGATGGAGCATTCACACTTTTGCCCCACAAATCCGTTATTGCAACTGCACAAATTGGACAAAAAAGTGTCTCATACTTTGCTTAAAGTGCCAAACAAAGTAAATGAAAGGATTCATAACAAATATGGAGTTACATATGTATAATTGATTTAGCAAAAACATTAAATAGATCACAATGAATCTTTGGGAACTATTTGCAAATTTATTAGATATTATGTTACATAATAGGAGACTTATCGACTGTCCTACCTGCACATGCCACAGCTGACCTTGCCGTTGCCATTACAATGTACGGGGCTGCTAACCAGTGGATCGTCACATGTACACTCACAGCGAGTTGATACTTTAACAAGCAACTTATCTTTGATCCCAAGGGGACCAATGAAAAAAGATGTTTCATCGATACATGCGTCTGCTATCACTGTGACATTGAACATAATCTAGAAAGAAAAAGCCATGAGAAAGAAAGTCCAAAATGACTTCTTAAGATTTCATGAAAATATTGACCTTTCATTTAGATTTTTTTATGACTTACCAACTGTCCCACCCCCACATTCTCACATGCTCCTTTGTCACCCAAGGTTCCCACAATACCATTGCAGATGGGAGTGTAGGTGACCCTTACATTTTCAGGAAGTTCACTATGTGTCACAGTGACTTTAGAGGACAGCTTCTGTGGAAGGATTCCAAAGAACACTCAGTTTCTTTTTTGATCAATCAGGTTGAGACATTTTATAAAATTACCTGTATGATTTGACTTGGTGGGTATAAATAGCTGGCAAATATTTACTTACATCATAGGCCTTTTTAATCAATTCCACTACGTTTTTGGAGTCAGCAGACAACACTCCTACTTCAGACTTTGGAATCATGGCACTAAGATCCTGTTGTAAAAGTAATTATATAGAGCAACAAAACAAATATACATAAACATGTATTAACATAGTTAATAAATGTGAAACGTGTATACTATCGACAGAAAATTAGATTACTATTGTTTAAAATATATTTTTTACCATGTACACCTTTTCCATGTTCTGTGTCACAGCAAAGATGGGCTGAATGTTGTTGTTTTTCAGCTGTGTTGCAATTTGACCAACAGATGGATAGTCCTAATACGTACAAGCACCGCACAACTGTTATAGTCAGACACTGTGCCACATTCAAATTAGGATGGCACAGTAAATCCCCAAACCAAAACATTTGACCAATTGTTACATACCATCTCATTGCTCTTGGCGTACAGATGACTCCTTAGGTGGCAATTCTCGTCATTGGGCTCCAGTATACCAGCCAGCTTGCCATCCCCTGCCATGTGGAAACCAGCATCTGTGGCCAGTACTATCAACCGAGTGCTGCTATTTCTCCAACCAATTATATCCTGCAAAACAAAGTATTGAGATGCATATATTGTATGCCTGGTGTTTTATGTCAATCAGTGTACATAAGAACCACAAGTCCTGAACATTCATAATGAAACAATGTAATCACAGAAGAAACATCTGCATAAGGGTCATGCATATGACATGATTATTACTAACGTAAAAGTCAAACATGAGTAATTCTTACCATCACTGAAACCTAAGTACTTCAAAAATATTTATTTCTTTAGAAAACGTTGTGCCTTTAGCAAATGTACTACTATATGGAGGACTGAATGTGCCATAGTTAAATAAATAAATAAATAAACAAACAAATCATTTCATTTTAAATGCAAGGGGCGGGACATAATCAGTTGTATTGAAGTCCTGCCCCTCTGCATTTAAAATTATTAACATTTATTTTCCTTTGCAAAGGGGCAAGACATTAGACTGTAATGTTTTACTCTTGGAGCACTGTGATCGGGCTCTTTATAGCAAACTGTCAAAACTCAGCTCTCAATCAAGTAGACGACATAGTCAATCACTTTGAAACACAAAATGGGTCATTAACGCAGCACATGATCAGGAAAAGGGTCCGAAAAGTGTGTGTATGTCTTGGGTATGCCAGGTTTCAAGAATCGTTCTACAGCTCATTATCAGACATACCCTTTCACATAAACCTGAAGGCGCATTTAAGTCATAGACGTTAGTAGCAAATTTGATACCGGATTGTCCAATTCATTCGTTTTAATTCAATTTTTCAACTATGAGGCTGCTATAGCCGATCACCATTCCCTCCTGCAGGAGAAATTCATTGGAAATGAGCAGCTAAAAATACAAGCTTTTAAATCTATTTAATATTTATAAATAATAAGAATTAATTTTTTTAAACATATACAGAAATATTAGTTGTACAATTTTACACAGTAAAAAACCGTATCCATCTGTAAGTGATGCAAGCTTCTAGTTTTTGTATTGTTACCATTTTTTGAGACTGCATAACGATGCAAGTGTTATTCAGGCGTGGAGCCTGACATTGTAAACATTTGTGTCCTTGCCCAAACCTAGGACTTATTCTGGGTTAGATGTGATGCTAGATGGGGACTTTCACACTTAAAATGTGCACGAGCCGTGCATGAGCAAAAAATGTTTGGGCCTTTATTTGACCAAAAAATATTTTCTTGAGCAATGTGTAAAATAAACAGCTATTTTTCAATTAGTAAAACCTTGTGTAGTGAATTTGAAGTCTTCAATTTCAGACTCTAAAATGTCAACAATGAAACATGCATGTAGCTTGACTGAATACTCCACCAACGTGGGTTGAATGCCTGAGGACCTTGGCAAAAAATGTGCATGGGGTACATTGCAGAACTGGCTGCATTGGAGTTCTATCAATCAAACCATGTTTGTTTTCATCCCCAGTAATGTTGATACCTAGAGACAGGGAACTGCTTCCTCTAGGACCAACACACTCTGCCTGCTCTGGAGTAGGTGTTTTTTGTCTAACACCACATGTCGCAAGGGCAGTAGAAGATGGTTTAGGAATCAAAACCGTATGCATGGTAAAAGGTTTTTCTTTGGACATGCACATACACAAAGAACAACCGGTGGCTGACCAACCTAAAAGAGTACTGTACTGTTAAAATCTTACTAGCCCGTGTGTATCTTCAATGAAAACTAATAAAGATTGAAAGTGAAGCAGTGGTATGAAATTCCATGGTTTAATCATTAAACACCAATGCTACACTTTACTATCTGCCAAAAACCCTCCACAAAAGATTGATTTACCACATCTTTGAGAAGTGAGTGGCAAGAGATTCAAGGCTGATTTCACTTTTATTGAGTGCGCGAAATCAATCTGGGGGGTGTAACCCACCCCCTCAACCCCCTGGATCCGGCCTGGAGCTCACTGTTATTCAGGTTCCAGTATTGTATTATGCATACCCAATGAACCCCTCTAAATTCACAGAGTGGTCTATTTAAAGAGGAACTCACACTTTGATAATGCTCCAGGTGTGAGGCACTCACTTTGCTCATGTTGCCTCTACCACCACAGCCTGCATCCTTGCTTTGTCAAGGCGTAGCCTCGGTGTGGTTTCTTGGCAGAGAGTAGTTGCACCTGATGCTAGAGGAAACAACTGTCTTTGTCAAGGTTTCATCCTTTAAAAGCAACTAATGCTGTAGGCTCTCTATCCAGTTTCAAGCACTGTTGATCAATGCCATGTGGCTGAGAACATCATGGAGTTACTCAGTTCAGACCACACATTGGCATTTCTTTATACTTAGGACACCAGCCTTTCAACAGTCTCATTCTCTCTGAACATTCTTGACTGAAGAAGGAGACAGCACCCTGTTGCTGCTACTTCTGCTGCTACTTATTCACAATACCATGAACCTTGCACTATATTTTACAGCATTTACAGCTATAAGTCCTTTTTTTAAACATGTAAATCTATGCTCCCCTACATTGATGCAGAGAGGCATACAGGATAAAAGATTTCAGTAGGTGAAGGCACTGTATGCTGGTCATAGAAACCATTTTGAAACGAAAGCCTTCTGAATTCTTATGAATGTTGTTTTAAAGTTATCAAAGTAAACACCAAATAACACAACACATCCTTTTGTATACCACAGACTACTTTCACTTATCATGCATAAACATAGTTCAAAGAATACACTTTTTGTGTTTTTAACTTACCCCGCAGACAGTAGCCTGCATTACAGCATCAAGGCTTCCCTCCGGAGAATCCAAGTTCCCTGAGATGAATTGTTTGGACACTTCAGAGTTAAATTTGGTTCTGTTTTTAGTCATACTGACAACATGACGATATCCAAACGCTGGCTGACAGTTCAACTCCTTTTCATCACAAGGTTTCTGGAGCTTTGCCTTGTTGGTGTTCGTGAAAGGTAGCACTGTCTTGTCTACAAAAGAGCCAAAACCTGGACCAAAAACACAGCATTGACATGAGATTAGTCATCACTAATGTCTCCTGATTTTAAGTTAAATTTGAGTCAATCCAAAATGTTGCTACCTATTTGACCATCTCCGGTGATGGTCTGCAGAGCGTCAAAGAGGTCATGTCCCAGGCGTTTAACTTCCCTAAGATCATCCTCCATGGAATAGGACAGATCCATCAGATAGTAAAGATCAACTGGGTAGCCTTCAACTCTTTGAAATTCAAGTGTAAAGGTGTGAGGCATTCCTATGGAGTATGAAGACAAGACCAAATGGTGGGAAATTGGCACATTCCATTGCATCAACACAGTCAATTATTTGGACTCTTTTGGCATAATCACCAGGTCTGAGCTGCAGCTTGACCGACTGTGGTTTAAGCTGGACAGAGTCTGTAATCAGAGGCTTGTTCTCTTCAGGTTGCAGTACATTGCTTGGGGAGATGATGTTGCCATCCATGCACCCTTTTTTAATTAACTGTCCCTCTGTGTCACAACGAGATGCTTCTGGCTCCCCTGGTTTGGTAAAGTTCTAGGAGTAAAGAACAGAAAACCAAACATGTCTTAGGGAGAAGAAAATACATTATACTGCAGCATGTTCAATAACTAAATAGAATTGTTTATATATTAGTTCCATTTTGGTTGATTCATGTTCTATATAAATCAAATTACATATAATCATAACGGCCACTGTAAACCCCATATACACAGAGTTGTTAACCAGGCTGCACTCTGCCTCCCCATTGCATTATTGTATTGTATTGTGTATTGTATTAGGTTACGTGTTGTAATTTGTTGTTATGTTAAATGGGTTGTCACCTGTTATGGTTGGCTAATCAGTTCTAAGTATTATCACTTGTGTCTTGTTCGGTTGTGCTATTCATGTTGTCACTTTTGTTTGTGTGTTTTGGAAGTCATCAATTTCTTTAGCTTTTGCTGGAAGTAAGTCTCTATCCTGTCTCGTCTTGTGTTCTAAACTGAGGTTTGTACCCCGTCTTTGTGTCATTACATACCTCTTATGTATGGAACATACTCTGTGTCCTTTGTCATCATCACAGCCATATCAAGTATCAACTAATATGCAGTAAGGATCTTTGGGTTAAAGATCACTGCTTTGTGTATAGATCAAATTCCTATTTGGTTTCGTACTTTATAAAAGAAAATGAATATAGATCTTTTACTTTTAACATCTGAGCTTTAGAAAATGTTATGGGGGAAGAAGGAAGACAGTAATGATCAGTTGAAGAAGTTGATAAAAGGATCACGTAAATTCTCAAAACATGAATGAGATCATCATCTGACTCAGTGTGTATAGTGATATCAAGCAGATCTCACATTATTAAGTTGGAAATTGTATGCAATTTTTTGTACATAATGATCCTTAAAGTACATAAATAAGATGTGTGCAGAGGTGCGCCAGAAAGTAATGACTATTTAACATTGTATAAAGTTGACATTTCATTTTAGTTTTTGTATTCTTTTTTCTTAGCCAGATGTGCTCTGAAGTAATTGCCTGAGGGGTTGCGAAGGGACCTTCTGCATACCTTCATTTTTGCAGGGTGACTGTCTAAATGTTTATAATTTTGTGTTTTTCTCTTGTATTTCTCTGAGGAAGTTGAACCCGGATGTCCCCTGTTGAATTTGAAGAATTTTTGGTATACGTCTGTTCTAATGTCCTGTCTGCCTTTTAGCCTTCTCCTTAAAAACATGAGCTCTTTGGCCTTTTTGTAGACCCCATCAGCATGTTGGGTGAAGTATCAGTGGTGATGGATCTAAGTGCCCAGGTATTTAAAGATCTCAACATTCTCCTCCAGCTAAACATATCTTGCAAATTAGTAATTACACCTTGCTCATGTCTAGTTTTAGCACTGCAAACAAGCATACACACAAAAAACACAGTCCTCTTCTCACCAGTTGTTTGCACCACACACAATATGGTCCTGATCTGATACAGTCATTGCAGGAATGGATGACTGTCTTTGAGCATACTTCTTGGGAAAACACTACATGCAAACAAATGTATTAGACAAAATTACTTTCAGTTGGTGAAATCTGATTATTAAGTGTGAGATTAAAATAAAGGTACAGACAATGGGCAATATTAAATTAGAAGTCCGTATTGCAAGCGTAATGAAATTCAATACATTAAATATTTTCATTGCAGTCTACAACATGTTGTTGCCTACTTTGACGATTAATAAAGGTTTGTTAAACAATCCATTAAAGGACAATTACACTCTATGTCGTCTGCCTGCAAGTCCATTACTTTTGAGAGACAACATCAACTAATTTATTGATACACTATCTGACGCATGTAAAGTTGAAATGGCAAAGTTTCAAATTTACCATTATGTCCCTTTAGCAGAAGAAGAACTTGAAGAAACAACAACTTGTCCATTTCCTGATAAAAGCAAACAGGATAATTTGCTTACAACGCTAACCATCTCTATAACATAAATATATACTCCATCAAAGCTTGATGATGTTCATTCAATAAAAGCCGTTTCTATATATTTCTTGCTCACATATAAGGAAAATATGGATTCATAAAAATGTGTGATTATTCATAAAACAAACTAAGTACAACAGGGAATCTTTGACCAGGAGACCACCAACATGTTTACGTTTAGCAGGGCCTTAAAATAAGTGTCAGAATTCATTTGAAGGGTTATGAATAACCACTGATGATAAAAATTTTACATATTTGGAAGCACACAATAGACATTAAAGTTATATGTCTAACTAGTTTAGTGTTAAGTTTAAAAGTTAGGTGTCTGACAAAGTTTAAAGTTTAAGTCAAACTAGTTGCTGTCAGACAGGTAACTACTTATACACTAAACTTGGTAAAAGAAATATACTGAAATAACTAAAATGATTGAAAAATACATTAAAAAATGTAACCTGTCTTTCTAAAGGAAGTATTTTGAATTGTTCACAGCAACAGGTCATTGTAAACTTACCTCCTTGCACTCTTTTTACAGTTTAGTGATTAAACCAAACAATGAGGCTTGAAAGTAGAACAGGAAATGAATGCTTGGCCTCTGGTTCACTAGAGGTTTACACCCTTTCCGTTCTCTCAAAGATGTGCAACACTGTTGAAGATTTCTTCTTAGATTCAGTGGTGGAACTGGATGAGCTGATAATAGACAAACCATTTTCTAAATCTTCACATTAATTCAACTTTTGCTTGTTTGATAGTTATATACCTAATCCAAAGTAAAAGTCAGCAATCACTGCAACCTGCTAATGGAACAAAATATTTCAACACAGCAATTTAAGCTTTAATACTTTAATACTATCATCAGTAAAGGAAAATAACTGATGATATGTGAGGCTCAACAAAGTACAGTTCAACTCTACACATTAGGACTTTTGTAACTACCTTTCCTATATTTTTTTACAAACAATAACATCCACTGAAAATATATGTGATGTACATTGTGAAAAAATAATCGAAAGAAATTAAACAGTATGTATAATAAAAGATCATGTACCTAGGCCAGCAACCTCCACCCTTTGAAAATAATTTTTGTTGTGCCAATAAAACCTACTTCTGTCGAAACACCCAATGTTGAGAGTATGAGTTAACAGAAAGGAAGCAGGGTGATGCAACAAACAATTTAGAAAGAGGAATCTATGATGTACACATGTTCAATGAGTCAAGAGGGTGTTACCAAAAAGATAACATACCCAAAACATTGAACATTTGTGAGCGTACCCAAATATATATATTCACTTTACTTGTAATGTAACAGCTGACTGAATAGAGTAAAAATAAACTATAAATGTATTCTAAATTTGAATACAATTTCAGATCCTTTGAATTCATAGTGAATCATGAGGCCTCATGCCTCTTCACTTCCTATTTGATTTTGTAATGTATTGTAGGTGGACTTTCAAGGATGTTGTACTTCCAAGTTTGGGCAAGATGAACTGTTATTGACAGTGGTCTGTGTTTTAATACCCTTTGTAATGTTAAAACAACATGGGATCTCCCAAGTTTCACAGGACACAAGAATCAAATTTTTAAAAGAAGAAATAAATCAACAGTTATTGTCCAAATCGTATTGTTGCTTTCTGTTTCTCCTCTCACTGGTCACAACACCAGATTGTTTGAACATCCTCTGACTCTACAATCCAAATGGATTTGAAAATCAACTATCGACATGATGACATTTTCCAAGGCTTTGTCAGAAGATATCGTCTGCCAAATTTGGTGGATTGGACAACATTTGTAGAAGAAGTACAGAAATAACGTTTTCTCATTCAATAAAAATGGAGGCTTCATGGAATTGGCTTATATTACATGATACCATGAGACAAAGAAATCACTTACTAAAGACAACAGTTATTGGTGGATTTTTGCTTCCCTTGGCCACTCCCAGTAGTCACATATCATCTCAACTTTATGAACTTCCTGAAAAGAAGGTTCTGAGTCAAGCTACCAAGTTTGGTGGTGATATGTTGTTTGATTTGATGATTTGTTGAGATATGATTCCAACTTCTTGTTTGGTGGCTTTGCTGACAGTTTTGATTGTCTGTACCAAGCAAACAATTTAGAATATCAAAAATCCCATTGATAGGGTAAGGGTTAGTATAGGGCTAGGGTTAGTTACCTGTATTGTACAGAAAAATACAATATGGTTACCGTTATAACTGTAAGATATAGCTGAAAGCAGCAATGAGGTGGCCAAAAAGGTCAAACATCCAAGAAAACATTTTAAACATCCTCGGGGAAGGGTTCCAAGTGGACACAGCCAATTTTATGCGAATACATGAAAGATTTGCTGGGATACGAGCCAACTTCCTGTTTGGCAGCTCTGCGGCCCAAATTCTCAAAAGCGTAGTACGTACATATTACTTGGTTGGTTTCAGTTTTTTTATCCCTCACGCAATGAGTTGTGGGCAATATTAGCCGTTAGAGTGTGCATTGATCTACACTTTGAATTCTAACCGGAAAAAGTAGACCATCCGGGTATCTTTGGAACATTCATTTCAATATACTACGTTTTGATGTACAAATTAATTTTTTGAGTGCTATTAAGGGCAGATAGCCTGCAAATTGGGACGCAGCACATGTTTAATGATATAATTTGCCAAATTTGACGAAGATTAAAAAACATTTGTATTCTGCGATCGTAATAATAATAAAACTAACAAAACAGTGAGTGCCTTAAAGCTTAGCTGCTTGGCTCCTGTTGTGAGCAAAAAGTCTCCAGACTTGCCCACTCTGAAGGTGTGGTAGGTTTTTTTAGAAGGCACTCGTTCAAAAAGGCACTCGTTCTTTGTAACTTCGCTGCTTGGCCACCAATAACAAGAAAAGGTCAAAATTCACAGAAGTTCGCATTTCTGTCCAGACTGTATCCAACTGTAAACAACTAGACACTTTTGATGCCTGTGTTTTGAAAAGACAGGTTAACAGGTTGCCTTGTTTGCCATGGACAAGTATAGGGCTTCATAAATATTATTTAAGAAGTAATGGTCTACCTGGCCTTTAAAGATGTTAGGTGTGCACAAGAGAGACAGCGTTCAAGATGAGCTACAATGACAATGTGGAGTAAACCATCACTTTCGTTTTGTGCCACTAGCTTTTAAGCAGTTACTGGTTACTCCACTCATGGCTAGAAGATTAGAGAGATACAATTTCAGAGACTACATTTCTCCTGGTGAGGAGCCTACCGACCACCTCTGTGACTTCCGCCAAGGTGACCGATGAGTCCGCCTCTGCTTCCTCCTCGGAAGACATGACGGCAGGATTGAGGAGATCCTCAAAGTATTCCTTCCACAGTGCAACAACGTCCCCAGTTGAGGTCAGCAGTCTCCGCCAGCACCGTAAGCTGTGACTAGCACAGAAGTCCAGTAACAAAACATCGCTCAGGTTCAGATCGGGGGGGCCATCCTTCCCAATCACTCCTCCCCTGGAGTCACTGTTTTGCCCGTTGGCGTTGCGGGCGTTGAAGTCGCCCAGCAGAACAATTAAGTCCCTGCTCGGTGCACTGTCCAGTACCCCTCCCAGGGACTCCAAGAAGTCCGGGTACTCTGCACTTTTACTCGGCCTATAGGATGACACAAAAGTGAGAGACCTGTGCCGCGCTTGAGGGCACAGGAACGTGAACCTCCCGTTCACTGGGGTAGACGCCAATACGCGGCAGCTGAGCAACGGGGCTATAAGCAAGCCCACGCCAGCTCCCCGCCTCTCCCCGCTGGCAATGCCTGAGAAATGGAGAGTCCAGCCTCTCTCTCAATAATGGATCCGGAACCCAAGCTGTGGAGGCGAGGCCGACTATGTCTAGCCAGTAACGCTCGACCTCTGCAGAAGATCGGGCTTCCTCTCCGCCAGCAAGGTGACATTCCATGTCTCCAGCGCTAAAGACTGAGTGCATGGCCTCAGTCGTCCAGGCACCTGCCTCTGACCACCACCCAAAACACACTGCACCGGCCCCCTATGGTCCTTCCTGTGGGTAGTGGGCCTGGAGGAAGGTGGTCCCACATTGCCTTTTCGGGCTGTACCTGGCCGGGTCCCATGGGCAAAGATCCGGCCAACAGGCGCTCACCTGCAAGCACCCACTCCAGGCAACGTAACGGATCTAGTTGGTCTTGTTATCATAGGGGGGTAGGTGAACCGCACTTAGTCTGGCTAGTCACCTAGAACCAGTTTGCCCTGGGAGACACTACCAGGGGCTGATTGCCCCTGACAACATAGCCCAACATAGGATCATCTGGGCACTCAAACCCCTCCACCGTGTAAAGGTGGCGGTTCAAGAAGTGGGTCCCAAATCATAGTATGTAGAAATGACTATTCCAAAGATACCCAGATGGTGTACTTCTTCCAGTTAGAATTCAAAGTGCCAATCGATGCACATTCCAATGGCTAATTTTGCCCACAACTCATTGTAAATATACACTCACCGGCCACTTTATTAGGTACACCATGCTAGTAACAGGTTGGATCCCCTTTTGCCTTCAGAACCGCCTCAATTCTTCGTGGCATAGATACAACAAGGTGCTGGAAGCATTCCTCAGAGAGTTTGGTCAATATTGACATGATGGCATCACACAGTTGGCGCAGATTTGTCGGCTGCACATCCATGATGCGAATCTCCCGTTCCACCACATCCCAAAGATGCTCTATTGGATTGAGATCTGGTGACTGTGGAGGCCATTTGAGTACAGTGAACTCATTGTCATGTTCAAGAAACCAGTCTGAGATGATTCCAGCTTTATGACATGGTGCATTATCCTGCTGAAAGTAGCCATCAGAAGTTGGGTACATTGTGGTCATAAAGGGATGGACATGGTCAGCAACAATACTCAGGTAGGCTGTGGCGTTGCAACGATGCTCAATTGGTACCAAGGGCCCCAAAGAGTGCCAAGAAAATATTCCCCACACCATTACACCACCACCACAAGCCTGAACTGTTGATACAAGGCAGGATGGATCCATGCTTTCATGTTGTTGACGCCAAATTCTGACCCTACCATCCGAATGTCGGCAGGCTAGACAATCGAGACCTGGCATACAGACCCAGCGACCATCTTTTTCCAATCTTTTCTATTGGTCAAGTGGTTGATGACGTTGTGGGCAAAGTGGTATAGCCTCATTCCTGTTCTTGACACGCTCGAAATAGTGAGTAGTGCCGGTGTGGTCTTCTGCTGCTGTAGCCCGTCTGCCTCAAAGTTTGACGTACTGTGCGTTCAGATATGCTCTTCTGCCTACCTTGGTTTTAATGGTGGTTATTTGAGTCACTGTCGTCTTTCTATCAGCTCGAACCAGTTTGGCCATTCTCCTCTGACCTTTGGCATCAACAAGGCATTTCCGCCTACAAAACTGTCGCTCACTGGATATTTTTTTCTTTTTCGGACCATTCTCTGTAAACCCTATACATGGTTGTGAGTGAAAATCCCAGTAGATCAGCAGTGTGTCTTTTGGCAGGCAGAACGCAAAATACTTACGCACCAGCCTGTTCTAGCACCAAACCGAACCATGGCCATTCTCAAAGTCACTCAATCACGCTGTTCTTCCTGCCTACTGACATGCCTGGTTCTGAACTGTCAGGAGAGTTGCTTGCCATGTACTACATGCTAAATGAACTGAGTTGCCGACAATGTGTTTTGGCTGATTAGAATTAAGTGTGTAATCCGAGGCAGGTTGGACGGGTGTACTATACATAAAGTTGACCGGTGGAGTGCGTATATACATATATATTAAAATGGAAAGACTCGCGGGGGCGGTTTGTGTGTTTACGTCAACAAAAAATGGTGCAACAATGCTGCGGTAGTATCTAAACATTATTCACCACTGGTGGAGTTTATGGTTGTGAAGTGTCGTCTGTTATATCTGTCGCGGGAGTTCACGGCCATTGTTATAGTTGCGGTTTACATTCCTCCATGTGCAAACGCAAAGGACGCGCTTCGTGAACTGTACAGCGCCATCAGCGAACAACAAGCAAATAACCACGACGGCTTTGTCAGCATAGCCGGTGACTTCAACCATGCAAACTTAAAGACAGTTTTGCCAAAGTTCTACCAACATGTGAACTTTGCAACAAGGGGAAACAACAAACTGGACTTTGTTTACACAACAGTTAAGAATGCATACAAAGTCATACCCCGCCCCCACCTCGGGTACTCAGACCACATCTCTGATATGCTAATCCCAGCATATAGCCTACTCCTCAAACTTGCCAAACCGGTCCTTAAGCAAATCACGGTATGGCCAGAAAATGCTAACTCTGCAATGCAGGACTGCTTCCAGGACACAGACTGGAACATGTTCAAAGAGGCAGCCGCTTAAAACCACTCTGACCTATACGAATACACTGAAACTGTGACTGCTTACATCAAAAAGTGCACAGATGATGTGACAGTCACAAAGACCATCACCACACGTGCCAACCAGAAACCATGGATGACAGCAGAGGTTCGTGGGCTGCTAAAGACCAGAGATGAAGCCTTCAGATTGGGAGATAAAGCAGCCCTCAAAATAGCAAGAGCCAATCTGTCCCGCAGCATAAAAAATGTGAAACGGTCATATGCTCAAAAAATCAACAATCACTTCACAGACAGCAGAGACACACGGAGTCTGTGGAAAGCCATTCAGACCATCACAGACTACAAGCCCCCGCCACAGGCCTGTGATGATGACATATCCCTCACAGATACACTCAACCACTTTTATTCACAGTTTGAAATGCAGATTGACACAACTGCACAAAAACCTCCCAACTACCAGGTGCTCTGTCTGTCTCCAGCAAACGTAAGGAAGACCCTATCTAGGATTAACCCACGCAAGGCTGAGGGTCCCGACAACATACCTGGCCGTGTATTGAAAGACTGTGATGTACAGCTGACAGATGTCCTAACAGATATCTTCAACACCTCGCTGAGCCAGGCAGTCGTCCCCACATGTCTGAAATCCACAACAATCATACCGGTACCAAAGAAATCACCTGTGTTCTGTCTAAATGACTACCGTCCTATAGCACTGACTCCAATCATAATGAAGTCCTTTGAGAGGTTAGTCATGCACAACATCAAAACCAGCCACCCCAACACACTCGATCCGCTCCAGTTTGCATACCGTCCAAACCGCTCCACAGACGATGCAATTTCCTCCACCCTCCACCTGGCTCTTACCCACCTAGAAAATAAAGACTTATGTTAGAATGCTGTTCATTGACTTCAGCTCAGCATTCAACACAATAATCCCACAACAGCTCACAAATAAACTAAACCTACTGGGCCTCAACAATTCCCTCTGTAATTTGATTCTGGACTTTCTTACCGGAAGACCTCAGTCAGTCCGTGTTGGCCATAACACCTCGAGCACTTCCACACTGAGCACAGGTGCCCCACAAGGCTGTGTGCTTAGCCCGCTGCTCTTTACGCTGCTGACCCACGACTGCACTGCCAAGTTCAGCTCCAACCACATCATCAAGTTCGCTGATGACACAACAGTGGTAGGTCTCATCAGCAACAACGATGAAACGCACTATGGAGAGGAAGTGGTACAGCTGGCTGAATGGTGTGGTGTAAACAACCTGTCCCTCAATGTAAGGCAAAAGAGGTTGTGATGGACTTCAGGAGAACTCCGCTGATCACCCCCCACTGGCCATCGACAGCTCGCTGCTGTTGACTCTCTCGACAGGCGAGCTGTCAACAGCACCAAATTCCTGTGGGTGCACATCGCAGAGGACGTCACCTGGACCACTAACACCAAGTCACTCTCAAAAAAGGCACATCAGCGCCTACACTTTCTCCGCTGGCTGAAGAGAGCAAGTCTCCCTCCACCATCCTCACCACTTTCTACTGGGACACCATTGAGAGTGTGCTGACAAGCTGCATCACTGTCTGGTACGGGAACTGTATTGCAGCAGACCGCAAGACCATCAGCGGACAGTTAACACAGCTGCGAGGATCATCTGTGCCCCTCTCCCCTCCATCCTGGACATTTTCCACACACGATGCTCCAGCAAAGCCAATGGTATCATAAAGGACCCCACTCACCCCTCCCACAGCCTCTTCCAGCTCCTACCATTAGGCAGACGGTTCCGGAGCATCAGAGCCCACTCTCCCAGACTGCTCCACAGCTTCTTCCCCCGGGCTGTGAGAGCCCTGAACTCACATCACCCCGGCCCTCTCTGACTCCCCATACAAACCCCATACCACCTGTAACCAAGACCATCTGAAACTTGCACTGGTCACTTTCCAATGCACTACTCACTTTTCACACAAACTGCTGTGTGTACACAAACTGCACTAAAAGACTCAGTAATATCGGCAACATATGTATGTTTAAATGCTCATATTCCTTGCACATGTACAGTACTCTTTGCTCATGTACAGCACCCCATCGGTAAGTATTCGTACAGTTTGTATAGTTTTTTCTGTTGTTGTTGTTTATGTATAGAGAAACATTTTATATTTATTTTTACTTGATTGTTGTATGCCTGTACTGTTGTATGCCTGTACTTATGTAGGAACGTGGCTCTGTGAGGCACGACATTTCATTCCACTGTATGCCCCCGCATGTAGCGGAATGACAATAAAGCACAACTTGAACTTGAACTTGAGAAACCAATCAATTAATACATATGTATGTATGTATGTATGTATGTATGTGTGTGTGTGTGTGTGTGTGTGTGTGTGTGTGTGTGTGCGTGCGCGCGTATGTATGTATGTATGTATGTATGTATGTATGTATGCATGTATATTACAATATAGAACAACTAACACTAAGGAGTTTGACTAAACTACAAAAATACACATCAAATAAAAGTACAAAAAGGGATCATATTCTATTGAAAAGGCTAGATGATGGATCAATAATCCGAGAGGAAAACAAGAACAATGCAATGCAAATGTCAATGACAGTGAAGTTTAGTACAAATGGTTGTGCCATTCTTCTTTCTTCATGAAGTGTTAAAGGTCAGATATGGAACTCTATTATTCTGCATACTTTGGTCTAGCAGACTCCAAAGTGCTGGATCTTGTGATCTGCTTTAACAGCAGGATCTGTAACTAGTTAGTGCTGTGTACAATTATGGTGGTGCAAGTGGACCAGTGTATTCCCTCACTCTTGACTGACTCCCTGGTGATGAGAGGTGGCAGTGGAAAAGGCCCACATAATCTCCCTACTCAAGAGGAAGTACAAGTAATTGTCCAAAAAAAGGCTTTGCTTAAAGTCAAAGTGCTATTTCAAATAATGTTAATAGTTGTGTCTAATACCACCAATTTCGTCCCACGTTACAATAACAGCAGTTTCTTTAGTAGTGTATGCTTCTCTGCAACTCTGTTGATCACAGGGTCTGTGTCCAAAGCCTAAAGTATGTCCATTTCCAACATTAGTTTCATCAATGTCATAATCATCGTCATAGCATATGCACTAGCTCCACAGATGAATGGCTATAGGCCATGGCATCTGACTCACAGATAAAACATGAATAAAGGGGAGAGATGGGGATTTATAAGAGAAGTGATTGGGCTATCCCAATGTCAGCACATTTGGCCTTGGGTTTTACACCTGACTCCACTTCGAAGCAGTTAAAGAGTTTGTCTCTGTCATTAACACAAATTGTGATTAGATAAGAAAAAGTCACAGTCTCTAAATGTACTTTGTTAGCAGTTAAACGTGACTTCAAAGTGTACAGGTCAGATGATAGCAAAAGCACTTAATGGTTCAAACTTGTAATTTTTTTTATTTTAAACTTGTACACATGTGCTTTCAATTCTCTTAGTACACTGTAAAATTATTTGTTACAGCATTAAATACAGTATAATACAAATGGCTTGTACAGTCACTTTTACTTTTACTTCATACTAAATATGTGTGGCTTGGGAATATCACAAAAACCCTTAAAAACTGCTTGAGTGCCAGGTAAACTTTACGAATGGCATGACAGACAGCACTTTTCACCAAGTTCTCTGAATCTCCAATAGTATAAAGGAAAGTGCCACTCGCAAAGAATCTCAGGGCAATGCACACAGTCTATGCAGTTGTCAAAGTCGGACTCCTAGGTGTTGAACACTTAATGTGTGGTTCCAACAAATTAATGATGTGAACGACACCCTGACGAGAAAAACGGTATCTCTCAACAACTACACTTTCGCGCTGGGCTAAAGGTTTCTGTCTATCCCGCAATACCCGATTAATTTGAAAAGCTTTGTGAATTATTCTGGCACCTCCCGCAACAGGTTGCTCGCGTAAAAACGGACAAGACAGGGCTGCGACAGACTTCCCTATCTCCTCCGTTTATAAAGCCTCAAACTAATCGTGTTTACATTAAATAAGCCTGTTCCCAAGCAGGTTTGAGTTTACGGACCTGTTGCTATGACAGTAAGTCTAGGATGAGTTTCGAAGAACCAAACGATCCAAGATCATGCCAAATCGTCAGCAATCAAATCCAGCTCACTGAGTTAGCGACGTACGAAGAACGGGCCCCAGACAAGCGTGGGGTCCAGAGCAGAGTTTACAACAGTCATTAAAGGCATTTTTGATTGGTCCACTATTGTTGGAGGCGGCGCCTGGTTTAGACTTTCTGCGAGTCTCAATGCAGCACAGGGAGGTTCTTCCCTCTTGGCTCCCAGATCCTTCTACCTCCAGGTTGGGATGAGTCCTTAATTGGGTGAGCAATAATCATTCTGTGGTCAGCTTCTTTTAGGTTTCGTGTGGACACGTATACAGAGCTAGGGCAGGGGTCGCATTTTGATTAAGTCTCATCACATGCCTAATGAAGTAGACAGCATTTTGTCAGCATTAAGGTTAGGGCATAGCGTTTCATGACTGTGCCAGCAGTTAAGCTAGTGCATAACTTTTCATGGTCGGGATATAATGTTCTTCCGTTTGCGAAGTGTGACTTCTGCAAAGTGTTAATAATCCTCTAGTCCCTGTTCTATGCATGTCCATTTAGGTCCTAGGCCCAGTGTTGAAATTAAACTTCGTATGGTAAATAATGTGCACCTAGCAATGATGAAATGCATGATACGTTTTATCAACACAACATTATCCTGTCACGTAGTATGAGACCTTATAGCAGGTCTGAGCAACATCAGGGAATCTCGATCGACTGCCAGCTTCCAACTCGACTCGCCAAACGGCGCAACTTACTTAACTCTCCGACCCGTGGGCCAGCAGAGTAGAATGCCACAGCGGCTGGACCAGCCAGGAGAATCACAGACCACGCGAGGCCGTCGATCCCCAACCAGGGCGACGCCCAGAGCGTGCAGTCCCGACGCGAATGCAGAGCCATTGGGAACCGACAACAGTTCCAAAGTGGATACTTTCAATGACTGTTGACTGCTGTACAAGCTGTTAACTTTCCAGACTTAACAATAAATGTTTTTATAAGTGAAATTACTGTATTTCTATTTATGTAATAGCAGGCCAATTTAGAGATTTTCGGCTCAAACGTTTTATATTAATAGTATAGATAGCCTATAGTGACTTGAAATCGCAGTGCAAAATGCGTATGGCATGGCTTTCAAATATTTAGCTGTAAAGTTCATGTGACTTCTTATTGCATCTTATTGTGTCTGGAAAGCTTATTAAATATACATAAAACATTGTGTTGGATCAACTTGAATACTATAAATTTCAAGTTATTAAGTATGTCACTTACAAAATGCTTTAAATAGATAATACAGCATTCTTACAAATTGTGTTGGATCAACCTAAAAAATATATGTTAGTCTTAACAGTTACTAAGTTTGTGCACTTTGAAATACTTAAATGGATCCATGAGTAAGGTGAAGCTATATGCGCTTTTTCCAGACCACTTCCTGCTATCATTCAAAATAAATGAATAAATAAATAAAATAAAAATAAATGATTTCAAAATAAACCATAATGCAAAACATTAAATACTATTTCCACGCAATTCATGTTACTCTTTAACCAGGCAGGTTACACAAGGGGACATGGACTAGGCTTAATCCATGTCTGGGAAACTGGATCAGATATCGACTGTAAGAACAAATACAGTATGTATCAAATGTGAACAGATTCAATCGTCTAAGTTGGATTGACTGAGCAGCACCTGTGGCCAGATGTCTGCATTCCTTTGCCTTTTGGAAGACTATTGAATGTCACACCCGTGTTAGAGTCTCCACTGGCTCCCTGTTGAGTTTAGAATCAAATTTAAAATCCTACTCCTGACATGTAAATCTGTAAAAGACATGGCCCCACACTACCTCAAAGATGCTGTAGTACCATATCATCCAGACAGAGCACTTCGCTCTTAAAGCGCTGGACTATTGGTGGTCCCTCGAGTCTTTAAAAGCACAGTAGGAGGTAGAGCGTTTAGCTACCAAACTCCTGTGTTATGGAATCAGCTCCCTGTTCATGTTAAAGAGGCCGACACAGTCTCTATATTTAAGACCAGGCTTAAAACATTTCTGTCCCCTCCTTCCTCCTGAGTGGTTCTTTCTCTACAGTCCATCTGCAGATGAATGCGCGCCAGTCCTGGACCATCTACAGCCTGTCCGTCCGTGGGAGTAGGATCTCTCCTTCACTGTGGTTCTCCCCGAGATTTCTACTTTTCCCACAGGGTTTTTTGTAGTTTTTACTCATCGAGAAGGAGGGTCTAAGGACAGGGGATGTTCTGGGACAGTTGTCCATTTGCTAAAATCATATGGACATTGTATAACTTGCTTTTCTGTTTATTGACCAATGATAGAATCTTTGTCGCCCTACGAGGCAACTGTTGTTGTGATTTTGGGCGTTACAAAAATAAATTGAATTGAATTGAACAGTGCCGCTGCAAGCCATTTTGGTGCCCTGAGCACAATTTATTTATGATTCCCCTACACCCCGAGAAAAATAACCTAGTATTTCTATACTGAAATAATATCGGAATCATAATCATTATGACTATAATGATTTTTTGCTGGTGCACGGTGGCAGTGAGGTTAGAGCCCTTGCCTCCCTATAAAGAGATCATGGGTTCGATTCTTGTGCCAAATCCAACATCACATGATCTCTCTAGGTGGAGTCTGCATGTCCTCCCCTTATTACCGTGGGTTTTATCTGGGCACTCCCTCCCAAAGACATATATGTGATAGGTTAATTGGAAAATTCTAAATTGCCCTTAGTGAATGAATATGAGAGTGAATGGTTGTCTATGTCTCTGTTAGCCCTGCGACTTGCTGGCCCCAGTCCAGGGTGTACCCCGCCTATGGCTCAAAATTACTGGGGTACTACTGGGGTGATTTTTGTGAAATGAGTGACACTGAATAGTTTGCCATAAATTGTTTGTCTTGCTGACTGTAAAAACAAATTTTAGGCCAATAGAGTCCCATATTTATGCACAAAGTTGAACACGTTTGAAATGTCTAAAGTTGGACATTTTAGATTATATAGACATCTTAATATATTATTCAAGAGGGTTAGTATATTATTATAAAGTGTTTAATGTGTTCATGCATTTAAACTGTTTAAATGTATAATGCACTGTATATTTAAACATCAGTTGATAATGGGCCATGTAGGTTGAAGCTCCGCCTCCATGTTTACCGATGAGTGAAATCAGTGTTTCTGCTTCCCCCTGTCGACAATTTCTAACCAAAAATGATAGACATCACCTTCACTAGATAAGGTTTTACGAAATGAACATATCTATGTTTGTTTTACATAAAGCTTTAAAACTATTTTGCACTCAATTAAAGGGACAGTTTTTCTTATTTCATTAGATTGGTATCACTCAGGCTGTTCAAACAAACTGAATAACAAAAACGTAATGTTTGGCCCCTTGAATCTTTCTTTTTCTCATAAATGGACCCTGCTAAAAAAGTAACTGAATAACTGAATAGGCCTGCACAATAATATTGTAGGGGAGACTGTTTTATTTCCCAACATGCTTTGCAGCAGGACAAAAGGCTAAAATAGCGATACATTCCTAACCATTTGTGAATATGCAAGCTCTACGAAAACTGAGGCATGAATGACAAATCATGAGTATTTAAAAATTCACAATTTTTTGTTTATTAAATTTAGTGACTTCAACACTTAACATTCTGTAATTTGAAGACAAGTTGTAGTTTATTTGAAGACATGGACCGTTTTACTAACTTGTGTCACAGATCTGTATGGTTTCGCCAAACTTAAGAAAGTAGATATAAACCAATTGGTTCTTTAAATTTAAGTGAAGCTTTGAGTTTGGCATGGATTAAAAAAACAAGATAACTGGAAGTGAAATGTCAATTTGTATGTTTCAACTGTACCCTCTTGATGAGCTCCAATACAAGCAAATTTCCTGGCTCTACAGATGGGTTATTAATATGTCAGAGAGAATTAGGCTAATGAATCTTTGCTGCAATGCAACTGAATAAGAACAATTAAAATAAGACAACTGTTTCTAGTGATGTGCAAGAGACAATTAAAGTGTAGGGTCTTACCAACTCCTATCATTTTTGTCATGTCAAGTTGGAAAAACTTGTCAATAGGTTGGAGTTTTGGACAAGAATTTTGCCTTGCAGCGGTTCAGAACATGTGCTGTGTTTAACAGTGAAAGACTTGTTTAGGGTCTTCTTTCCCGGAAGTGGAGATTGACTTGTCTGTCTGCTACTAAGACAGTGCGATTCAGAGCCTTCACCTCTCCAATTCTGTGGTCTGGTCTAATTTCAAACAGGTTGATTATCTGAAAAGAAAATAAATATACAAAAATTTTCCTCCACAAATCAAGTTCAGTTAAGGCACTCTTATTTATTAAAATTGTATTTCTAGAGACACCAATCAACCAAAGCCAAATATATTCAAAGGAAAAAATGTAATACTTCAGAACAGGGGTACAGCATACAATGCATATGGATATAAATCCCCAGGTGGACAGGAAATAAAACTTAGAGTGTAGGACATTTAACACTAGAAGCTCGAAGCCAGTTTTACGTACTAGGACTAGAACCAAGAATTATGTTTTGACCTTAGGTTTTCGTCACTCAGATATCCGAAGGCCCAGTCAGCAAACAGAGGGAGTGGCAGATAATGATGGCATTGGTATAACGCACTAGAATTGCAACTCTGTAATGGCAGCAGAAAAAGATGCAAGCAAAACTGTTCATTCCGTTGTGTTAACGCTACCAAATGTCCAGAACTTAAAGCCGGAGCAAGAAGAATCTTTATTGAGTTTTGTTGGTGGCCATGATGTTGTAGTCCTCCTCCCCTCGGGGGTTTTTGGAAATGTTCGATTTCTCAGCTTGCTTCGTTGTGAAGGAGTTGATTAAGGAAAACACTGGCTATGCAAACCTGATAGTTGTAATCGTCTCCCCGCTTTTTGAACAATTTGAACAGTTGCACATGATTGCTTACCTTCCTGTGTTTAGACTGAAAAATAAGAAGGAAATTCTTATCATCATTAGCAATGTTTTGGGGATATAGATGTGGATCTGCAAAATGATTCAGGGGGATATTTAACTCATCCAGAATTATATAGCAATAACTACTTTGACGATGATAATGATGACAGTAAATTTAGAGATTCTCATGATGGCCAGAAAACTTCGAACCCCTTTGAGTACTTGGGCAGGAACATGGTTAGTGTGTTAGTTGTACATAGTGTTGTAAATGTGTTGTGATTTTAATCTTTTCTACAAAACTGTTGATGTCTTAAGTAAGAGATGTACTTGAAAGAATCAATTAAAGGTATAAAATAAGTTATATTCTATGAAAAGGTGTTTAGTGTACCTCTGCAAATGGAGTAAGAATATTCATTGCACATTTTGTTTAATTATATGCAAGGATAATTTGTGTATAGATGTTTTTTACTTATTCAGAATGCGTCCATTGCCATAATTCCTTCAAGAATATTTCTGTAAAAGGTCAGTGGAATGGTACCCTGTCTCCATCTCCTCGTTCCTCCACATCTGAAAAATATCCATATTGCACAGTAGCTTAGTAGTCACTCCACTGCATGGGTGGCAGACCCGAAACAACCGAAGTAGCGTTTTGTGAATGATTAGACCCAGCTTTGACAGTTGTCTGTATAAATTATCACAAGTCTTAGTGTCAAATATAGATGTACAATTTACAATTGTTCTTTTCAATTTGTTCAATTTGACATCTTCAAATACTCCTCTGCTCATTCCAACTTGTTGTTTACTGCTTAACTGGCTACATCCCAGCACAAGACCTACGTCACGATCAAACATTAGCGATTGATTATTGCAGATACCCTCCTTGAACCGCCACCTTAACGTGGTGGAGGGGTTTGAGTGCTTGAATGATCTTAGGAGCTATGTTGTCGGGGACATTAAGCCCCTGGTAGGGTCTCCCATGGCAAACTGGTCCTGGGTGACTAGCCAGACTAAGTGCGGTTCACCAAAACCCCTATGATGACCAAAAAAAAGAGCATCGCTACGTCGCCCGGAATGGCGTTACCGGGGCCCCACCCTGGAGCCAGGCCTGGGGTGAGTGCTCGCAGGCGAGCGCCTGGTGGCCGGGTCTTTGGCCATGGGACCCGGCCGGGTATAGCCTAAAAAGGCGACGTGGGATCACCTTCCTGCAGGCCCACCACCCACAGGAAGGACCGTAGGGGGCCGGTGCAGTGTGTTTTGGGCAGCGGTCAGGGGTGATTGGGAAGAACGGCCCCCCCAATTTGAACCCGAGCTGTGTTTTGTTGTTGGACTTCTGTGCTAGTTACAGTTTGTCCATAACGATCACCATGTTCGAGCACAAGGGCGTCCATCAGTGCACGTGGCACCAGGGCACCTTAGGCCGAAGGTCGATGATCGATCCAGGCATAGACAGTTGTGGGCTGAGCCCAACCAATTAGCACATTTCAAAAACAGCATTAAGCTTGTCTTTAAAAAATAAACTATGCATTAATCTAAATGTAATCTCAGGCCACATGCTTGTTGAAAAGTTTAAGGGAGGACTATAGACTACCCTAACTAATAAAAAAAGAAACCCCAGAAGTGTTAGTTATTAATAGTATTAATGTGAATATTGTTTATGTCTTTACTGGCTTAAAGTGACTTGCACCCCACACTCAGAGCTCGACTTCAGTAGCGGAGGAGCCAAGTCTGACAGACACGAGCAAGGAAATGTTGTCTGTCTGTCTATAAGTGGGATTACTTAAGGGGCCGTACATAGTGTTACAGTCAGGTCAGTGGTGTAGTCTACGTGATACGCAGATATACCCCTTATGCCCACTAGGATATGTCAAGGATTTCCGTATACCCACTTAAAAAAGCGCGATGATACGTAACAACATTGTTTTGTGACAGAACCATAACACATTTATTCATAAATTCACCCCGTCTATGTTGCTATTGGGGCTGGCGTGGCATGTCTGACGTCACCTTCATTGATTATTTTGATAACATAAGAAGTCTTTCAGAATGTGTTGTTACAAATAGAGGCATACTTTATGCTTTAGTGAATGTGGTGGTGTTTATGGGGTTTTACTCTGGGATGGGTGAGTATGCGGCTGGGTGGAGAAAATCACAGTATACTCACTACAAAAAGATACACTACACTACTGAGTCAGGTTGTGTCTAGGTGTATTGATTACATGGGCATAGGGGTGTATGCTGGTAGATTCAAAGATGGCTCAGGCAGCTCCACTGGCACTCAGACCTGCAGAATTCCAAAGTGTTCCTTTAAAGCTAGTTTAGTAAATGTCACTGTCACAAACGTACAAACGCAGCAAGTCATCAGGCATTGGACCCACTCTCGTTTATCAGCGACATGGCTTGGAGTCGCTACAACTGATGTCACTGATTCAGAAAGAGCAGCTGCCAAGTCTTTTCAACCACACAGTCAACATCGTTTTGGAAATAACTTGACAAGTCAAATAACTTACACTAAACACATTTCACAGAATGTCTTATAGCTTCTTTTATACCTTAAATTGATTATTTCAAGTACATGATTGTTCTCGCTTATTTAGGACATCTACAATTTTATAGAAAAGAACAAATCACACCACATTTACAACAAACTCACTAACCATGTTCCAGAACAAGTACTCAAAGGGGTTCGAAGTTTTCTAGTTATCAAGAGAATCTCAGAATTGACTGTTACCATTATCATCGTGTCGCATATGTGAGGTTAACTAGAAACAAATTAAAATTGCCCCTAGTGAATGGATGTGAGAGTGACTGGTTCTCTGTGTTAGCCCTGCGACTTTCTGGCCGCAGTCCAGGGTGTACCCTGCCTTTGGCCCAAAATTACTGGGGTAGGCTCCAGTCACCCGTGATCCCAAATTGTAACAAGCAGCATTGCATCCCTCCCAGGGATAGGCAGTTGAAAATGTATGTAGGTACGTATGTACGAGTAGTACATAATAGTTATTGCAAATAAGTAGTTATTGCAATAGAGTTCTGGATGAGCCAAATATCCCCCTGAATCATTTTGCAGATCCACATCTATATCCCCAAAAACATTGCTAATGATTATAAAAATTTCTTTCTGATGGTCCAATCCAAACACAGGAAGATTAGCAATCATGTGCAACAGTTCAAATAGTTCAAAAAGCGGGGAGACGATTACATCGGCTCAGCATAGGTAGCGTTTTCCTTAGCCAACTCCTTCATGACTAACAGAGCGAGCTAGAAAAGCTAACATTTCCCGAACCCTGTGGGGAGGAGGGCCACAACATCAAGGCCACCAACAAAACTCAATAAAGATTATTCTTGCCCCGGCTTTAAGTTCTGGATATAAGCCACAACGGAACGAATGGCTTCACTTGCATCTTTTTCCGCCGCCATTACAGAACTACAATTCTTGCGCGCTACATCATTGTCATAGTTATCTGCCACTTCCTCTGTTCGCTGACTGGGCCTTCAGATGTCGGACAAAACCTAAGTGGGTAGATCAGTTCCAGACCTACTACGGAAGCAAAATCGAAATTGAGCGGAAGTATATAGGGCAGCAATGCCAGGCTACACAACATGATCAAAATACGCTTAAATGTGAACTCGTAGACACAGTAATTATAGCTGTAACCTATACATATGGTAATATTCCACCCACAGCACAGTACTGAAGGTGTCGCTTTCATTTGCGATTAGAACCAGCTAACTTCATGAGGCTTTTATAATATCTAAATTTGCGTTTTGTCTCTAATAAACGAACAACACTCATGGATTGCCATCCTGTTTTCTTTATTATCTGTAGCACTATACTTGTTAGATGTAAGAACTGTAAACAATTATCACATCTTTGATGATGTTAATCCAAAACAGCTAGTTACCTGTTCGGGTTACCATGCCATGATTGTAAAAAATAGGATAATGTCTGTGCCCAACCTGCATATCATGCCACTTATCAAATAAGTCAATCAATCAATTACTGTAGTTGTAGAGGTTGTAAAAGGGGCAGGTGAAAGGCTCTTTTCTCAGTAGCGAATATAGTCAGTTAATGGTTTTGTTGTTAAACAAGGTAAATATGGATCCTGTGTCACTGAAGTTGAGCAACATCTATCCTCAAAATTTCAACAAAAGTGAAAGATATATTTTGAAGAGAAGGGCAGAAAGTTACCAATAAATTGGTGAGTCAAACCACACAGCAGCACTTTATCTATTGTATCATATCATTCTGAAATATATGTTTTACTGTTTATGGCCATGTGTCCCTATAGATGGTGAACACTATTACCAGTGCCACAAGAAGCATGATGAACAGCAGCGTCACCTTGAAAAAACTGTTCTCACTCCACAGAAGGCCAATTATCTCTGTGGAGTTCCCAGTGCCATTGGGGCTCACTGGAGTGGAAAAAACAATGCATGTGAAGAAACATGCATCAATGGTATTACTGGCCTGGGATGAAGGCTGACAACACGAAATGGGTAAGTGGATCATTCATCCATATTTCTGTGGAGCCCATGAAAATATGTAGGCCACGTATTTCATGTGTTCTCAATTGTTTTACTTGTATTAGTTTGCCCGGTGTGATAAGTGTCAGGAAAAGATTACCTCTATTAAGGAGAAAATCCAATAAAAACTCACAGACATTAATTATTTAATTAATTTTAACATGTTTGAATTGTGTTTATTGTTTTGAATTTGCCTTGGTAGAGTGAAACATCTAAAACATTTAGGGCAGGGGAGCTTAGAATCAGGTTGTAAAACACTGAATGTCACACTTTTGCTTATATTGAAAGTGTCTGCGCCATTTGAGCTGGTAGGGAAGGACCTGATTGGGAAACAAGTGCTCCCACAATAGACAACTATATACAGTATGTGTGTGTAACGGTGGACTACTTCACCAGATGGATCAAAGTGTATCCCTATTAAACAAAGAAGGCAGAGGAATTAATGGATTGCATCGTATACTTCTTTTACAAGTACGGTGCACCAAAACGAATCCTCACTGACCAGGACAATGAATTAGTCAACAAAGTAAGTTGACTTCTAAGATATAACATATAACTGTTTGGACTTTGCACAAATGACAACTAAATATTCGTCTTATTTCCTAAGGTATGGAAGGGAGGCCTATTATCCGTCTCGAAATCCTGACAAGTTGCAGGTACAATTGCATTTCCCTGCAGTAGGATCTGATTTGACAACCACTTCTATTTACAGTGGGTACGTAAATTATTCAGACCACTTTACATTTTTTACTCTGTTTCATTGCAGCCATTTGCCAGAATCAAAAAAGTTCATTTTATTTCTCATGAATGTACACTCAGCACCCCATCTTGATAGAAAAAAAACTAACAATAATGTAGACCTAACCCCACATTTTGCTGTACAGTTCTTGGCCAGCATAGGCTCACCTAAATGGCAGATAATTTCTTACCCTTGACAAAGAAAGGTGCATCTCAAGCTCTGCAATACGCCGGCCAACACATCCCCGTACTCCAAAACCAAATGGAATTGAGCCAAATGGGTTTGGACGATTCCGGCCATCTCGTAGCCACCGTTCTGGCTGAAACCTGCTTGGCTCTGGGAATGTTTTCTCATCATAGCTGATGGCATAGTGGCAGAGTGTAAAGGTAGTCTGAAAAAAATGAGGTACAAGGATATCATCCAAAGATTTTTGATTTTACAAAGGCTATCAGCTTACTTTTAAAAATTTCACTCAATGAGAGGAATGCAAATTATTGTGTAAAAAGGTTACAATTAAAATAGGAGCAGGGATTAATTAACAATAAACTAACTAATGTAAAATGTTGTTAGTACCAAAAACAATCTAATCTAGGCCTGAAAATTTTATTTGAAAATCCTGTTGGCAATAGAAAGTATTAAAATTATCATTAACCCTGATGTTGTCCTGATGGCTCCATCGGACCGGGACCTACAGCATGCACTAGAGCGGTTTGCAGCCGAGTGTGAAGCAGCCGGGATGGGAATCAGCCGTCAAACCTGAAATCTTGAGAACCAATGGGTTCACCCCTCGGACGGCCAAGAAGGTGGCTTGACTCCCCACTCTGGTGGTGGGGAGCCCTTGCCTTTAAAGTGGGAGGAGTTGCAAGTATCCCCTTCGGGTCATTGAGCTTCACGAGTGAGGCGAAAGCGAACTGAAGAACGTGAGATTGACAGCCGTAACGCGGATCGGTGCAGCGGCCGCAGTGATGCGGTCTCTGTAGCCCGGGCTCACGTCATCGTGAAAGAAGGCGCTTGAGCCGGAAGGCAAGCCTCTCAATTTTCCCGGTCGAAGCTTCTAAAACATCGTTCCACTCTCACCTATGGTCATGAAATTTGGGTAATGACCGAAAGGACAGGATCGCGGATCCAGCTCACCCTAGCGGAACTCGGACAATGAGTTTTTCCTCACCGAGCAGGGTGGCTGGCTGCTCCCTTAGAGAATAGCACGGTGAAGGAGAAACCCTACTCGGATCACAACCACGGGAGGGAGCTCGGAAAGTAAGAGGCACTGCTCTTTCCCTCACAAGCGTTGAGACGGAAAGCCAGCTGAGCACGTGAAGACCTCGCGGCATTAGTGTACCTTCGCTGATAGCCTTTCCCACCTGGACGCCTCCCTCGGGAGGTGTTCCGGGCATAGTCCCTGGAGGGACCTCAACCTCTAAAAACCGTGCTGCTAACGCACTAACCGCCTAAATACCTAGATCCCCGTATAACCTGAACCATCCTCAACTCCTATCCATCTACGATCCTATGAACACTTAACCCTAACGTTTCTAACACCTAATACCACCTAACCTATACTCCACTAAACTCCTAATTAACGTTCTAACCCACTACTATAGTTATGTCCTCTATCCTTCTATACATTTTACTAATACTATGTTCGCTTATATATGTCTGCTCGGCGGCCACTGGAACACGCTAAGAGACCCCCCCCCCCCACCTAAACCTTGATGCCCGTCCCGAGGGAGCTGGAGGAGAGTGTGCGTGGAAGAAGGAAGTCTGGGGGCCCTCTACCCCGCTCAGACGTCGCTGCCTAACGCCCTGCGACCCAGCCCTCTCACAGAGCTAAGCGGAAGACAGTGGGATGGAATGAATGGATTAAACCCTCGTCCTATATTTGCATTAGTGCATTAGTGCATCACTTTACAAAGTCCGTCTTTGTTTTCAAACTCACCTTCTTGGGGAAATAATATCCACCAATAATTACATCATTTTCTGTCATGAGACGTGCATTCATGGGGACCACAGGGTACATTCTGGTAAAAAGGATTTGCGTAATGCAATGCATTATAGGAATGTTTCACATTTAATGCATTATTACATAACTTTTCAATTTTTGAATGATGTCTTATTTTCTAAACAAACATAGATTCTATGTGATTCTATAGTTATTGGTCCTCACCTCAGTGTTTCCTTAATGACAGCCTTGAGATATGGCATATGTGTTACATCATAAACTGAGGGGATGTCATATTTGGACACCTCCTGATAAAGGGTGTCCTGAACCTCAGGGTATTTGGACAGCAAGTACATAGCCCACATCATGGTGTTGGATGTCTTGAAACACAACAAAAATGTTTTATAAATCATCTACTCCCACAAGCAATCATTTATGAGTTACAAGGATGGATGATCCATTTTCAAAGCTTACTAACCGTGTCCACTCCTGCTAGTAATAACTCAGCAATGCTGCCATACACATCCTTCTTGGTCATTTTGGTGTTGGAGAGAAGGTATGTTAAGTATTCTCCTTCCACCTCCTGGTTTTTGTCCACACGCCTCTGAATGACATCCATCTTCATGTCAATTAACCTTCCAGCTGTAAAACAGCAAATATGTTGAGCTTTTTCACTTAAAACACAAATTCACATTTGAACTAGTGACTACTCATGCTGCTGTTTGTGTTGAGTGGAGTTTGAGTTGGCTTTACTGTGTTCGACAACTTCAAATGTGTCCTTTCACTATCATTACTGACAGAATTTGAAGATGCCATCCCAGCCAGCAATGTAGCGCCCCCAGTAGGGCAGAAGGTTACGACTCCATCTAGGGAGAAGTAAAGCCACCATACTGTAGGAGAACATCTGAGCTATGGAATCAATGAAGTTCTGCGTCTCCTTTGGGATCTTGTCCTCCAAACAGCCAATCCGTGTCTCAAAAAGAATAGAGGAGATTCCTTCAAGAAATTAAAAGAATCCACATGTTACAATAATTTCAAAAATGACAACAAACCCCGTAAAATATATTCCATTAAACTGTCAACATTCAAGGATTAAGCTAAATTCAGAGTTATTTGGATCTTCAATAAGTAAGTTCTAAGCACTCTCTTAGGATAATAATGCCATTGAACTAATTAGCAGATGGTCAGGAGTCTACGACACTTTCACATTCTAAATTGCACAACATCTTTTGCAACTCATCTTCACTTACACTTACATTGTAAATAACACAACTCTATTTAATCTATTATAGTTTATTTTATCGTTTTTTGTTTATATGTTTTTGCACCTGACACCAACACAAATTCCTAGTACTGTAAGGTGCTCTTCGCGAACCCTTTGCTGTACCTGGCAATAAAAAGTTTTCTGATTCTGATCTAATGACATGCACTTTTGTTAATATTCCCCCTGTCAGTTTGTCTACACACCCTCCAAAGAAAATCGGTACAACTCATTTGACAGATTTGTCACCAGGTCTCCTGTGGGGCTGGTCTGACGCAAATGATTGATTCTCTTGATCAGGTCAGTAACCACTTCGTTAACAGCATCTCCATACTGCACAGATTCCTTAGGATGTAGCAAGCGCTTGTTCAATACAGCCCGCAGTTTGTGCCATCTTTCCCCTTCCCTTGGAGAAAACACGATATCAATAAATGCTTATTGTATCTTAAGATTGTACATTCAAATATATCAATTTTGTTTTCAGAGGGAACATTCTTTGGAAAACCAAATCCAAATATATCATTGCACAGTGTGTAACATGTTTTTTGTTCCTAGCTAGTAAGTGTTATTTTCTAACGTAGCCCTATTGTATTTTGTTCTGTAAAAGCAATTAGCATTTCTATTTATTTTCTTTGAAATTGTATGATTCAAACTTTTCTAAATGTTTAGGTAATATTAACGTTGAGTTAAGAAATGAGTGAATATTCTTGTTCCTGTAAGGTAAAATAAAATATCCGTTTAGAGGTCAGGGTGAGAGGTCAAGGCAGGAAGAGGGGGCGAGAGAATGAGTGGAAGGAGGAGGTTTTTCTGAGCTAAGCACACTGCATGAATAGTTAAACTATTTTATTTGGTTGGTTGTGTTGTAGGTTGGATAGACTGCACGTACAGTGAGTTGAAAAGCACGTTAAAAGAAGTTTGCACTTTTACACCCCAACTTAGAAATATTAAAATGAAGAGAGTCAACTTTCAGCAGAAGCTGCAAGAATCTTTCTGCACACTTTAATATTTTCGAATTTCTCTCATTACTTCGTCCCAAGCAGGAAAATGTACTCTCAGACCTTTACATAGTTCATACAAATGTGCTATAAAAGTGTTTGATAAGAAACCTGACAGACATCATTATTGTCTTATAATTCAAAAACATGATCTCTTTACCTTTGAAAACTGTAATATTTCACAATTGTAGTTTAACGTATAAACGTTTTAATTATATTGCACCTCCACCATTAAAATATGTTTGTTTCATTGCACAATGATTCCATAAGACAGACAAGAGCCTTGTTAAGAGGTGACTGTGAAGCGCATTTTAGAAAAACAGATTTTGTACCATCTGCTTTTTTTGTAAAAGCTGTAAATAATTGGAATTGTGTACCAACTGATATTAGACAGTTATGCAGTTTCAATTACATTTGAAAAGACAATTCAGGTCTGTGATCATTAATTATACAAGTTAATGATTTTCAAATATGTCTTTATACTTCTTGTATTGTATTGTTTGATTTGTATTATTTTTTTTGTTGATAATTTGGTGTAATCCTGCCCAGGGACTGCAGATGAAATTTAGCTCTGTAGCTAATTCTGGGGGAATACTTTATTGTCCATTGTCCCTGTTAAATGAAGAATTAATAAATAAATAAAATTGAGGGTGTTAAGAAAGTTTCCTACATAGCTACTTCATTTTCACAAGGAGCAATCAAGCTATTCAGCTAGTCCTAGAGAAGAAAAGCCTGCACCGTGGAGGGCGAGTAGCCTGCTCAGCTGTTGTAAGCCAATGGTTTAGGGATCCTGACTACAGAAGCATGTACTTTGGGTGACAACCCTATATAATCAGCACGGCCAGGATTACAATGCTGCGACGGCAGGAAAGACCTTTAACCCAGCAAAGGTCGTTTTCGTTTTTTGTTGCTGCGGCACAGCAAAAAACAAACATTTGGATTATAAAACTCTCCACTCCTGGCCACACTATGGGCCTGCTCCACCAAAGACAGAGGGCATGTTGCTTGGTCCCTCACCTCTGTCATTTTAGGTAAGTAGTTCATAATTGCCAGTTTAGTTAGTAAGTACAGTGATTTATGTTCATTTTGAATGATGTATACGTGAATGTTTGTATGTGTTTTCTGATACTTTAAGTAAAAAGACAAAACATGTTCCCTTTTGATAATTGTTTGGTACATCCGGGCAAGTGACATTGGGCTTGAGCAGGTTTATAGTGTTCTTAGAGCATGGTATTATACAGTGGGACAATTCTTTTTTGGTCAGACACAAATTGTGCAAGTTCTCCCACTTAAAGAATGGGAGAGGCCTGAAATGTTCATCACAGGTACACTTTAACTATGAAAGACAAAATAAGAACAAAAAATCAGTGTCTGATTTTTTAAGATTTTGTTTGCGATTATGGTGGAAAATAAGAATTGCGTCAATAACAAAAGTTAATCTCAATACTTTGTTATATACCCATCCATCCATCCGTTTTCTTCTGCTTATCTGGGGTTGGGTCGTAGGGGCAGCAGTCTGAGCAGGGAGGCCCAGACTTCCTTCTCCACGCACACCTCCTCCAGCTCCTCCGGGGGGATCCCGAGGCGTTCCTAGGCCAGCCCAGAGACATAGTCCCTCTAGTGTGTCTTGGGTCTCCCCCGGGGCCGCCTGAACATCTCCTGAGGGAGTCGTCCAGGAGACATCCGAAGCAGATGCCCGAGCCATCTCAGCTGGCTCCTCTCGACTTGGAGGAGCAGTGGCTCTACTCGGAGCTCCTCCCATGTGACCGAGCTCCTCACCTTATCTCTAAGGGAACGCCCGGCCACCCTGCGGAGGAAACTCATTTTGACCGCTTGAATCCGCGATCTTGTCAAACGTGTCATTACACAAAGGTCATGACCATAGGTGAGAGTAGGAACGTAGATTGACCGGTAAATCGAGAGCTTTGCCTTTCGGCAAATTCCTTCCTTTAATACAGAGACTGCATCACGCAGCCGCTGCACCGATCTGCCTGTCAATGTCACATTCCCCTCTTGTCACACGTGTTAACAAGACCCCGAGATACTTGAACTCCTCCACTTGAGGCAAGGACTCCCCACCCACCTGAAGGGAGCAAGCCACCTTTTTCTGGTCGAGAACCATGGCCTCGGAATTGGAGGTACTGATGCTTATCCCGGCCGCATGCTGCAGGTCCCGATCCGATGGAGCTATCAGGACAACATCATGCTCCCCGAACCAGACACCCCCCAGCCCCTGACTGTGCCTAGAAACTCTGTCCATAAAAACAATGAACAGAACCGGTGACAAAGGGCAGCCCAGGCGGAGTCCAACATGCACCGGGAACAGGTCCGACTTATTACCGGCAATGAGAACACAGCTCCTGCTCCGGTCATACAGGGACCGGACGGCCCTGACCATACTCCCGTCAAACCCCCCACAGGCTACCGCGAAGGACACAGTTGAACGCCTTCTCCAGGTCCACAAAACACATGTGAACTGGTTGGGCAAACTCCCATGAGCCCTCAAGCACCCGATGAAGTGTGTCGAGCGGGTCCAGTGTTCCGCGACCACGACGAAAACCACACTGCTACTCCTGAATCCGAGGTTTGACTATCGGTCGGATTCTCCTCTCCAGTACCCTGGCGTAGACCTTACCAGGGAGGCTGAGGAGTGTGATCCCCCTATAGTTGGAACACACCCTCTGGTCCCCCTTCTTATAAAGGGGTACCACCCCGCTCTGCCAGTCCAGCGGCACCCTCCCAAGGCGCCACGCAATCTTGAAGAGACGTGTCAGCCACAACAGCCCCACAACATCCAGAGACTTGAGATACCAGGACGGATCTCATCTACCCCCGGTGCTTTGCCACCGAGTAGCCCACTGACCACCTCGGTGACTTCCGCCTGGGTGATCGATGAGTCCGCCTCCAGGTCCCCAGCCTCTGCTTCCTCCTTGGAAGACGTGATGGCAGGATTGAGGAGATCCTCTAAGTATTCCTTCCACCGTCCAACAAAATCCCCAGTTGAGTTTAGCAGCTCCCCGCCCACACCATAAACGGTGTTGGTGAAGCACTGCTTCTCCCTCCTGAGTCGGTGAACGGTTTGCCAGAATTTCCTTTCCTTGTCCTTCTCCATGGTCTCCCTGAATGCCTCCCAGACCTGAGTTTTTGCCTCTGCAACCACCTGAGCCATGGCACGCTTGGCCTGCCAATACCCGTCAACTGTCTCAGGAGTTCTACAAGTCAACCAGGCTCAATAGGACTCCTTCAGTTTGACAGCATCCCTTACTTCCGGTGTCCACCGCTGGGTTTGGGGAGGCCGAGAACATGGTCCACTCAGACTCAATGTCCCCAGTCCCCCCCGGGATCTGTGAGAAACTCTCCTGGAGGTGCGAGTTGAAGACCCTGCTGACTGAGGGCTCCACCAGACATTCCCAACAGACCCTCTCAATACGCTTGGGCCTGCCAAGTGGGGGCTTCCTCCCCCACCATCCAGCTCAAGACCAGGTGGTGATTGGTTGACAGCTCTGTCCCTCCCTTCACCAGAGTGTCCGAGACACACGGCCACAGGTCATAGGACACGACAACAAAGTCGACTTTAGGCCTGGGGCATCCAGTTGCCACGTGCACTGATGGACGCCCTTGTGCTCGAACATGATGTTCGTTAATGACAAACTGTGACTAGCACAGAAGTCCAATAACAAAACAGCGCTCTGGTTCAGATCAGGGGGGATGTTCTTCCCAATCAATCCTCTCCAGGTGTCACTGTCGTTGCCCACGATGGCGTTGAAGTCCCCCAGCAGAACAATGGAGTCCCCGGTTGGTGCACTGTCCAGTACCCCTCCCGGTAACTCCAAAATGGCAGGGTACTCTCTACTGTTATTCAGCCCATAGGCTGACACAACAGTGAGAGACCTGTCCCCCACTTGAAGGCGCAGGGACGTGACCCTCTTCTTGACTGGGGTAAATACCAATGTAGAGTCCAGCCTCTCTCGAGGTTAATGGATCCGGAACCCAAGTTGTGCGTGGTGGCGATACCGACTATATATAGCCGGTAACGCTTGACCTCCCGCACAAGTTCAGGCTCCTTCCCCGCCAGAGAGGTGACATTCCATGTCCCCAGCGCTAAAGACTGTGTGCATGGCCTCGGTCATCCAGGCACCTGCCCATAACCACCGTCCAAAACACACTGCACCAGCGCCCTACGGTCCTTTCTGTGGGTGGTGGGCCTGCAGGGAGGTGGTCCCATGTTGCCTTTTCGGGCTGTACCTGGCCGGGTCCCATGGGCAAAGACACGACCACCAGGCACTCACCTGCGAGCACCCACTCCAGGTGTTATAGAACCCATGTTGGCAACAACAGAGGTCAAATGTTTTTTGTAAGTCTCTACAACATTTTTAGACATCGTTTCTGTTAGTTGGCCCATTCCTCAATGCAGATCTTCTCTAGAGTAGTGATGTTTTGGGGCTGTTGCTTGGCAACAGAGCTCTTCAACTCCCTCTAAGGATTTTCTATAGGGTTGTGATCTGGAGACTGGCTAGGCCACTCCAGGACATTAAAATGCTTCTTACAAAGCCACTCCTTCGTTGTCTGGGCGGTCTGTTTGGGGATCATTGTCATGCTGAAAGACCTAGCCACTTTTAATCTGGCTAATCTTTTAATGATGGAGCTGATGGATTTTTTCACTCAAAATCTCATGATACATGGCTTGATTCATTCTTTCGTTTACACGGATCAGTCGTCCTGGTCCCTTTGCAGAAAAACTTCCCCAAAGCATGATGTTTCCACTTCCATGCATCCTCCACCAAACACAATAAGAAGAGTTTTAACCCCCCCCTCCCCAATTATTTGGGTTTTATCCGACCATATGGCATTCTCCCAATCCTCTTCTGCATTTTTAAATGCTCTCTTGCAAACTTCAGACTTGCCAGAACATGTACTGGCTTAAGCAAAGGGACACGTCTGGCACTGCAGGATTTGAGTCCCTGGCGGCATGTGTTACTGATGGTAGCCTTTGTTACTTTGGTCCCATCTCTGCAAGTCACTAACTAGGTTCCCCGTGTGGTTTCGGGATTTTTGATCATCATTCTTGTAAGCATTTTGATCCCACAGGGTGAGATCTTGCGAGGAGCCCCGTATCATGGGAGATTATCAGTGGTCCAGTATGTCTTCCATTTTCTGATAATTGCTCCCACATCTTATGTCTTAAATCAAGCTGCTTACCTATTGCAGATTGAGTCTTTCCAGCCTGGTGCAAGTCTACAATTTGGTTTGGTCTTGGCCGTATTGGAGTTTGGAGTCTGACTGTTCGAGGTTATGGACAGGTGTCTTTTATACTGATAACAAGTTCTAATAGGTGCCATTAATACATGTAACAAGTGGAGGAGAGGGGAGCCTCTTTAAGACGTTACAGGTCTGTGAAAGCCAGGTATTGCTTTTTTGTTGGTGACCAAATACTTATTTTCCACCATAATATGCAAATACATTCTTTAAAAATCAGACAATGTGATTTTCTGGATTTATTTCTAATTTTGTCTCATGGTTTAAGTATACCTATGATGACAATTACAGGCCTCTCTCATCTTTTGAAGTGGGAGACCTTGCACAATTGGTGGCAAACTAAAAATGAAGTAAACTTTTGCCCCACTGTACGCTATTGGGGTTTACAAAGTTAATATTGGGAGTTTAAAAAGGTTGTCATAATAGGTTATAGGAACATATAATCTGCAGGTCAGGACCTTAGTGTGTAAATTATTTTACTTAAAGAGATCTTGGTTAAAAGATTCATGTTACCATTTAATTATGACTCAAATTATGTCAAATGGCTACTTTTTCCCACAAAATTAGATTTGTGGCCAGGATATTGATATTTTAAATGTACCTTTTTCAAATGACAAATGCATTTCCATTTACTTTACAAAAACCACATATCAATCCAATTTAACATTTATACTTATTGTGTATATGTGTACATTTCATACTTAAGTAACTCAAACATTACCTAAAAGATAGATTTGAGATTAGACTGGAAATCGTAACCCTGGAAGATGCTGTGGATTATATTTTTTGAAATTCCATTTGTTGGATTAAATAAGTGTTGTAGGTTTTTTGTTCCATTTAGTTACTATTTAACGTCACACTGAAGGGCTTGTGTTCAATAGTCGGCGGAGAAACAAGATAATGATGCCACAAGATTTCAGTATGTGATTGGAATGTAATAGTGGGGGAGACACAGAACTGAGTGTTGGCAAGGAGATTGTTTATAACTGATGTGACTTTTGAATCGGCAGCCATCTGTGGCAAAGGTCAAACCTGGTATCTTTGTCAGAAAACAGAAATACAAGATCCTGCAGTGAAATTAATTCTCCAATAATTTAGGAGAAAAAACTTGCAACAGCAAGTCAAAAAATGTTTCGAGTTGGTTGAGACTGGTAAAGAACTATGACACAAATATAAATCCTTATTGCTTATTTGCTTATATTTTTTGTAATAGTTTTTGTATTACATTGGTATGACTTTGGTTCATTTGGATTCACAAGTTTCTTTTTCTGACTTCATGTGAACAAATGTGTCAATTTTCAGGAAACTCAAGGGATGATTTTCATAGAATATATCCCTTAAGAAGTGTGACAGCTAACCTGTCCATTTATACAACGTACACAAATATGACTAAACAATAAATGTACGTACTTTGCCTTGGCAATTTTTCAGACATTGTTGTCACTTCAAGTTCTCTAATTCACACTGAAAACATTGAGAATCAACAGTCCTGGTATTCAAAATGGAAGACAAAAAACTTCCTTTGCTCTGTCTTACTCTGTGAATGGGCCATAACCAAGCTCCCTCATGTCACGATACTCTGTCCATAAAGTCATGTCCCCTCGACAGGGAAACTTCTCATCCTTCCTCAGAACTTCTTCTAACAGTTCCACACTGCTCAGGGAGATGGATTTAAATCCCCCTCTGTACATAGAGCCATATAGCTGCTTTTCATACAGCTAACGGAGATGGGCAGGCAGGAAATGCAAGGGAAAGAAGAGAAAGGAAGAGAGACTATGAGTATAATCAATGTAATTTTACAATAAAATAAAAGGTACATCCTGTCTCTATTGACAGATTAACAAATCAGACATATGACACAAACTTGTAAAAAGGTTTTTTGACATGAATAGCCCAGTATTTTTTCATTTTCAAAACACACTGGGTAAGGCTAATTTGAGGGTGTTTGGATTGTGTTGTGGTTCAGTTGTGCATACTGTTGTTCATCCCTGTCTTTCCAGGCAGCAATATATCTTTCTATCTGAAGATGTTGCAATATGTCTTCTAAATGTCTTGTCTAAAAATGAGGGGAAAACTTATATGTGGACATTATAGTGTAAGCTGATACATGTGTTTGACCTCATGCAGTGCAGACAGCTGGTTGCTGATGGGTAATTTACAGCAGTGAATGCTGGTTAGACTTTTTGTCCTACTTGAGATGGCTAGGTCACTGTGTTATTCTGACACCTTCAGTTTCGCCAATGCTCAAACCTGGACCATGCAGTACTACTGAATTAAATATTTTCCTTTATTAACAGACTGCAATAGCTTACTGTAGTTTTTCAAAAGAGGCCATGCACACTTCTCATCACTAACAGAAAGGCTATGTTGAGTTCTTATTGTATTATCGATCTGCAGATTGGAGAGAGAGTTTAACATAACCCAGCATATAAAATTACAAATTTCAGTGCACTGGTTATTGCGAGTTCTAAAGTGAAAACAATGACATTTGTAACCATGCACTGGACAGCTATGAAGCAAGCAAACAGCACTTGATCGGCCTTGAGTGATGTCAATGCAGCACACCACGAGAAGCAGGACTGTCCAACATTACACAGCCATTTTGAACTCTTCCCCGAATTCAAGTGAGAACTCTTACTGGTCGTTTTTTTCAACCTGTTTGCTACGTATTACTGCTTTGTAGTTCACACTAGTACTGTGACTTTTTGTGTCTAACTGGCTGTAAGTGTTAGTCTGGTCCTACCAGACTCTTGTACATTTCATTTGTACAGAAAGTCTGAGTAGACGCAAGTTATTTTTGGTCAACTTGCAGGATGTAACTATTCAGTGTGTCTTGTATTTTATAAATGTTTACTTCCCTGAAGGCCAGGACTGGACTGCCATAACCAATCACTAGCATTTGACTTTGAAGTTGAATTTGCCAACTCCTTCACCACCAACGGAGCGAGCTGGAAAATCAAACTTATCCTAAACCCTGTGAGGAGGAGGGCCACAACATCATCGCCACCAACCAAACTTGACAAAAGTAATGACTGTTCTAGCTCTGGCTTTAAGTTCTAGATATTCGGTAGCGTTGCCACGATAGACCAAATGGCTTTGCATACATCGTTTTCCGCCGCCATTACAGAAATACACACTACATCAACCTCATCCTTCTCAGCCACTCCCTCTGTTTGTTGATTGGGCCTTCCGATATCTGACTTGAGAAAACCTAACTGGATATCGCAGCTCCAGACCTAGTACAGGAGCTAAATGAAAATTGAGCAAAGTACGTAGGGCAGCAGAGCCAGGCTATGTAAGTATGTTGGTAATCATGGAATTTACTTTGAATACAATTGTCCAGTGATCATACCTCAACATTGGGGTACTCTGACTCATACTGCTACTAGTACTACTACTTTTACCTAACATTTAAGTGGTTATGATAAAGTTGGAACAGGATGTGAACATTCATCACAATGAGACAAGCACTTGTCTAAAGGCTGTGAATATAATCCAATGTATACAGCACCTTCATGTCATACAAAAGTCAGAAGCATAGCTTGTATTCATTGGTAGATTTTAAGCCTTGTGCTCTGCATATTCTGCAACTCACCCTGTCCCAAGGGTCAAAAAGGCCCCACTCTCAACGCTGAAATAAAGCATCAGCATTTTTGCAGCAGCTTTTCACCAATGATCTGAGAAAACGTGATATACAAGTGATACACAGGTATTATCAAGATCTTTTTTGTGATTGAAAGAGTTATCTGTGAGAAGGTGAGTTGCAAGTGTTGCTGAATTTGTATGTTGCTGATTTTTAGATTTGTAATCCTCTTGTCACATCTTGTAAAAAGAACAAAATGTGTGCTGTTTAATGGAATATCTAGATAGAAGGAGTTCTGGATGTGAAAGCGTCTTAGGACTGGAAAATCAGGGTGTTTTTGTTGGAAAGCTCAGAGATTTTGTCAAGGCCACAACACAGTGTGTAATAGCACACAATTTGGTAGCACATGGAATTGGTAAATTGTATTAATTTCTTTACGTGAATATATTTGCTGGTTTTGTGTGGCACAATAGTCTGAAAATAGAACGGATGAAAGTTCAGGTGCATTCCTATTAAGATGCACAAAATGTTTGTCAGGTCAGCACAGGACAATGCAAAACCTTGTTATGGTGTCAAACGACCATATGTTTTCACTGCACATCTTTCTCATGCTGCTCATGAATCAGAAAGATGTACTTTTGTCCAATCAAGACAACTTGGAACTTGATCAAATTCAATCAAGCACATGCAATCTAAATGTCTCATCGTGGGTGGGTGGGTGGGTGGGTGTGCATTAAACATAGTTTTGGGTCATTCTGGCCTCTAAAGAGAACACAAGGGTTAAGTTGGCACACTGCCTAAATCTGTTGGGATCTTGGGAGGTGGGATCTCCTGCTGGCACAAGTGCGTGTTTAGCATGTTTTCCACCTGTGTGGGTCCAAACAGCCAAATAAACAAGAAGCCTTTTGAGAACATATCTTTGTCTCTTTTTTAAACCAATACCAAGAAAACTTACAAAACCATCTGAGTGGGTGTGTTTAGAGACCTTTGCCCACAACAACTCTTTTAGATGAGCCAGCCTGGTAGGTCATTTTGGACCTTAAATATACTGTTGAACTAGGTGTCAAACCAGTGCGACATTTGTGGACAAAATTTGTTGACATTTCTAGACACCAGGGGGATGTTCCATCAACATAGATTAAGGGAAAACCTGTCTTTTTTCAACAAGTCTGCCTTAGTTTAGCAAGAATACCATTCCATTAAGGTGGCTTATTTGAGTTCAAACTACATAACCAAGGCAACTTAGACTTCTGAACTAGCCTGCTCCGTGTCAGGCTGACATCCAAGGTAAACAGACAAACAGAAACAGAATGTCAAAAGACAATTCTGTCAAGTAGATTTCATCCCTCAAAGCATTTTTTGTTCCATTCTTGTTAGAAAACATTTGTGCTGACTTTTTTCACACTACATGACTCAACGCATTAATTAAATTACGGATTTACTTAATCTCCAAAGAATGTATTCATTTAAATAAATGAGTTTACAGATAATGTCACTTTCACTGTTTTCAAAAGCCATTGATTAATTGACATAAATCTTGGCCTAAACCGAGAAGTGTGTCTTGAAGTGAGATCAATCATGTCAATTATGCCGTATCCCTTCAACCATGTAGATGAAGGAGCTCAGATTATACAAATGTGTACCTAGTAGTAGACTGCAGTATAGTAGTAGTAAACACTATAATAGAAGAAATCAAGGTAGTAGACTGCAGTCTATGTAGGTGGGCGCATGTCGTCTGCTAGGACCACACATAAGGAAACTCATTGTAGACAAGCCTTGACCTCAGTTCAGTCTGTCTGTGTCTCAATTTGTCTTTTGCACGTGGGACATTGTAGACCAGGGTTGGTGAAGATTTAACAAGGGCAACTATAGAGACTTTTTATTGAATTGTATGAAATATTTTAAGTTTAAAGTAACCAATATGTTGACAAGTTTCTGTGCTACTTCATCCTCTCCTTCTGGGTTCCCCAATGTTGTAGGTACAATATAACTTACCCATGGCTGTATCCAGCCTGACTGGAAGACTCAGGCGCTGACTGTCTAGTCCCCCGGGTTGAGAAAGCATTTCTAAAATGTCCTCTAGAGTGACAAAAATTAGACAAAGTGCCCTACTGTCTGTCATTCACATTGGAAAATATGCTTGAGTGCCCAGGATGACCCTTTATGCAATAAATTATAATGTGCCCTCTATAATCAACTTAAAATGTGTCTTAATGAGTGCATTGATAGTAGTGAAAACATGAAGCAGTGCCCTATAAGGTGTAAGGTGCCCTTACAATGATTTAAACTTGACGGTTCCCATGGCCTTGCTTCTAATTTCCCCTACAACGTGCCAACTATAACGACATTTGGAGTGTTGTCCCATTCCCAGTGTTACACCCGTGAGGCACCATGTTGCGCAATAGCAGACCATTTCAGTTTTATGTCCCTGCCCTTTAAACAGCCAGTCTTACCATGTCCAAGCTCCATCTGGACCTGTGGAGGTAGACCATGTTGGAAATCTTTCCATAGCTTAAATGTACAGGTGTACACTGTCTGCCAGAATAGCAAAAATTGTATTCAGAGTAAGTGCACATTTGTAATATGACAATGACATATTCTTAATCATGCTAAACAATGTGAAATGCTAAAAGCTACGATTTGGGTCACCTTCTGATCTGGAGATCTGTGCTGGATCAGTGAATCCCCATTTAAGTTATAGTCATTTTTCCCATTGATTAGAATGATCAGCTTTTAGTCTATCATTTAATAAATGTGTGTTGCACAGTTTTCTGGAGTAATTCATTCATTTTGTTCAAAATGTGCAGACAAAAACATTTTCAGCCCACATCCAGTGGAAGATTAGACTACTGCCAGAACGGTCTCAGACAGCTCGTCAAATTACACTTATTATCCATAGGCCTAGATGCATTAGTTATGTTAAGTAGATTTGGTAGGCCTACAATTTAGGCATTTTAAAGGTCGTTATGGTTTGACAGGTTGACTCCCTTGGTTTGTTAATGGTCTTTAGTGGCCTAGTGGTCTTTGTCTTTTATCATTTTAACAGATCAATGCTGAATTACGCACTAAAACAATCCACACTTGATACAACCTTATCGCACAGTTAGTCATGAATGAATGTCAAGCTTATTTACATTTTGGGGGGCTTGATTTCAATTAGCAGATGGTACCATTTGAATCGTGAGACACAGCCATTGACAACGTTGTTATAGTACGCTTGTTTTAAAGGGTGTTTTGCATTAATGAATTAATGCAAGATGAGAGGGCTAAATGACAGAAAATACTTCTAGAAGGGAAACACTTTAGGTAAGTTTAAATCTTAGTCATTAGGACCATTTTACACAGGATTTACCAATGAATTTGTTTTGATGGCTGTGATCAGCAACTTTGAAGGCTGCGAGGGAAATGAGAAGACGACAGTGTCATTGTGCATGACATTCTTAGTAGTTTGAATTGTAAATGAGCAGCAACAAATGCATGGTTTAAAATCTATGCAATCTTCATAAATAAGTTTGCACGCTTGTTTAAATTTCTAAAATATTTCTTGTTCAATTTCCGTAAAAAACACCCATCTACTATGGAGGACTAAATGTGCCATGATTATATCTATAAATAACTGAATAAATACATCCATAAACAAATAAATAGACATGTCCTAAGTGATGGTAAGTTGCATGTCTTAGAAACACACATTGAATTTAAATTATGTTACACATTTCAATTCCAATGCCAAGGTGCGGGACATAACCCATTATATGGAGCTGTCCTCATGTGCTTGGAGAACTGAGATTGGACACTTGAGACCTGTCAGACCTGAGCGGTCAATTAAGTACCGGATACACGTTTCAGTCTCACTGAAACACAATCGGGCCACTTTGAAAAGTGTTTTACCAGATATGTTATTGTTGACATGTGGCCTGTTCTCAGTCATGTTCATTGAAGCAAGCACATGATCAGGTAGAGGATCAGAGAAGTGCGTCTGTGTCTTGGTTGTGCCAGTCAGCCAGCACTGTTCTACAGCTCAATATCAGGCATACCCCTTTAGCATAAACCTAAAGCCTAAAACATTGCAGTTCCATGAGGGAAGCTGTATCAATTGCTGTATCAACCCTTTTGCATTTAAAATAAAATACACATTTGTCCTTTGCAAAGAGGCGAGACGTAACCAGTTGTAGAGAGCTGTCATCATTGGACTGCAATGTTTTACTCTTGGAGCACTGTGATTGGACACTCCATAGCAAACAGTCCTTAGCTGTCAGGCAAGTAGCAGAAATTCAGTCGTATTGGAACACAAATTGACCACTTTCAAAACAATTTAACCTGATATGTTATTGTTAACATGAAGCCTGTTCTCAGTCACATTCATTGAAGCATGCGCATTAGAGGGTCAGAGGTGTGCGTGTGTCTTGGTGTTGACAATGGTTGACTAGTGTAGCCTCGCCTCTTGTTTGACCCCACTTTCCTATAAGTTGCAGGCCACCATTCTTAGCAGTGTTTAGTCCTGCTACGGGTCGAGTAGGCTACCCATGGTTACCCGCAGGTAACCCAGCTAAAATATAATTGTTTTAGGTTAAGGAGGAAAAAACCTCAATCCATGGGATAGGTTGTGGTACAGCATTAATACATTGTGGGTCAGAAAATGAAACATTTTGGGGTGCACGGTAGAAGTGCGGTTAAAGCAATAAGGAGATTGTGGGTTTGATTCTTGGGACAAATCCAACATCACATGAATTCTCCTGGCAGAATCTGCATGTCCTCCCCCTCTTACCATTGGTTCTCTCTGGGCACTCTGGCTTCCTCTCACCATCGAAAGACATGCATGTGATAGGATAATTGGAAACTCTAAATTGCCCCTAGTGAATGAATGAATGAATGAATGAATGTGAGAGTGAATGGTTGTCTGTGTCTCTGTGTCAGCCCTGTGACCAGTTGGCCCCAGTCCAGGGTGTACCCGCCCAAAGGCCCAGCCACTGGTAAAGGCTCTAATCACCCATGATCCTGTAACGGGAACAAGTGGCACTGCAATCATAAGCTATATAGTCTATGTCAGTCAACATAAATTGTTAATTTAAGCATTCTGTAGTGTAAAAATCAACTAAAAAAGCTTTTTGGTTTGGAGTTACTTAAAGGTTAAAATACTGCCAAACAATTAATAATTCCTTGTGGGACATAAAAGGGATATTAGCCAATATTTGGAGTCTAAACCAAATTGAATTGATCTATTCCTTTTTTGATGGGATTCATGCCTTAGAATAATTTAATGTGGCTACTACGATTTTGGGAAAATCTGTCTGAAATCTGGTGAGTTTGCTCTCAAAATTAATGTTGCCTGCGTGGCTCGATTACGGCTAAAACATTAAAAAAAAAAAAAAAAAAAAAAAACCTTGTTGCAGGATTCTAGCCCAGTGTTGACTGTTGCACCCACATCCAACACAATCTTCTCATTCTAAAACCCCTTGTTGAACATTCCTCTGTCTGTATGATTTCCTTATTTATACGGTATATCTGATGTGGAGCCTATGCACAGTTTGGATACAAATGTGACGGACCCAAATGGAGCATTGCCAATCAGACTATTAAAAGGTGGCATAATTCAGTAGTTAAAATGTTTGTATGAGGTGAGGGGCGATGTTTTTTTTACAGCAGCTCTCTGTGCCATCTTATAACTCCTACCAAAGGGCAGCAATCAGGCATTGTGGCCTGCACCTGCTGTCCTGTCTGCAACAATAGTGGGGAGCCAATAACCTGGTAGAAGTATAGTGAGGGGAAAAATTATTTTTGCTAAATTTGTACATTTGCCCACTGACAAAAACATGATCTATTATTTAAATTGTAAGTTTATTTGAGAGAAAGAAAAAACTACGATGACGAAATGTAGAAAAACACTGTGACACTGTTATAAATTTATTTGTATTTCAACAAGTGAAATAAGTATTTGATTCGCTCTCAATCAAAAACAGTTCTGGCTCCCAGATTTATTTGATACAGGTAATGAGCTGAGATGAGGAGCACACTAATAAAAGGCATGCTCCTAATCTCAGTTTTTAACCTGTATCAAAGAAACCTGTCCACAGAAGTAGTCAACATTTGGTGTGATTATTCACAAATAGAAGAAACACAAAATGACTGCCTGTCTCCCTTGGTCTGGGGCTCAATGCATGAACTCACCTTGTGGAATTGCAAAGAACAGAGAATGATGAGGCAACCAGTCCAGAAATATACAGGAGGATCTTATCAATGGTTTCAAGGCAGTTGAGACCATAGTCACCAAGAAAATTATTGGTAACATACTATGTTATAAAATCCTGCAGCATCGCAATGTCTCCCTGCTAAAGAAAGCACATGTACAGGCCTGTCTGAAGTTTCCCAATGAATGTTGAAAGGTCTTTGGTATCAACTCAACTCAAAGCTGCTTATGACCCCAATAAACTTCCCCACCATCAAACATGGAAGTGGAAACATAATACTTTGGGGATGTTTTTCTGCCAAGGGGACCACACAACTTCACCCTATCAAAGGGACGATTATGTACCGTACAGGTTATGTACCATCAAATCTTGGATTAGAACCTCCTTCACTCAGCTGGGGCATTGAAAACGGGTCATGGATGGATACTCCAACATGACAAAGATTCAAAACACACAGCCAAGGCAACAAAGGAGTATTTTAAGAATAACATCTTTAAGGACCTGGAGTCTGCAGACCTTAATCCCATAGACAATCTGTGGAGGAAGGTGAAGTTTCGAGTTACCAACATAAGCCTCGAAACCCTAATGACTTGAAGTTCTCCAGAGGGAAGAGGGACAAAATTCCTCCTGAGATATGTGTGCAAACCTGATGGCCATCTACAAGAAACATCTGACCTCTGTGATTGCAACAAGGGTTTTGTCACCAAGTATTAAATCAACCTTTGCAGAGGGGTCAAATACTTATTTCACTCGATAAAATGCAAACCAATTCATAACAATTTTGACATGCGTTTTCTTCTGGATGTTAACGTTTTTTCTCACTGTTCAAATTAGCTTACCCCTATAATTATAGACTGATCATTTGTCAGTCGGCAAACATACAAAATCAGTGGAAGACCAAATAAGGTTCTCCCTCACTGTAGATCAGGTAACATTTCCAAATATACACAAATACAGAAAACATAAAAAAGGGACAAACAATTTTCCACAGCAGAGTAAACCCCTCTATAAAGGACACATGGTACTTAAATTGTATTACACTAGCTAAGGGTTGCTATGAAAACTAATTCAATTCAATAATCTTAGATGAAACACTCTCCCTACAACATACCGTCACTATATCTACAGTACCAATAACAATACATAAACTTACAATAAAACCTTTGCGTAATCTTGGGATGTTTTGCTATTTTGAATTCAGTACCAGCCAGGGCATTCAAACATGCCAGAACTATAAAATCAAAGTATTCAGCAAGATATAAAGTTCTGATTTCAATTGGTTTTGTAGTTTTACAGTACCTGCAGTTCATGTAAACGATTGTAGTAGCCTTGACCAACCATTCTGTACAACATTTCCAGGAACTTCACTTGTGGGAGATCCTTCTGTGTTCTAGGCTTGTGCTTTGATTTAGACAGGTTGACAGAGGGATAAGGAGAACCCCCCACACCCCTGGCAGAGACTGACAGAACTGAGGCAGTGGGGCATAGCAGTAGCCAGCGTCCATGCTTTTGCACGGCAGTCTGCGCCAGACGAGCAGCCATTATGAGGGCAGCAAAAGGAATGTCAAAATAACACCACACTCCTGTTTCACCACAGAGCCTGCCTCGGAAGGGGCTGTCCTTATAAAGTTAACCCTTGGCATCCAACACAGGCAGTAAGTACCTTGCCATTGAAACGAAACAGAAAATGTCCAGATTATTTCAACAAGGCCTGATTTGTAACCCTCTTCCTTTCCATAATTGTTCCATTATGTGTTTCATTCATTTGTTTGGCTATCCAACTTTTATCAAACCAATAACAATATCCGGTACTGTTTATTGGGTGTATTTTGACACAGCGCAACTCATCTTCTCTCACATAAGGGCCCAATCGGTGAAGCTGCAAGGCCACTTGTTGGTTTTCATTTTATTAGGGTGTGCTTGCCTTTGGCCAGAGCACAATCTATTGTCATATCACATATATACTTAGGATTCCTGCCATAAGTAGGAAACCTGTTATTGTTAATATTATTATTGCTGGCCAAGCAGGGAAGCCACCAAAGTGATTCTACCTATTGTTAATGGTGGCCAAGCTGCAAAGCTACTTAAGTGAACCAACCTTTACTTATCGGTGGCAAACCTACAAAGCCATCTGAGTGATTCTACCTATTGTTATTATTATTGGTGGCCAAGCAGCAAAGCTGCAAAGGCACCTAAATAATTCTACCTTTTCTTATCAGTATTTCTCCTCTGGGAGTCCATTTGGCAAGGATCATCGTCAGAGCAACCCTCACCTCAAATTATCAAAGGATTTTTGATATTCAAAACCATTTGTCCAATACAGCCAATCAATAATGACAGCAAAGCAACCAAACAGGAAGTTGAGTCATATCTCAGCAAATATTTGGGCTATAAACACCAAACTTGGTATGTTGACTCAGCACCCACTTTCGAGGGTGTCCAATCAATTTGGTGTCCGCGGGAAGCAAACATTAGTTTTGGGCAACAACTGTTGATTTCAGAATCAGGATCGGTTTTATATCTGCATGCAATATATACAAGCACAGAATTTACTGTGGCAGAGAAGTGCAAACATAGAACATATATGAAACATAATGCAGGTAGATGAAAATATAATAAAAATCTATTATAAAATACAAATAAGATAAAAAGTGGATAATTATAACAATAATATAACTATTAATATAGTTAATATAACTATAGTAAGTTGGGTATATATAGTGCAGGGAGGGGGGTATTATACACAATAGTGCAACAGTGGGGGGGGGGGGGGGGCGTATATACACAAGTAGTGCAAAATCACCAGTGTAGTTTTAAGTTGTCGTGTCATGTGCTAAAGTTGCTTGTGCAGAATGCAGTAGGAGGATCCCAGAGCGGGGGTGTGGGGGTGTTAGCAGTTTGTGGCAATGTCATACTGAGTCCTTGGTCCTGTTGAAGAGGGCAATAGCAGAGGGGTAGAAGCTGTTCCCGTGGCGAGAGGTTTTGGTCCCAATGGACCGCAGCCTCCTGCCAAAGGGAAGCAGCTTGAAGCAAAGAGTTTCCAGGGTGGGAGGAGTCGGCTACTATCTTCTTCACTCGCCTCAAGGACCTCGTGGTGTGCAGGTCCTCGAGGGATGGCATGTTGCAGCCTATCACCTTCTCGGCGGCACGGATGATGCGTTGCAGTCTACTCTTGTCCTTGGCAGTGGCAGCAGCATACCAGAAGGTGATAGAGGAGGTGAGGATGGACTCAATAATGGCCGTATAGAATTGCACCATCATTGTCTTTGGCAGGTTGAATTTCTTTAGCTGCTGCAGGAAGTACATTCTCTGCTGGGCTATCATAACCAGTGAGCTGATGTTCAGCTCCCACTTGAGGTCCTGGGAGAGTGTGGTAACCAGGAAACGGAGGGACTGAACAGTGTTGACCTGGTAGTCGTACAGGGTGATGGGGGAGAGTGGGGCTGGGTCCTTTCTGAAGTCCACAACTATCTCCACTGTCTTCAGAGCATTTAGCTCGAGGTTGTTCTGGCTACACCAGGTCACCAGGTTGTCAGCTTCCCTCCTGTAGTCAGACTCATCCCCACTGGAGATGAGCCCGATCAAGTTCAAGTTGTGCTTTATTGTCATTCCGTTACATGCGGGTGCATACAGTGGAACGAAATGTCGTGCCTCACAGAGCCACGGTGCTACAGAAGTACAGACATACAACAGTACAAGCAAACAACAATCAATTTAAAATAAATATAACAATTTCCATCCATCCATCCATCCATTTTCTTCCGCTTATCCGGGGCCGGGTCGCGGGGGCAGCAGTCTGAGCAGGGAAGCAGACTTCCTTCACCACACACACCACCCTCCCAGCGCCTCCTCCGGGGGTATCCTGAGGTGTTCCCAGGCCAGCTGAGAGACATTGTCCCTCCAGCGTGTCCTGGTTCTTCCCCGGGGCCGCTCCCGGTAGGACATGCCTGGAACACCTCCCGAGGGAGGCGTCCAGGAGGCATCCGAAACAGATGCCCGAGCCACCTCAGCTGGCTCCTCTCGACGTGGAGGAGCAGCGGCTCTACTCCGAGCTCCTCCCGTGTGACCGAGCTCTCACCTTATCTCTAAGGGCACCCAGCCACCCTGCGGAGAAAAACTCATTTCGACCGCTTGTATCCGCGATCTCGCCTTTCGGTCATTACCCAAAGTTCATGACCATAGGTGAGAGTAGGAACGTAGATAGACCGGTAAATTGAGAGCTTTGCCTTCCGGCTCAGCTCCTTCTTCACCACGACGGACCCGTACAGAGAGCGCATCACTGCGGCCCGCCGCACCAGATCCGCCTGTCAATCTCACGTTCCGTCCTTCACTCACTTGTGAACAAGACCCCGAGATACTTAAACTCCTCCACTTGAAGCAAGGGCTCCCCACCCACCCGGAGGGAGCAAGCCACCTTCTTCCGGTCGAGAACCATGGCCTCAGATTTGAGTGCTGATTCCCATCCCGGCAGCTCACACATCAGGCTGCAAACCGCTCTAGTGCAATGCTGAATAAGATTTTCTC